>OZ024742.1:204705689-204829352 GCA_964016885.1 Eledone cirrhosa | reverse complement strand
GGTGGTGTTGATGATGGTGGGGGTGATGGTGATATGTAGACTTTATTGCTTTATATTCTGGAAATGCTGCTGGTAAGAATGTGTTTGTTGGAGAAGTGTGGGTGGGGTGGGAGGGAAGAGGCAGACATATAAAAGAGGAAACTGGAGGACTGGATGGGGGTAGGGTAAGTGTTATAGATAAAAGTTTGGAGACAAGGTGGTGTGAGTAGGGGGGGGGGGTTAAAGTGGCAGACAGGATGAGGCAGGGGAGGAGGGGTGAGTTAAAGAAAAGGCTGGCAGAAAGAGAAAGTGAAAGCCAGAAACAGACATGTGAAGGAGGAGGTTAAGGTAGAGAGGGAGATAGGGAAAGGGGGTATGTTGTTAGTGTTTCTCATACTGGGAGTGTAAGATGGCTGACTGCTTTGAGAAAGAAATAATTCAAGTGTAACACAGAAATTACTAATGGGAATTTGTGGTGGGGTGAGAGAGAGAAAGGCTATGAATGAGACTAGGTTTAGTGTCATATTTATAGCTTCAGCCATGTGTCTGCTGGTCATAATAGTAATGTCTGTCTGTGTGTCTGACTATGTAAATGCATCATCATTATCATCATCATCATGTTGTTCTCCATGTTAGCATGGGTAGGACAAACAGGATTGAGAGGGAGTTGTTCTAGAGTTAGAGTACTCTCATGAGTCTGAGACTAGACTTTATTTCTTACTGGTATAAATATATAACTCATCTTCATTGGTGTGGGATGTTTTGTTGGCGCTGGACATATACAACAGTCACTGCTTGCTTTAACCATTGATATGAACTGAGACAGTAAGCTGACATACACACACCTACATATGCACATACATCTCTCTCTCTCTACTTTGAAGGACCAAGATGGACGCATGATACTTGTACCGGAGCAGATGTGCGCGGCCTTTCAGTGGCACTTTGCACAGCTGTTCGGGAGGGGTGACGCGCCAGGAGAGGCTATGGATTTTGGTCCCCTACCTCGACGGCCTGCCGCGACTCTCAGACGGGGAGGCGAAGTTCTGCAAAAAGACCGATTTCGGCCGCTGAGATAGGGGATGCACTGAGCCAATGCGGCAAACGCAAATCACCAGGTCTCGACGGTCTACCCTACGAATTTTACGTACCAATGTCGGACTTGTTCTCCCGGTCTCCTCGAAGCGGTCTACTGCAACTGGCAGCAAGAACGGGAGAATTCCCAGTTCTGTGACCAAGGGCATAGTCACGCTAGTCAGGAAGGACGAGAATAAGGGAGATGACATAGGTAACTTCAGGCCCATAACTGCTAAACACAGAGTTACAGATTTTGGCCAAGGTGTTAGCAAAGAGGCTGGCGCTTGACGTCAGGAACCTGGTGGGAGAAGCGCAGACATGCGCAATCCCGACCAGGTCCATACACGACAACCTCCACCTCATGCGATACATCGTAGAGAGGGTAGGGTGTGAACCCGGCTTCGGTGGGGCCCTGATCAACTTGGATCAGTCTAAGGCGTTCGATAGGGTTGACCATCGTTACCTGGATACGGTGCTCGAGGCGGCGGGCTTCGGAACCGTGTTCAGGGGCTGCTCAGGGCTGCTCAAGAGACAAGGTGAATGGCTACCTCTCAGAGCCGTTCCAAATAATGCGATCCATCCGACAGGGATGCCCTCTCTCCTCCCTTCTGTACGTACTGACTCTCGAGCCTCTACTGCGGAAGTCGGAGCTACTACAAGGCATCCCATTGGAACCGGGACGGCGAAGAGCGGCGTCGGCCTACGCCGACAACGTGACAGTAATGGTGTCGAGCACCTCGCAAATCGGGGAGGTCGGCACCTTACTGAAGGAATACGAAAGGTTCACAGGAGCGAAGCTGAACTGGGACAAATCCGTCGGTTTGCAAATCGGAACATGGAGAGGCAAACCGATGCCTTCCGACGGTGTCGTCGGACACTGGACGGAAGGACCGGTGAAGCTGCTCAGGGTCTGGTTCGGACCGGACCTCCAGGTGGAGAAAAACTGGAACAAGGTGACCGCCAAGGTGTTTTCCCTTGCCCAGAAGTGGGCCGAGTGCAAACTATTCCTGACAGGTCGAACGGAGGTGGTGAACAGTTTCATAGCGTCCGTCATCTACTATCGCTTGACCAGGTAAAACGCTCGCCAAAATGGAGCACGCGCTCTTCCAATTCCTTTGGAAGAAGCGGGCTCCTTTGGTGAGAAGGTCCATCTACTGTCAACACCCTTCAAACGGAGGGCTGGGGATGCCGTGGCTGACGATACGCAAACACGCACTCGGGCTGCGGCACCTCCACATATTCCTCACCAAACAACCAGTGTGGGCCCCGTTCGTGAGGCGAGCCTTCCCGTGACTCGTTTCGCTGACGGAGCTGCAGTCCTGGGTCAAGCAAAGACCAAGGAAAATGGGCGACTGGCATATCGAATGTGCTCAGGCACTCACAGTCCTCTGGCAAGCGGACCCGGCGATGAGTGGAGACTCCACCTCGTCATTCTATAGAGGGTTGGTGCGCAGCAAGTGTGACGACACTCTCGGGGAAACTCTAGGCGTAGAGGAAGACGAACTGGCCAGTCTGTTCAGTAGGACATTCTGTCCGGGACCGATGGACAACTTTCAAAATTCCCTGGCCTGGCAGTGCTACTGAGGAGCTCTACCCATTCGAGACAAGCTCTACAGACACAGACACCCGGGCAGGGATCCCTTGAAAAAGATCTGTCCGAGATGCGTGCGAGATGAGAAAACCGTCGTGTATTCGCATTCGAACACTGCCCGGACGTTACCAACCTGTGGAGCTACGCAGAACGGCTACTGTCGCAGGTAGGACAAATCCGGTTGACCACCGAGTCCATTATTACGATCAAACCACCTCCCTCCTTCAGAAACGAAGGTGAGGCGGTTATACTGTCTAATGGCTATGGTGAAAGGTTATATGGTGGACGAGGCTGAAAGGGCTGAGGTCAGACATCTTTCTCTCCGGCGAACAACTGGTTCGCTTCTTCAAATATCACTTTAGAAGAAGGTGGGTGAATATGGCAAGAATGGCCCGAGTGGTTGGGCCTTCTCTCTATATAAACCTGTAGGTTGAAGAAAAAGAGGAAGATAGGAAAGGAGCACTCGCTCTTCGTGCTCCTGGAGATGAGGGTTGTACATTTTTTCGGGGTGTGTACAACCTATGGGTCACGCCTCCCCCCTATTGGGGATTTCAATTGTTATTTGTTATTTATTTATTAGTTCTATTTTTATATACGCTTGTATGTAAACTCCTCACTTTGTATTTGTCCCCATCTTTTGTGCAAATAAAGAAATATTTTGGCAAATAAAGAAATATATCTATATATATATATATACACAGTTCAAGAGTAACCAATCTTAAAGAGAGAGATGGAGATAAGAGAGGAGAGATTGGTGAATTAGTTAGAAGCCAAAGCGTAAAGGCATGTGCTCAATGTGCAATATGCAGTGGAAAGCAGCTAGGTGGCTGGGTTCATGCAGAAGTTAGGTGCACAGAGCTGGAAATATTCATTAGTTAAGCAAAACAAGACCACAAATTTCACAAGGAAGACATTATTAAAAGATTGTCAACATATTTTAGTTTGATGTAAGGAATGTAGAGAATAACAATAATAATATTAATAATAATAATTGTTTCTACTTTAGGCACAAGGCCAGCAATTACCCAGTGCATTACTGGTACTTTATTTTATCGACCCCATAAGGATGAAAGGCAAAGTTAACCTTAATAATAATAATGTCCGTTTACAATTGTTTCGCTACTCCATATAATATTTCTGGATCAAATGACTATATATCATTATTGATCTGGTTCAGAAAATAATTAACATAGTTAAAGATAGAGCGGCTCATCGGAACTTCAAAGGAATATAAATTAAAATAAGGAAAGAATGTTACATAAATGTAATGTTCCATATATTGGTATTTCACTATGGTGTCCTGGGTGTATCAATTGTCTGCCATAATCAAGCAGTATTCTTCTGTTGAGGATGCATTGTGTGAGATCTGCCTATGGGTAACAAGATGGCCACCAATGGACATATTTACCTTACTAATTAGAGGGTGGTTTCAGGGGAAGTAACTCCTCGAGAGATTAGAAGTTGTGGGTAGTTTATAGTTAAGTGCTAATTTTTTTATTTTTTTTATTGAGAGACACTGTAAGGGAGGTAACTTATAATTATCTAACTTAGTTATAGCTATTTAACTTATTAGCTACAAGTAAAAATGGGACTAGATGACTATGTTGGGTCAAATATTCTGTTGGCGAAGGAATTAGCCCTTCGATGTTGACAGCTAATAGTTACCTCCGTTCTATCGTTAATCGGTAGAGGTCGTGATAGAGTTATGTAATATGCTTCGGTAATACAGAGATCACAAGATTTTCTTCGTCCATTGAACGGTTGGGCCCTAGCTAAGATATCCCATGTTAGTGAGTGTTCAATGTTGGTTAATTTAAGGTTTTGAATGAGCCTAGCTAGAGATGTCGAACATCTGTTGTTAGGGTCTTGGAAGGAAAAAGAGTGCGCGTTATAGCGTACCTTAAAAGGGTTAGAGGTAGACCCGATATAGGAGCTGGTACTCGAAGCAGTTTTAACCGTGCACCTATAGACTATGTTGGGTGTCAGGCAGTGTCCATTTAGTGGGCATGCATTAGGGTAACGGCAGTTGCAGTTACTTCTGCGGTTAGTGAGAGTAGGGTAGTTTAACCTAAGCAGTTGGTCAGTGTTAGAAGGATTAGATGGGGGAGGTGTGCTACTAGAGTAAGTATTGGTGTAGTGGCGTGGTGTATTTGGTAGGGGTGGTGGTACCGCGGTGTGGGAGTTATACTGACTTAGTTTATGATGGTTACTGAATGCGATGTGGCTAGCTAGGTTAGGTGTTGTGGAGAATGAGATTTTAAAGTTATTTTTATTAAAGAGTTTGTAATATCTATGGTTGGGGGGGAAATGTTTAGATAGGATAGAGAAGAAGCGTTTAGGGATATTAGTGGCTAGATTAGATGAGAATGGAGGGGGGGGAGGGGTAAGCCAGGTGATATTTCTAAGCCTATTCCTTCTAGGGGTTCTAATGGAGTTGGTAGAGGCCTTCCTAGGGTTATTATTACCTGGGCATTTGTTATTTGTCATCCCATTGTTCATTCCTATTCTAGGGTTGATTTTTAGTTTGCTACTTGGAGTGGGAAGCAGGTCGCTGCCACCATTAAAGTTCCCTGTATAGGTGCTGTTACTGCTAAAATTCCGGCGAATCTGGCTATATGCTAAGGTATTTCTAGTTCTAGTGTTAAGTTTATTATGGTGAATTGCTGTGTTATGGCATTTAGGTATGTAGTAAATGGACTGTTCATAACCATATTCAGAAAAAGCCTTATTATGGTTTATAAATATCTCCTCATTTGCTGATAGCAATTCCAATATATATATATATATCATCATTTTATGTCCGTATATATATATATATGCAAAGTGGTTGTAGAGGTGCCATGGAAAAAAAAGCACCCAGCACTCACTGAAAATGAGGTTGGTGTTAGAAAGTGCATTCAGCTGTAGAAATCAAGCTAGAATCAGTAATATTATGAGTAACTTAATGTAGTCTCATGATATGGTTCCCCACCTCTGCTCTAGACAGAAAACACTATACAGGCATCAAGTTGATTGACCAGGTCATGAAGGTCACAGCTGATCAGGGACCGAGTTAACCTAGATGAGAGGCAGTTTGGATTTGTGCCAGGTAAAAGTACCACTGATGCCCTCTTCTTTGTGAGGCAACTGCAGGAGACGTATCTAGCTAATAGTCAACCGCTCTACTTGGCATTTATTGATCTGGAGAAAGCTTTTGGCGAGTCCCGCGTTCTATTATCTGGTGGGCACTTAGAAAACTAGAAGTAGATAAGTGACTTGTGAGGGCAGTACAAGCCATGTATAGAGGAATAGTCAGCAAGGTTAGAATTAATAACTATTTCTACTTTAGGCACAAGGCCAGCAATAACCCAGTACATTACTGGTACTTTATTTTATCGACCCCGGTAGGTTAGAATTAATAACAATTGGAATGAAGAATTTAGTATGCAGGTAGGAGTCCATCAGGGCTCCCTTCTTACCCCTCTCATGTTTATCATCATCTTGCAGGCTGTAATAGAAGTTTAAGATTGGCTGCCCATGGGAACTTTTGTATGCAGATCACTTATCCCTTATAACTGAATCTATGGCAGAACTAGAGAAGACATTATATGTGGCCACTGCACAGGTGCAGTAAGTAGTGATGCGAGAGCCCACAGGATACTAACTCCTTTAAATAACAGGTGGGCTTGGTAGAAGTAATTGATAGTTTGTTACCTGGGTGATCAAATTAGCAGTGGAGGTGAGAGTTTTGCAAGTACAGTAGCCAAAGTGAGAATGAGATGGAGAAAGTTCAGGGAGCTACTACTACTGCTAGCTACAAAAGGTTTCCCCCTCAAAATGAATGGGAGATTGTATGGTGCGTGTATATGAACAGCAATGTTGCATGGTACCTGGGCGCTGTGTGCAGAGGACCTGTGTAGATTGGAAAGAATGAAGCTGGCATGCTCCGATGGATGTGTAATAGTAATATATACATGAACAGCAAAGCATAAATGAACTGAGAGAGAAACTGGGCATAAGAAGGATCAGATGCAGTGTGCAGGAGTAGAGAATGCCTTGGTATAGACATGATGCATATGAAGGATGACAGCTGTATAACTTTACATACAAATACACGCATTTATTGAAAATACAACTGCTCCAGCTTAATCATTTTTATTAAGTATTTTATGTATTTCCTTATTAGTTCTATATGCTTAGTTTGGAACAATAGTTTTCCTAAATGCATGTGTGTATTAACTCATTTTTTCCTTGTGGTTATATATGATTACTTCCCTTAGTATTTGGTACTCTATAGTCTGTGCTGCTGTTGCTATGGTACCATAATACCACAGCTCTATTGCTGTAGTTTTATAACCACGCTTGTTGTTATGCTACTCTAGTAATTGTCTGTGGTACTGCTATCTTCTCTATAGCTCTACTTACTGTTGTAATGTCTGTTGGTTCTGTTGCTATCTTCTCTATAGCTCTACTCACTGTTGTAATGTCTGTTGGTGCTGTTGCTATCTTCTCTATAGCTCTACTTACTGTTGTAATGTCTGTTGGTTCTCTATAGCTCTACTTACTGTTGTAATGTCTGTTGGTTCTCTATAGCTCTACTTCCTGTTGTAATGTCTGTTGGTTCTGTTGTTATCTTCTCTATAGCTCTACTTACTGTTGTAATGTCTGTTGGTTCTGTTGCTATCTTCTCTATAGCTCTACTTACTGTTGTAATGTCTGTTGGTTCTGTTGCTATCTTCTCTATAGCTCTACTCACTGTTGTAATGTCTGTTGGTGCTGTTGCTATCTTCTCTATAGCTCTACTTCCTGTTGTAATGTCTGTTGGTTCTGTTGTTATCTTCTCTATAGCTCTACTTCCTGTTGTAATGTCTGTTGGTTCTGGTGCTATCTTCTCTATAGCTCTACTTACTGTTGTAATGTCTGTTGGTTATGTTATCTTCTCTATAGCTCTACTTACTGTTGTAATGTCTGTTGGTTCTGTTATCTTCTCTATAGCTCTACTTACTGTTGTAATGTCTGTTGGGTTCTGTTATCTTCTCTATAGCTCTACTTACTGTTGTAATGTCTGTTGGTTCTCTATAGCTCTACTTACTGTTGTAATGTTTGTTGGTTCTGTTGTTATCTTCTCTATAGCTCTACTTCCTGTTGTAATGTCTGCTGGTTCTGTTATCTTCTCTATAGCTCTACTTACTGTTGTAATGTCTGTTAGTTCTGTTCCTATCTTCTCTATAGATCTACTTACTGTTGTAATGTCTGTTGGTTCTGTTGTTATCTTCTCTATAGCTCTACTCACTGTTGTAATGTCTGTTGGTTCTGTTGTTATCTTCTCTATAGCTCTACTTACTGTTGTAATGTCTGTTAGTTCTGTTGTTATCTTCTCTATATCTCTACTTACTGTTGTAATGTCTGTTAGTTCTGTTGCTATCTTCTCTATATCTCTACTTACTGTTGTAATGTCTGTTAGTTCTGTTGTTATCTTCTCTATAGCTCTACTCACTGTTGTAATGTCTGTTGGTTCTGTTATCTTCTCTATAGCTCTACTTACTGTTGTAATGTCTGTTGGTTCTGTTGTCATCTTCTCTATAGCTCTACTTACTGTTGTAATGTCTGTTGGTTCTGTTATCTTCTCTATAGCTCTACTTATTGTTGTAATGTCTGTTGGTTCTGTTGTTATCTTCGCTATAGCTCTACTTACTGTTGTAATGTCTGTTAGTTCTGTTGCTATCTTCTCTATAGATCTACTTACTGTTGTAATGTCTGTTGGTTCTGTTATCTTCTCTATAGCTCTACTTACTGTTGTAATGTCTGTTGGTTCTGTTGTTATCTTCTCTATAGCTCTACTTCCTGTTGTAATGTCTGTTAGTTCTGTTGCTATCTTCTCTATAGCTCTACTTCCTGTTGTAATGTCTGTTGGTTCTGTTGTTATCTGCTCTATAGCCCTACTTACTGTTGTAATGTCTGTTAGTTCTGTTGTTATCTTCTCTATAGCTCTACTTCCTGTCGTAATGTCTGTTGGTTCTGTTATCTTCTCTATATCTCTACTTACTGTTGTAATGTCTGTTGGTTCTGTTGTTATCTTCTCTATAGCTCTACTTCCTGTTGTAATGTCTGTTGGTTCTGTTGTTATCTTCTCTATAGCTCTACTTACTGTTGTAATGTCTGTTCGTTCTGTTGCTATCTTCTCTATAGCTCTACTTACTGTTGTAATGTCTGTTGGTTCTGTTCTTATCTTCTCTATAGCTCTACTTCCTGTTGTAATGTCTGTTGGTTCTGTTGTTATCTTCTCTATAGCTCTACTTCCTGTTGTAATGTCTGTTGGTTCTGTTGTTATCTTCTCTATAGCCCTACTTACTGTTGTAATGTCTGTTGGTTCTGTTGTTATCTTCTCTATAGCTCTACTTACTGTTGTAATGTCTGTTGGTTCTGTTATCTTCTCTATAGCTCTACTTACTGTTGTAATGTCTATTGGTTCTGTTATCTTCTCTATAGCTCTACTTATTGTTGTAATGTCTGTTGGTTCTGTTGTTATCTTCTCTATAGCTCTACTTACTGTTGTAATGTCTGTTGGTTCTGTTGTTATCTTCTCTATAGCTCTACTTACTGTTGTAATGTCTGTTGGTTCTGTTGTTATCTTCTCTATATCTCTACTTACTGTTGTAATGTCTGTTAGTTCTGTTCCTATCTTCTCTATAGATCTACTTACTGTTGTAATGTCTGTTGGTTCTGTTGTTATCTTCTCTATAGCTCTACTCACTGTTGTAATGTCTGTTGGTTCTGTTGTTATCTTCTCTATAGCTCTACTTACTGTTGTAATGTCTGTTAGTTCTGTTGCTATCTTCTCTATATCTCTACTTACTGTTGTAATGTCTGTTAGTTCTGTTGTTATCTTCTCTATAGCTCTACTCACTGTTGTAATGTCTGTTGGTTCTGTTATCTTCTCTATAGCTCTACTTACTGTTGTAATGTCTGTTGGTTCTGTTGTCATCTTCTCTATAGCTCTACTTACTGTTGTAATGTCTGTTGGTTCTGTTATCTTCTCTATAGCTCTACTTATTGTTGTAATGTCTGTTGGTTCTGTTGTTATCTTCTCTATAGCTCTACTTACTGTTGTAATGTCTGTTAGTTCTGTTGCTATCTTCTCTATAGATCTACTTACTGTTGTAATGTCTGTTGGTTCTGTTATCTTCTCTATAGCTCTACTTACTGTTGTAATGTCTGTTGGTTCTGTTGTTATCTTCTCTATAGCTCTACTTCCTGTTGTAATGTCTGTTAGTTCTGTTGCTATCTTCTCTATAGCTCTACTTCCTGTTGTAATGTCTGTTGGTTCTGTTGTTATCTTCTCTATAGCCCTACTTACTGTTGTAATGTCTGTTAGTTCTGTTGTTATCTTCTCTATAGCTCTACTTCCTGTCGTAATGTCTGTTGGTTCTGTTATCTTCTCTATAGCTCTACTTACTGTTGTAATGTCTGTTGGTTCTTTTGTTATCTTCTCTATAGCTCTACTTACTGTTGTAATGTCTGTTGGTTCTGTTGTTATCTTCTCTATAGCTCTACTTCCTGTTGTAATGTCTGTTGGTTCTGTTGTTATCTTCTCTATAGCTCTACTTACTGTTGTAATGTCTGTTGGTTCTGTTGCTATCTTCTGTATAGCTCTACTTACTGTTGTAATGTCTGTTGGTTCTGTTGTTATCTTCTCTATAGCTCTACTTCCTGTTGTAATGTATGTTGGTTCTGTTGTTATCTTCTCTATAGCCCTACTTACTGTTGTAATGTCTGTTGGTTCTGTTGTTATCTTCTCTATAGCTCTACTTACTGTTGTAATGTCTGTTGGTTCTGTTGTTATCTTCTCTATAGCTCTACTTATTGTTGTAATGTCTGTTGGTTCTGTTGTTATCTTCTCTATAGATCTACTTACTGTTGTAATGTCTGTTGGTTCTGTTATCTTCTCTATAGCTCTACTTACTGTTGTAAGGTCTTTTGGTTCTGTTTCTATCTTCTCTATAGCTCTACTTACTGTTGTAATGTCTGTTGGTCCTGTTGCTATCTTCTCTATAGCTCTACTTACTGTTGTAATATCTGCTGGTTCTGTTGCTATCTTCTCTATAGCTCTACTTACTATTGTAATGTCTGTTGGTTTTGTTATCTTCTCCTATAGCTCTACTCACTGTTGTAATGTATGTTGGTTTAGTTGTTATCTTCTCTATAGCTCTACTTCCTGTTGTAATGTCTGTTGGTTCTGTTGTTATCTTCTCTATAGCTCTACTTCCTGTTGTAATGTCTGTTGGTTCTGTTGTTATCTTCTCTATAGCTCTACTTACTGTTGTAATGTCTACAGGTGCTATTGCCATCTTCTGTATTTACTGTTGTAATAGCTGTTGGTATAGCTCTACTTACTGTTGTAATGTATATTGATGCTGTTGCTATCTTCTCTATAGCTGGATTTACAGTTGTAATGTCTATTGATGCTGTTGCTATCTTCTCTATAGCTGTATGTTGTAATTCTAACTCTGTTTACTTCCAATTATCTTTACTGTGTGACTAAGCTACAGTTATTGACTCTATTATTGTTATAAACCTAAATCCACCACCCTCTTCTCTCTTTATGGCACTATAAATCATAACAGATAACTCCTCCCTCACTGCTCCCTTCACTCTACACTCTTTTTCTCAGCTATGCTGATGATGTCTCTCAAAGCTGTAATATTTATACACCCTGTCAGAATGACTTATTATATCATAATGTTTTCAAATGAAATCATGTCCTCTATGTTTGAGTGATTAACAAATTTAAGACATCATTTCAAACAGCTGCAAATTTATTCAGATTCCTGTTACTCTAAAATTTTGCTGTTGTTTTTTTTTTTATTTTCTGTTTTGTATATATACAATACCACAGCAAGAACTCTAATGAAAGACACTATAATTTTTAAATAATTTAGAAAATAATCAGAATTTGGAGAGATTTAGTATAAATATCTTTCTCATTGGTCAGCTGGTGTATGGAACATAAGTTTACAAATGTTCTTATAAAATTCTGATAGAAGGTTTTTGGATATATATAAATCAAAATAAACAGCTTTGTATTACAGAACCAGGGGTTGTTCCATGCAGGGATATGGTGTAACTATTCCTTACCTGAGATATATTGTAAAATTCAGTAAAACATAAGCATTATAGTTATTTTGGGGTTATATCTCATAGCAGGTTTCTTGGTTATTCTAATGATAGATGTCACCAGTCCTATGATATCACCATTTTTTCAGTGACAGAAGGCGGGATTTGAACTCAGAAATCACAGAGCTGGAACATATACTGCAAAGGCATCTGATCTTATCTGCCACTCTAACAATTTTGTCAATCCATCATCCTGGACTGATTTATAAAAAGCAACAAACAGCAAAGTTGACCTCAGTGAAATTTGAACTTAGACAGTAGAGAACCAAAGTAAATAGTATAAGGCATTTCATCCATTGCTCTACTGATTCTGCCAATTTTCTTCTTTCTGTAGAATATTTTTATCATCTGGATGTATATTGTGATGACTTTCAAGTATCTGTCTCTGATAATCTCCAGGTGATATTTACACACAACACACAACACACAACACAGATAGGTAGAAAAAAATGTTATATATCTTCTATTTGTGGCATTAGGAAAATGTCATCCAACCCATGTCAACATGGAATGTGGATGTAGAAGGATGATGATATATGTGTGTGGTTCTAGGTGTAGGCATGGCTGTGTGGTTAAGAAGTTCACCTAGGAATCAGGTGGTTTTGTGTTCAATCCTGCTGCATAACATTTTGTGTCTTCTACCATAATCTACAATTTTTATCCCACTACAACAAAATAATTTGACACTGGATGTGCGTGTGTGTATCTGCATGTCTGAATTTTTAATGTAGTTGTGTGTGTGTGTGTTCGTGTTCGTGTACGTTTGTGAGTTTATGTGGTTTTTAGTTTGTCTATGTGTGTGCATATTCTTGCATGACAGTATTCTGGTGTGGTATAATTAAGGGCTGGAATCAAAGCATGCAAGAAGGAATGGTGTGAAAGGGTCAAAGCTGGGCTATTTCAGGAAGTGGCCAGGCAAGGGGTGAGGCGACTGTATGTAGCACACTAAAAATGGAGGTGGTATTGGGTGAAGGTGTGGTGACAATGAATGAGGTGGTAGTGTAGTTATAGGGGTCACTGTGAGGGTGAGATGTTGTGCCTATTTGAGGTGATGGTGGTAGTGTATATGTGTACTGATAGTAAAAGACAAAAATAGGATAAAGATCTATAACTCCTTGTGGAGTCGTAGAGGCACCATCATACGGTGTGTCTAGGGTACTTTGAAACCTAGCGGAGCCCAATCCTCTCCAGGTCTGAACACAGCCGATTTTTTCTATAGAGGAAGAACCGACCCCAGTACCGGACTGGTACTTTTTAAAATTTTTTTTATCAACCTCGAAAGGATGAAAGAAAGTTGACCCCAATGGGATTTGAACTCAGAGCATGCAATGAAGTGGGACGAATACCGTAAAGCATTCTATCCGACGTCTTAATGATCTGCCGATTCACCACCTATGATAGTAAAGGAGTGTAGTGTTAATGTTTAAGCTGGTCGTTTAGTATAGGTATTGGTTGTGTTAGTTTCATT
Source organism: Eledone cirrhosa (assembly GCA_964016885.1). Classification (NCBI taxonomy): domain Eukaryota; kingdom Metazoa; phylum Mollusca; class Cephalopoda; order Octopoda; family Eledonidae; genus Eledone; species Eledone cirrhosa. The sequence goes on along the minus strand of OZ024742.1, from coordinate 204,816,084 downwards.
AGTTAGTTAATTAGTAGCTTTAGTAAAATCAGATGTGTATATTTGTTTATTGTTGTGTTGGTGTGTCTATGTACATGTGTGGGTGGGTCCGTTGGTGGGTGCTGGGGATAGTGTGTGTGTGTGTTGGTATTAGAGTGGTGTGCTAGTATATTAGTAGCATAAATAAAATTATGTGTGTATCTATGGTTGTGTTGATGTAACTAATTAATTAGTTGTGTCAGTGTATGTGTTTACGTATCTGTGCGTGTCTAGTATGCATATGAATGGGTGTGTTGGTGTGAGAGTGGATGGAAGGTAGATGCTGGGAAAAAGCAGGCTAAGGGAAAAAGAACAGTATTTAAGCCATGTCCAGCAAAAGTCTAGAGAGAAAATAAGGTTCTGTTCTCTGCTCAGGTTTGAGTCTGAGGGTCTGGGGCAAGCAACAAGACTGAAAATTGTAAGGTAGTGAGTAGAGTGTCCAACTGAGTGGAAATGCTGGGCAACCAGAGACTGGTTGCTGAGCTAGATTTGACTAGAGGCAGCAGAAGAGATGGAGGATTGTCTTATAGAGGAACAAAATGGAGGGTTGGTAGGTAAGAGGGAATGGGAGTTGGTTGGTGAAATGGGGGGGGGGGGGTATTGTGTGAGGGCAGTGGTGCAGTCAACTATACAGGCACAGGTGAGGGTAATCTTGCTGAATGAACAGTCTAGCTATATAATGTGCCTATGTTTTGAAATCTTGTGTTTGGCTGCACAGACAATGGAGGCAGAGGAATTGAGAATGAGTGGGGTGATGGTGCAGAGTGTGTAGGTGGGCTGGGTGGGTGAGAGGTTAGGTTATCTGGGAAAGTGAGGAGAAGGAAGGAAGACAAACAAATACCAGGGATTGTCTGGCAGCTTCCTCTTCACACCAGTCGCCGTTGAAACCTCAAGCATCCTCGGACCCCATACTGCCGAGCTTCTTTGCAAGATTGGAACATCAGCCCATCTGAGGAAGGAGTTTCGTAGGGTGGAGTGGCTGTTGCAGCAGGTCTTGTTGGCCATTGTCCACGGAAATGCTTTTGTAGTTTTGTTCACAGGGAGCAACCCCAAGACCGCTGCACCCTAGGCCCAGAGCCCATCACCCTTTCCCCTTCTGTGGCCCTAGAGTCCTTGCCTTTTCTCTCATTTATGGCTTTTATAGTCCTTTCTTCTACTTTCACATATAGCCAGATCTACTCTATCTTTACCCCTTCCCCATTTATAATGTTATTTATACAAATGTAAATATATTCACTACATATATAAACACACAAGTGTAGCGAATCTTTGAACGCTATGTCACCTTCTTCAGTCATCTCCCTTTCAATGAGTGACAACAAATATATAAATAAATAAATAAAAAGGAGGGAATTATATATAGATATATATATAATGAAATGTAATAGCTATAAATATAATGGTTAATATGATGTTAGTTCATCCATAAATACAAAAAGGACAAGAAATAAAGAGATGTTTTACCTGAATAAAGAAATGTTTTACATCTGAATATCAGTGGAAAATAGGTGGTTGGTGACAACAGTGTCAGTGGAAATTAGGTGATGGAAATGGTGTCAGTAGAAATTAGGTGGTATCAGTGGAAATTAGGTGATTGCAATGGTGGTAGAGGAAAATAGGTAATGGTGGCAATGGAAATTAGGTGATGGCAATGGTGGTTATGGTGTCAGTGGAAAATAGATGGTGTTAGAGGAAAATAGGTGGTACCAATGGTATCAGTGGAAATTAGCTGATGGCAATGATATCTGTGGAAATTAGGTGATGGCAGTGGTGTCAGTGGAAATTAGGTGATGGCAATGGTGTCAGTGGAAAATCGAGGTCACAACAACCAGGTTCTATTTAAAAATCTGGTTTCAAAAGATCCTTCTTGTCTTCCAGGTCTTCTCACTCATTGTTTCTGTACACACAGTAACACCACTGATACTGACTGATTTCACTGGGGGCATTGCTGGTGGTATGATGGTTATTGTTGGTGCTGTTGGTATTGATGTTGTTGTGGTGGTGTTGTTTACATTGTTATGAACAGCAGCCAAAATAATAATTGACTGAACGAGAGAGAGGTGGGTGAGTGGGTAAGGAGAGAGACAGAGTTTGTGAGAGAGTGAGAAATAGAAAGGAAGGAGGAATAGAAAGAAAAGGAGAGGGAGAAACATATTGTATTTAAGAGAAGGGAGTGAAGAGAAGGAAAGAAAAATAAAAGGAAAAATATACAAAAGGGGAAAGAAAGAAGGAAAGACAAGAAAGAAGTATTTGATATATATTCAATTGTTGAAAATCAACAATGTCTCAATTTGGTTTTCCTTTTCAGCAAATTAATGGAGTTTTATTTTTCCTGTTCAATCTATTGATAGTGTCTTTTGTTTATTGTTTATACTGGTTGATGTTTTTGTTAATGGTGATGGTGGTGGTATTGCTTGTGATTATATTGGAGTTGGTGTTGATAGTGGTGGTAGGGTTGTTGTTAGTGTTAGTGGGTTTATTGATGTTGGTGGTGGTGATGGAGGTATTGTTGTTGGCAGTGATGCTTGTGGTGGTTGTATTGATGTTGTTGGTGGTGCCACCATCACCACCAACACCAACACAATCAACTTTTCTCCCCTCTCTCCATGGAATAACAATCCAAGCATTATTGTTACAAGAATAGCCGAGGAGGATGAGGTTAATATTCATCATGGCAATCACTAGTTAGCATCTCTTGTAATGAATTCTACAAGAAAACACTAATTCTATCAATTCTATCATCTAACATTTAGCTAAGCATAGCTCATTTGTCAGCTAACTTCAATCAGCAACAAAATAGTTCAATTTTCTTACTTAATTGACTGTCTAATGATCTCCTTGTAGAATTAGCATGAATGGCCTGGGTATTTTACAGGAGCCTTAACCTTTTCATGACCATATTTCTAATGAAACACTTATATTTCATTAAATTAATGGAACGTTTAGAGGTATTTCCTGAAATTATTCAGTTTCAATGAAAGATTCTTATATAAAATCATTTTGGAACATTTCACTCTAAATTGGAACCATTTATAACAGGTGCATTTGTTTCATAGAAACAGAGTTTGAGTAGGTTGGCAGCAAAACGGTAAGGGTTAATTCAATATTCAGTTTAACACTTGATCTTCCTGGACTTGATATAATGTGCCCTTTCCCTCATGATCTATATGATCCATCGACAATATTCACTCTGCTAAAGATCCACACCATTAATACAAGTCAAATCTTTCTCAACTTACACACTGTGATTCTGAGAGAGAGAGAGATACCCTAGTATTTCACTGGTACTTATTAACTCTGAAAGGATGAAAGGCAAACTTGACTTTGGCATGTTTTGAACTCAGAGCACAAAAATCTTTCTAGTCAACACACTAATGACTCCATCAATAACCTTACTACAGGTGTATCTCGTTACATATATTAACAACTCTGTCAGCTACCTTACTACAAGTGTATCTCATTACATATATTAACAACTCTGTCAGCTACCTTACTACAGGTGTATCTCATTACATATGTTTACGACTCTACTAACCTGAGTGCAACCATGAGGATGACGGAAAGGTGAGGGGAATGGAAGGAGCTGGTTGCCAGGTCATCTTTGGCACCCCAGTGTTCCACCAGACTATGTGACAGATGAGATGAGAACTCATACAGGTTTATCTCGTTACATAATGACTCCATCAGTTACCTTTTTTACAGGTGTGTCTCGTTACATATGCTAATGACTCTACCAACTACCTTACTACAGGTGTATTTCGTTACATACGTTAACAGCTCTACTAACTACCTTACTACAGGTATATCTCGTTACATATGTTAACGACTCCACCTATTACCTTACTACAGGTGTATCTCGTTACATATGTTAACGATTCTACTAACTACCTTATGACAGGTATATCTTGTTACAACGTTAACGACTCTACTAACTATCTTACTACAGGTCTGACTCATTACATACGTTAACAACTCTACTAACTACCTTACTACAGGTCTGGCTCGTTACATATGTTAACGACTCTACTAACTATCTTACTACAGGTCCGACTCGTTACATATGTTAACGACTCTACTAACTACCTTACTACAGGTCTGGCTCGTTACATACGTTAACAACTCTACTAACTATCTTACTACAGGTCTGACTCGTTACATACGTTAACGACTCTACTAACTACCTTACTACAGGTCTGACTCGTTACATATGTTAACGACTCTACTAACTACCTTACTACAGGTCTGGCTCGTTACATATGTTAACGACTCTACTAACTACCTTACTACAGGTCTGACTCGTTACATATGTTAACGACTCTACTAACTACCTTACTACAGGTCTGGCTCGTTACATACGTTAACGACTCTACTAACTACCTTACTACAGGTCTGACTCGTTACATACGTTAACGGCTCTACTAACTACCTTACTACAGGTCTGACTCGTTACATATGTTAACGACTCTACTAACTACCTTACTACAGGTCTGGCTCGTTACATATGTTAACGACTCTACTAACTATCTTACTACAGGTCTGACTCGTTACATACGTTAACGACTCTACTAACTACCTTACTACAGGTCTGACTCGTTACATATGTTAACGACTCTACTAACTACCTTACTACAGGTCTGGCTCGTTACATATGTTAACGACTCTACTAACTACCTTACTACAGGTCTGACTCGTTACATACGTTAACAACTCTACTAACTACCTTACTACAGGTCTGGCTCGTTACATACGTTAACAACTCTACTAACTACCTTACTACAGGTGTATCTTGTCACAACGTTAATGACTCTGTCAACTACCTTACTACAGGTGTGTCTTGTTGCATATGTTAACGATTCCACCAATTACCTTTCTACAGGTGTGTCTTGTTACATAAGCTAATGACTCTCCTACAGGTTTGTTTTGTTACATATGCTAATGACTCTTCCAACTACCTTACTAATGACTCTACTACCTACTTTATTACAGGTGCATCTGTTTCATATGGTTATGACTCTACCAAATACCTTAGTACAGAGTGCAGAGAGTCGGAACAAATGCTGCAAGACATTTAATCCAACACTCTAACAACTTTGCCAATTCACCACATTTCATCTTTGCACATATATAAATGCATGCATGCATGCACACATACAGTTTCTCTCTCTCTCTCTCTCTCTCTCTCTCTCTCTCTCTCCATTTACCATGCAGGCAGAGATCGGACATATGTGTATGATTAGTACATGTCCATGTTTGTATAATATAATGTGTGTATGTGTGTTTTAATCCACATGTATAGTATTAATGAATATGATATTTGTGGCTGCCGAGGTACAACTGGTGGAAGTGTCTGACTTTTGGAGTGATGGATAGGTGGAGTTGACATATTTTGGCTAAGATCCATTTGGCATGAGACCAGAATATGTAGCTGTGATTGGGGAGGCTGGAGAGCTTGTGGGCCATGTATTTATACATTGTGTTCAAACACAACTAACATGATGTGTGTTGTACAAAGGCAATTATCCAGATAATTTGATGCCCCTGCTACCAAGATAGCTTAACTGAAACGGGAATGGATTCATATAAATATTTCTTCCCACCGAGCATTAAATATTCAAAATAACAAACTAACTTGTAACCCACTGTCCAAAAAACCAGTACTTTATTCACTGAATTTTAATTCTTTTAGTATCGTATCTCTAACACAGTGGTTCCCAAAGTGGGTTCCGCAAAAATGAGTCTGGGGTTCCATGAAAAAAGGTAGAGGATTATATTTATATTATGACCATATAACTGTATTAGACTTTGGGCTTCTTCCAAAAGTTTCTGAACCAAAAAGAGTTCCGCATTTGAAAAAGTTTGGGAAACCCTGCTCTAATGAAAGACACTACTTTTGATTTTCAAACAATTTTGAAAATAATCAAAGATTTGAAGAGATTTAGTCATAGAACTAACTTTCTCATTATTAAGCTGGTGTTTGGAACACAACTAAACAAAGGTTCTTACATAATATAATGATGGAAGGATTTTAGATAACTATAAGCAGTTTAAAACAAATAGTTTAATGCCATAGAACGAGGTGCAGTGTCAGGTGGGTTGGTATCAAAAGTTAGATTAATAGTTTGTTTCTAAGATAGACCTGTTTATTTTTTACATTTTGTTTTGTTTTAAAAATAAAAGGTGACAGTGTGTGTGGCTATGTGGGAGGATAATGGTTAGAGGAAGAAAGCATCTTAAAAAGGTTTCCATGCATTATATTGATCTTGTTGATTGGTTTATTGATGATGTAACATATCAATTTGAGAATATTCCATGTTGTACTATATGAGAGACATCAACTAACAGAAGCTATAAACTATCATATCTTGGATATCTTTTACTTTAAACTTTGAAATAATTTTCTTCTACTTTTGGCACAAGGTCAGTAATTTAAAGTGAAAGGGAAAGTCAATTAAATTGACCCCATTGTGTTACTGGTACTTTATTTTATCGATCCCGTAAGGATGAAAGGCAAAGCTAACCTTGGCAGGGTTTGAACTCAGAATGTAAAGGTCCGTAAAAACTTTGAAATAATAAAACCAAAATATCTCATTGGATTCACTGGATTTATTGTGTATATGCAAACATATTGATGTGTGAACACGAGAATTCTATATATATATGGGCTGAGCAATTCTTGCAAATTCTCTTATTGGTGCATCCATGTGCTCACATGAACATAAATCCAATGTATTGCACACTCACGGACACATACACAAACAAAACTCTGTAAAGTGGTTGCCATTAGGAAGATCATCCAACTGTAGAAATGATACCAACAATGGAATGTATGAGCAAGCTATGACTTTTCAATGCATTTAGTCTTAGACCATGGCAACCTCTCCAACCCATGCCAGTAGCAAAAACAAACATTAAATGATGATGATATATGAGTTTCCAGTTTTTTTATTTTGAACCCTAAAATCAATACTTTTACCAAATTTTGAATATATTTGTAAATATACATTCTCTATTGTTAGATATTTAACTCATATTTATTTAGTTATTATTATTTTTTAATTGCAGACGAAACAGGAAACCTGCAGCGAGGAATAAAGAGAAAAGTAGTTTCCACCAAGCTAGCAACTTTGGTCGTGGCTCACTTCCTGCTCCTATCCACGAAGGAAAAGATTTGCGAGAAGAGGTATCAGATTTTCAGCTCCCATATGATATTTGGTGGATGTATAAAAACAACCAGGTAAACCACCACCGCCGCCCATCATTACCATCACCATCATCTGTTGCTATTCCCCATCCCACAATTGATTGCCGTACAGAATTAGAATAGGTTTTGTCTCATCTATACAAACCCTTCATGGTTGTTTCTTTTGTGTATCTGTTATCTCTTTTTTAGATCAGTGATGATTTCTTTCTTCTCATCAGTGATGTTCAGCCTTCATCTGCTCTCATTACCACCTTCCATTGGCCTCTATGTTCATCATCCCACCTTAGGATTCAGTCAAACTACACCTGATATATATAAAATACTTTATTGCTCTTTAGCTCACCTTACTCTGGCCAACCTCCTCTACATTTTCATTACATTACATTACCTTGCCAATCACAATCATTTCATTTATTTTTATAAGCTTTACATTGCATTTGTAACAAACATTGCATTTCTAACAAATATTGCATTTCTAACAAACACCCTTTCATATAAACACACACATACACACACACTCTCACTGACTGTCTCTCACACACACGCACTAACTAACTCTCATACACACTCTTACACACTCACACTCACTAACTCATACACACTCTTACACACACTCTCACTCACACACACTCACACACACATTCTCACTCACTTACGCTCTCACATACACTCTACCATTACCATTACCATTACTGCTTTCACTATCACCATCATCACCACCACCAATACTACTATCATCACCAACAACACCACCATCACATTCTCCAACACTACCATCACTGCTAACACCACCCTCACCACCACTATCACTACCAACACCATTACCACCACATCTGGCCCTTCTTGCCACACAACCTTTCTTCCATTAGTTCTCTCCATTTTATCTACATTTATTGTAGTTAAAGCTGAATACCATCACTGTTTCTTCTTGTTTCTTCTATTTCTCTCTCATTTTCAGCTAGATGTCATTTATTGCCTCTAGTAGTACTTGTTTCAGTGATTTGACTGCAACCATACTGGGGCACTGCCTTGAAGAGGTTAACTTGATCATATAGCCCCTAGTATTTACTGGTTTCAGTCATTAGGCTACGACCATACTAGGGCACTGCCTTGAAGGGGTTTACTTGATCTTATTGCCCCTAGTACTATTTTATTGGTTTCAGTCGTTAGACAGTGACCATACTGGGGCACTTTGTTTTTTTCTTCAAGTCTGGTACTTATTTCTTCGATATTTATTTGTTGAACTGCTAAGTTATGGAATATAGAGACAATACGCATAAACACAAACATCTGTGTACACACATCACACACACAAACACACATATATGCACATACACACATACAGAATAGGCTTTGCACAGTTTCTGTCTACCAAATTTCAATCACATGGCTATAGGAGAAAACACTTGCCCAAGGTGCTGCACCGTGGTATGAAGCTGAAACCACATAGTTGTGAACAGAACTCCTCATTAAGCACACAGCCATGTGTCTACATCTATCTTAACTTCTGTAACATTTTTGATATATGTTATAGATGTATGTCATATGTTTGATTTATACATACAATGTTCTGTCATCAATAAGATATGAGCTCTTATCTTGTCAACAACAATGATAGAAATCTTGTTCATTTTTCACAGACTCTATGGGCACTCAATATTTCCAAACAAGATTGTAGTTGATTGGCAGAATTGGTAGAGTGGTCAATAACATGCCACTGCAGCTTTTGATCTGGCTTTTTGCATAATGCGTTTAAATCCTACCAAAGTCAACTTTCCTTTCATACAGGGTCAATAAATAAAGTACCAGTCAAGTACTGGGGTTGATTCGCTTCCTGAAAATTAGCTGGCCATCTGCTGAAATTAGAAATCTTTATTGTCAGCCAGTCACCATTCCAACGATGGATACCATATATGAGAGGACTAGATATTAGCTCAAGATCTAACTTGATTGTGCCAATCCATATTTTGAACTGCTCACCCTACCATTTAAGTCATCTTGTGAGGGGGCTCTGGCACGACTGCATTGTGGATGACTTCACCTCATGAGCAGCAGAAGGCAGTTCCATTGTTTGAATCAGTTGGAGCACTCATCATTGGAAACGAAGAAGGTTCAACAAGAACAAGATATATATTCTGGATATTACGTAGTTCTATCATGGTGGCTCAACAACAACAAGAACAACAATATATATGTTATCTATATAGTTCTGGATATTACATAGTTCTATCATGTTGGCCTAACAACAGCAACAATGTATGTTATTCTTGGGTCTTGAATAATCACCCCTCCCGCTTGTTAATTTTTTAGACTGACATCTATATTAGTCAATTATTTGTAGAATCATGGATGTATTGTTAAATAGTTGGTAGATGTTATTGGTGCTGTTCCTTTTTCACTAACAACGGTCAACTTTTGTCAAATATAGGAGCTGGGTGATACAACTGAAATCCATCTGTGTAAGCAAAGAATAGTTAATGGCATAAAATAAAATAAGATAAGTTTATGTGTCATGAAGAGAGGTGTTTTGATGTTTTCGACAGGATCCTCCTTTGGGTAAAGTATATGAATTGGCAGAATCCTTAGAGCATAGGACAAAATACTTTTCAGTATTTATTCTGGCTCTCTACACTCTGAATTCAAATCCCACCTGGGTCAACTTTGCCTTTCATCTTTTCAATTCAGAATGGTGGATTGGCAGGAATGTTTAGAGCATCAGATGAGATGCTGTGTGGCATTTGTTCTGGCTCGCAGCTATATCCTACTTGAGTACTTTACTTAATCAGTTGCTTGGTTTGACATCATCAACTGATTTTCAGGTGCCTTTAGCAGAGTCCACTCTGTTGCAAACATTTGGGCCATGTCTCCAGTATAAAGATACTTTCTGTTCTCCTTTCCACCATTCTTAGGTAAGGAGGAAGGAGACAGGGGCTTAAAAGGGTCAGGTGAGGTAATCATATTATCTTTAGTGGGGTTAGGACTTGCAATGTATGGCTCCAACACAGTAGAGACTTATGTGCAGTGATGTATCACCAACAGTAACATGCCAAGAATTACAGCTAGTCAGATAATTAAATGTGCCATTTTAATGCTAAAAGTTCAATATGTGCTTTCTCGATCCACTTAGCTGTAAATAATCAGAGTGGGAAGTCACATCTTACCGATTGCAGCTGTAAACACTAGTTTATGTATTACATACAAATATTGCATCAACTATTAACTTAATGTACTCAGCTCAGTTTTAGTGAACTACTGAGGAGAGATACAGTTAGCCAGCTGACATAATTGGTAGAGCATCATATAAAATACTTCCCCTACTACTATACTACAAATTTTTGACTTTTTGGAGTGCACCAACAGTTTTGCAAGAGATGTCAACATGAATGAACCTGTTATTTTTATCTAAAGACATTTTTTCCAATTCCAACCCGCCCGTCCCCTCAATCTTTATTTCTCATTCTTTCTTCTGATGAAGGACTAGCGTCCGAAACGTTAAGACCCTCTTCCTGCTATATCAAGCGTTAACCTAATATATCCCTTCCATATACTGTACCGATTGTGTTGTTATTTCTGTTTACCTTTTACATACACACACACATATATATATATATATAATTATAAAGAGAGTGCTTAAGCACAGAAATGCTATAGAGATAGCTTATAAAATAGGTTGAACACCCTTAAAAGATGGAAATAGAAGTTGCTATCGCTGCTATGTGGAATTGAACCCCATATCTTTCAGATACCAGATAGAAGCTTTAACCATTAAGCTAAGGAGCCTTTGACGAAATTCTGTCATTTTAACTGGATAGCTGGACAACAGCTCTCAGATGTCAGCAGACAGAGAGACTGATAGGTATCTGGAAGATATGGGGTTCAATTCCTCATATCGGCCGATGGCAATTTCTTTTTCCATCTTTTAAGGGTGTTCATTCTATTTTATAAGCTATCTTTATATAATTTCTGCACTTCAGCACTTTCTTTATACTTTGTGTTATTTATTCCAGTTCCTTGTATTCTTAGTTCAACTCCTGATGCTTTTGAACAGTTGTCTATTTTGTTGTCTATGGTATTAACAACTGGAAGTCAATATTAGTCTGAATGGTCATCTATGATTGATGTATTTTGCTTATACATTCCATATTTGGTATGATTTCCATGATGTGATGAATTTTATCATTGCATCAGAACTATCATTTTACAGAGTGTACTTGGTGATTTTATCATGACACCAACTGTAGAGAGTTTATCAAGTACTTGACTAAGCCTGAGGGTCTTCTCTATTATATGTTCACTACTATGAATGTTATATATCTAGACATACCTTGGGATACACACATAACTTTAGTATTGTAGTAGGGGAAAGTTGTATGGCTAAATGGACCTTGGAGTATTCATATTTAGGTCTTCAGTATGTTGATGATTCTAACTAGTCTGTTAATTCTTTCAGTTCCATATTTCGATTGTCATACACTGCCCATGATTTTCAAATAATTTAGAAAATAATGAATAATTTGAAGAGATTTAGTTATATAACTAATTTTATCAGTATTAAGCTGCAATTAGGAACATAACTTAACAAAGGTTCTTATATAATATTATGATGGGGGCAGGGTTTACTTAAATAGATACACTTTCAACAAGTAGAATTAGTCGGTTTCAGGTGGTTTGGTATCAAAGGGTTAATGACTAATTGATTGATGTAATATTCAATATCACCTGCATACAGTGTTTTTTCTCTTCTCTACTTAAATAAAAGTCATTCAAAACAAAATGATATACATTTCAACAGATCTTGCAGAAAGAATATTAAATTTATCTAATTGAAATGTGGAACATTTTTAATCTATTTTCTATTATTCTCCTTTTAAATATCTATTGTAGACAGAAAGTGCATAATTGGTTTATATAGCAAACCAACTTCACATGTAATTAACCAATATTTATAAGATACTGAAAAGAAATGTTTCTGCTAGACTAACATATATAAAAGATTCTGCAATATTGGCTGTGAAAATTAATGAAAATTCTCAGAGGAAATAGAAAAGCTTCAAAATTAAATATTGGGAAATTGTGTGTGGGTGTTGTGTATGTGGTGTTTAGTGTGCTGTGTTTGTGTGTGGATGGGATGCAACATGTCCAAATGGTTAAGATGTTTAGTTCATAAATGTAAGGTCCAGAGTTTGATCCCACGGCATGACATCTTGGGCAAATGTCGTGTAACATAGCCTTGTATTGACTTGAGATGGAAACTGTTTGGAAACCTTCAGATAGACTGAACATGTGTCATGCATCTTTCTGAGAATTAGGTTAAGGATACATGTTTCTGTAGGGTACTCAGCTACTTGCTCATTAATTTCAGGAGCAGGCTGTTCCGTTAATTGAACAATTAGAACTTTCTTTGTTGAATACAAAAGAGCTCTATCCATTCACCCACATGTTTAGTGTGTGTGTGTTTGTTTGTGTGTGTATGTGTACATGTGCTTGCCTGCTTTTATAGATATGTTCATAAACAAAAGATAATTGGATTCCAATATCTGAAATGAATTTTAAAGCTATTTTCAATATCTAAAGAAGAGGAAGAAGAAAAAAAAAAATCCCTTAATGCTATCTATTTTTTCTCTCACTTATTCATCTGTTATCAGTATATTTATTATTTTATGTGTTAATATAATTTCATATTGTTATCCATCTCTTTGAATTGAATCTGTAATCACTAATACAGAGCATGTGTGAGAAAAATGTTTGTTTTAATCAGTGTCAGGTGAATAAGACGGAAAAAGAAATTAATTAAAACTAAAATAGGAAGATGAAGAAGAATATAAGGACAAACGTTTTGAAATTTTGTAACATTGAATGAAAATATGTGATGTTAAAGAACTTGTCTTTCAGTGTAGGAAAATCTCTTTGATAACTGTTAATTCCATTGCTACACCTTTTGCTGGCTGGATTAAGGACCAGTACAGGAATTTAGGTCCTGAATGTCTGGTACCAGTGTAGAAAGATCTCTTTGGTGACATTATGTTTGAGATAATGTCATGTATTTAGTTATGCTTCTAGTTGGTTGGATTTTATTATGTAATCACTGTTATATGCATTTCAATGGTATCGCCTATGTAATCCTCATATACGATCTTTGAAGACAGTGATATAGGTTATGTGACAGGCTTAGGTGTTGTTATGTCAACTGAGTAGTGAAGAAACATTTAAGCTTGCCAGCTGGTATATCACATACAAACTTAGATTACTAATGTTCATGCATATGAAAACTCTCTGAAAATATCATACCTAAGCATTAAATAACAAATAGCATTGAAATGCATATAACTGATTATATAATAAATAGAATGTGGTAAAATTCTAACATTCTGCCTTCTAAGTGTGTGTGTGTGTTATTGACAAATGTGAGAATGAGTACTCAATATTGACAAATGTGAGAATGAGTACTCAATATTGAAGTAGAGTTTAAATATATATATATATATATAGAGAGAGAGGGAACAGTGCTGTTTAACAAACCTCTAGTAAGTTGCTAGTGATTTCAAGAAATCGTCAATCTACATTCTATCTATGACCATACTAGGAATGGTGTTTCAGATTTCGGTCTTAAACCAAATGGTGGCTATTTGAAAAACAGTTGCAAGATGTTTTTTTTATGAGGGTTTGGTTACTAGGTTTACAGATGAAGTTACTTCATAGTTTGTTGGTGGATGTTTAGTTGTGTTGTGGAGCAGTATTTACAATGTTGCTTTGGTTTCATTATCGAATTTGTCTTTCTGGAAGGAAACATCAATCTCTCATTCTATCTTTAATTTTATCTACAGCTGAATAGCTTTCTACCTTTGGGAAGGAGAGAAATATTTTTATCTGTCATTATTTTAACCCTTTTATTACCATATTTCTAATGAAAGAAATTGTGTGTGGGTGTTGTGTATGTGGTGTTTAGTGTGCTGTGTTTGTGTGTGGATGGGATGCAACATGTCCAAATGGTTAAGATGTTTAGTTCATAAATGTAAGGTCCAGAGTTTGATCCCACGGCATGACATCTTGGGCAAATGTCGTGTAACATAGCCTTGTATTGACTTGAGATGGAAACTGTTTGGAAACCTTCAGATAGACTGAACATGTGTCATGCATCTTTCTGAGAATTAGGTTAAGGATACATGTGTCTGTAGGGTACTCAGCTACTTGCTCATTAATTTCAGGAGCAGGCTGTTCCGTTAATTGAACAATTAGAACTTTCTTTGTTGAATACTCTATCATTTTCAAATAATTTTCAAAATAATCAAAAATTTAGAGAGATTTAGTAATCTAACTAACTTTCTCATTATCAAGTTGGTGTTTGCAACAAACATAATTTAACAAAAGTTCCTCTATAAAATTAGGATGGATTAAATATAAATATTATAAAACAAACAACTTCTTATTGTTGAACCAGGAGTGGTTTCAGGCAATTTGGAATTAAAAGGGTTAATACTACATAACTGTATGTGAGTGGTGACATTTATAAGTACTAATCAAAAACTTGTGAAAAAGATTTAGGTAATTATTGAAATATTTCTAATTAATTGTACTTTGTACAATTCATTTCCAAGAGACATTAATTCTACATCTATTTAGTGTGTCTAAGATCAATGATTCCTAAAATTATTTTGTTCTGGAACCCTTGTCCTATTTTTTTTAAATTGCAGAACCCATAACTATATTTTACAGAAAATTGCTAACCACCCAAATCATTCTTGTAGATGACAATCTTCATTCCTATCGCTGTAGGATGAGGGATGTTTCAGGGAACCAGGATGACATGTTTTTACTGCTATAAGTTCGACGGGAAAACAGTCCAGTTCATGGGGGTCGTTCTTGTGGCAGGCCATCTTAATTCCAATCACAGTATAACAGGTGTAAATATCTGATTATAAGCCATAAAGTTTGAAGCTGTGTGTTGATACATATATAAGAGAGATGTAGAATTATGAATATTTCTGATTCATTGGTTTTTATTTTGCAGTTACAACCATGTTCTGAGTGAAAAATATAAAAGGTTAGCTGTGTTCAAACTACCCTTCCGATGTGGGATTGAACCTGTCTGTCTACTTCCCCTTCACAGAAAGGAACCTTAAATGTCCCATCATCACACATTCACCACTGTTCTACTTGTGGTAAGGGGTGGAGGAGGTGACATTTTGTTGGATATGACTAAAAGAAGAAAATTCATTTATATATATATATATATATATATATATATATATATATATATATATATATATATATATATATATAAGCTCATATCCAATAATTTACACTTGTCTTATCCTCATTTCTGTCCTTCTTTTTTTCTCTTTTATTTCAAAATCTCTGTTCCCCACCCCAACCCTACCCCACCACCTACCAAGTTCTTGGAATCCTTTTCAATAATTTTGGCTGCAAATAATTGTGCCACCACCCACTCCCATCAATCTGACCTAGTTTTTTTCTGCTAAGTTTGTTCTCTCTCTCTCTCTCTCTACCTGTCTATCAATTTCTCCCACTCATGCTGAGATATTAAAATAGATTTTTACCTTCATAACTTACTCTCTCTCCTCCCCTCTTTCTCTTCATTAATAATCACACCTCTTTCATTCTACCTAAAATACATTAATTCTATTGTCTATATTATATATATACATACATATATATATATATATATATATATATATATTTATAAACATGTAAATAAAAGCATGTTTTGTGACGTGACAACCAAAAACATGAGGTGTTCAGGATTTCGAAGCAGCGTGTCGGAAAATTGTGATGTTGTTGGGGAGTGTGTCAGATGATAATGGCGTACTTGCCCATACTGAACCTGAAAAATAAGTTGCATGGAAGTGCCACTATGAGAGACTGCTAAACGAGGAGAATGCATGGGAGGAAGATAGTTTGCTCCAAGTAGATGCAACTGAGGAACCAGCTGTACAAGTCAGCAGCAACATAGTAAGTAAGGCAATTAAGGATATGAAGATGGGAAAGCAGCTGGACCATCAGGGATAGTTGCTGAAAGCATCTGGGGTGGTGGGTCACACCTTAACCATTTCTATTGTAAACCAAGTTATACAAAATGGTGTCATACTTTTTACACTTTGCCCAACCCATGCATACAAGCATGTTAGCTAGACACACTTGTCATCTTATTTCCCACAATGCTGTTGCCACGATGCTGATCCAGAGCCACTACAACAAAAACACCCATGCCATCCTGTAAGGTGGTTGGGTTGGTGACAGGAGAAAAAGCATCCAGTCCACTGTTAGGTGGTTGTTTCGGTACCATGATAAAAATCACCCAGTCCACACTACATAGTTTGCATTAAGAAGGGCATCCAGCTGTAGAAACCAAGTGAAATTTATAGATCCATACCTGACTTGTCTCATAATTTGACAACCTGTCTGACCCATGCAAGCATGGAGAAATAGACATTAAATAATAATGATGATGATGGTATATCATCATCATCATTGTTTTACATTCGCTTTCTCTACTAGCAAGTGTTGGACATGTCTACATAGACCAAGTTTGTACTAAAGCGGGGATACTGACCTCTCTGACAGGCTTGAGGTGTCTGCATCTTGCTTATGTACAGTCATATATTCTATCGAGTGCACAGAAGTTGTTGTGTCTTTGATGTAAAGGTCCTCCCAACCCCTTGTTTGCCAAGGTTTCTATGGTTGGATGCTCTTCCTAACACTAACCACTTTACAACATATACTGGGTGCTTTTATCATGTAGATCACCAGCACTAGAGAGGTTGTTTTGTTTTTGACACAGCTAAAGTGTCTTCCTAACCTTTGTTTGGCAAGATTTCTACATACATACACACTCACATATTTACATGTGTTGGGGGTGCACCTGTGTTTCATTGTTTCTTTTTTAAATTCATCTACAATTAATGAAGCTCTGTTAATTGTGGTAACCATTATATAATAAAGAATGTCCTAGTGCTTCCCTCTGGTTCTTCTGTTGGTGTCTTCCTTCAATAATGAAGCCAGCTATTATCATCTGTTCTCACCAATTGTACCTTCATTGTTTATATTTATTCTGCCTCATTACCACCTAAATTACCTGCTCCAGGTGAGACTATGGTAGTAGACTGTTAAAACAGGCCAGTAAGGAAACTTGTGCACCAATAGTTTCTAATCTGTGGTTTGCTGACCCTTGACTGTACTAGATGGAATGGTTGAGGGCATCAACTTCGTCAGACCTTTTAAAAGCCTGAAGTCATCATCATTTTTATGTCCACTTTCCCTGCTACATGGGTTGGATGGGTTATCATTTGGTATGTTGGATGAAGTGGGGTTGGGGCTTGCTCATACTTTCCAATTTTTTACATGATTTCTACAGCTGGATGTTCTTTCTATCACCAAATACTCTGTGGTATAATTCATTTGGCTCTTTTGTAATCATATTTATTGTTAAGTTGATGTTTGAAACAACAAAATTTCCTTGCATAACATTACGATGGAAGGTTTAAATCTAAATATGAACATTTTAAAACAAATAGTTTTGTATCATAGAACTAGGGACTGTTTTAAGTCTAAGGTCCGTATTTAATCCAGGTGTTATATTAATATCTGGATTTCAACAGGTACTTTAGAGGATTTAATATAATGATGTATTGGATTTCAACCCTTTTGATACAAAACTATTTGGTTTAAAGTGTTCATATTTAGATTTAAACCTTCTATAAGCCCTGTATGATACTTATTCAAGTTCAAGTGTTACACTAAGTCAACTAAAGTTCTTTTTGAAGTCCAATTATGCAGGTGTTATATAAATTCCTCTAACGTACCTATTCAAGTCTAATAAGGATGCCATCCCTATTACGCACAGTAAAGTATATTTGTCTAAGTAAAGCTATAGTTGCAAGTGTGAGGGTATGCAACCTAGTGTATTTAGTGTGTTGGACTTAGAATTGTAATGTCATGGGTTCAATTTGTGGACTGAGTGGCATGTTGTGTTCTGGAGCAAAACATTCCATTTCACACTGCTCCAGTCAACTTAGTTCAAAATGACTTGCAGTAGCAACTACTGAAGTTTAACCTTAAAATGGACTGGTGTCCTGTCCAGGGAACACTGTTGTACTCTCAGTCTATGTAGTAGTAGCAGCAGATGCATGTTAACCCTACAATTGACTGGTGTCCTGTCCAGAGAACAGTCTTGTAATCTCAATCTCTTCACACTGGTGAAACTGGAGTAAACTTCAGTCTGATACTCTTGGCTTGGCACAGACTTTAAGTAAACTAACTATACTTGTCACCTTATTCAGTTGAATAAGTACCTTACTGGACTTACTATAGGTATTGACCCTTGTCTTCTCATATTGAAATCCTTCTTTACTTTAGCACTGCTAAATTAACAAATCCAAATGCTGTTGTCAATGTATCCTAAATGAAGCTTATCAATCCCCCCACCCTCTCTCTCTCTCTGTCAAGCATCCTATCTATTTGCATATAATTATGCATGCATGCCACTCCATACATGACCACTACCCATAAAAATGATCCACCCTTCTCTGTAATACCAACCACACTTATCACTTGTTACCAACATATCATTAACTGCCATCTACACATTACTCTCTCTTTCTCTGTTTATTTGTCTCTCCTTAGTTTCTAACTATCTGTCTCTTTCTCTCTCTCCTTCTGTCTCTGTTTCCTTCCGTCTCTTTGTTCTGTCTCTGTCTGTCTGTCTCTCTTTTTTAATGCCTCTCTCTCTCTCATCAATACACTCTCTTGCAAGGCATGCCATCTTTGATTTACTCTATTATTATAATCCCGCCGAGGTTAACTTTGCCTTTCATCCTTACGGGGTCGATAAAATAAAGTACCAGTAATGTACTGGGAAATTGCTGGCCTTGTGCCAATAGTAGAAACAATTATTAGAGTGGTGGATTGGCAGTATCGGTAGAGCATCGGACAACATACTTTGTTACATTCTGAGTTCAAATTAGCTTTGCCTTTCAATTTTTAGGGGTCGATAAAATAAAGCACTGCTTAAAAAATTGCTGGCCTTGTGCCTAAATAAGAAACAATTATTATTGTTGTTTTAAGAATGTCAGACAAAATGCCATGCAGTATTTTTTTCAGCTCTTTATGTTCTTATCAAATTGACCCCAGTGGTACTCTATTTTATTGACCCTGAAAGGATGAAAGGCAAAAATTGACTTTGGCAGGATTTCAACTCAGGAATTAGAGAGTGGTAACAAATACCACCTTCGGCACTTTCTCTGACTCTCTTTTGATTGAGACACTCCACTGCCTGGATAATAATTGTTTCTGATTTAGGCACAAAGCCAATAATTGTTGGGGAGGGTAAAGTTGATTAAATCGACCTCCAGTGAGTTACTGGTACTTTATTTTATCGATCTCGTAAGGATGATAGGCAAAGCTAACCATGGGGAGATTTGAACTCATAACGTATAGGACTATAACTATATGCCACAAAGCATATTGTCCGATACTCCACTGCCCTATAATAATAATAAAACCTGGGGACACTACACTTTCGAGGGTAAGTTTTTTGTCCAATTTTGTATATTTGTACCGACTGCGTTCAGCTAAAAGTAACATCATTAGTTTCCGTAAGTAGCGAGGCAACCACGTAAAGATCACATATATTTCCTCCTAAGGAACAGACTATTGAAGGCTATTCCAAAGTTTATCTTCTAACTTTTCGAAAAATACAAAATGGTTTAAATTTTGGCTGGGAAGCAGAAGTCAGATGTCAACTTGTCTACTAAATGCTAGTAGCAATATCAACAGGCTGAACTTGACTGTATGGTTACAGAGCACAACACAGACAACAAACAAACAAACAAACAACAACATCCTGTTGTTATGGCTACAAAGTGTAGTCTAGACAAACACAAAAATAGCAACAACAATACCCACTACACCACCACTTCACTACCACATCTGTCGCCTCTACTCCATCACCACTACCACAGAAGCATTTGAAAAAGTAAAGCTACCAGCACAGCTCCAAAAAAGCACATCGACAAACTGTCCTTACTACTACTACTAAACATACTAGCAATGATTAGTTGAGCAAGAACAACTCCACAGCCACCACCACTACTAGAACAAAAGAAAACAACATTTGGTGTCATATTAAGACAGGGCATAATACAAACAAGGAACTTTATCCAAGCTATTGCACTTATATTTGTTGAGAAGAAGTTACAACTGATAAAAACAAAGCAGAGTAAGGCAAAAGAACCATGGTAGAAACAATGCATTAAAAATGACTGCAATCAAGGCAGGATTTAAGTAAAATTGAGCAATGGTTTAAAGGAAAATGGAAAAACGAAAAAAGTCTGATTGAGAGATATTAAACAAGAAGTATAAAATACAGAAGAATCGATTCTATAAAGTAATGGAACAATTAAAACAGGATTTTGTTGAAAAGCCAGAAACAGAAATAAGCAATTCTAGGAGAATAGAGTGTTCCAAAATAATCCTAGACAATTCTTCTGCACTTTGGAAGGAGACAATGGGAAGCATGTTGTTCCTAATGCTGACCAGGCCAAGGAGTTGGGATGGGCTCTAAGGCACCAAACTGGAAAGCTCCCAGTCCAGGTGGGATTGATGGCTTTTGGTTGAAGAGATGCAATGTAGTTTATGAAAGACTGGCAATTCAATTGAATGAATGTGTCCAGAGAAGGGCAGTTCCCTCTTGTGGGAAACTATCGTCCTATAGCATGCCTGAGCATGATATGGAAGTTACTTACTGGGATATTTGCGGAGAAGGCATATACTTAGCTTTTACAGGAAGGAATATTACCAAAGGAACAAAAAGGATGTTGGAGGCGATCTCAGGGTACCAAGGATCACCTGGTGATTGTAAGAGTTTTTGAGGCATTGTAAAAACATCATATCAACATGTCTGTGGTTTGGATTGGCAATAAGAAAGCATATGATATGGCACCTCATTCTTGGATTGTTGAATGCCTGACACTGCAAGTTGTTTTCTGAATAGTACAGTAGAGTGGAAGACCAACTTGTACTCAAGCAATGAATTCCTTGGAATTAAAAGGGGTATCTTCACCATTACTATTTTCGTAGCATTGATACCTTTAACACTGACTTTAGGAATGTTAAAATGTACCAATGTGGAAAGAAAGGACCATTCATAAACCATCTTCTGTTTATGGATAACCTGATACTTTGGTTATAACAGTCCAGATATGTAGCAGTTACATCCATATGGAATTTGGGATTTCCAAATACTTTAAGCTCAATATGAAAAGAGGGAAGAAAGCAGCCTGTAGTGGATTATGGCTGCCATCTTGAGGGGCTATGGGGGAACCAGAAGATAGTGGATACAAATATTTGGGGATTTTAGAACTGGATGATATTTTACATGCAGAAATTAATGTGAAAATGATACCAATTGTAATCAAAGCATTGTTGTGACTTGACAGATGATTAAATACTCACTTAAACCAATCCCAAGTACTTGACTTTTATTTTATTTTATTGACCCAACAGTGAAGAAAGACAAAGTATATATTTTGGCAGGAGTTGAACTGAGAAACACTGTCATTGAGAACAAATACTACCAAGATTTTGTTGGATGCTCTAACAACTCTGTCAATAGTACCAATTATAATTGTTTCTACTTTTGGCACTAGGCCAGCAAATACCCTAGTGCATTACTGGTACTTTATTTTATCGACCCCGTAAGGATGAAAGGCAAAGTTAACCTCAGCGGGATTTTAACTCAGACCATAAAGGACCGTAACTCTGTGCTGCAAAGCATGGTGTCCAACTCTACCGATACTGCCAATCCACCGCCCTTAAACCAATAATGATAATAATAATTGTTTCTACTTTTGGCACAAAGCCAGCAATTTGAAGGGGAGGGGAAGTTGATTAACCCTTTAGCTTTTAGAATACTCTATATATACTATTATATTTTCACAGTAATGGCTTTACCTCACTTAATTATATCACATAATATCGAATCTATGAGATTTCGATATTATTTATTTTGAGGACAACACCTTAACATCAGTATGAGTGACTGGTTACGGTCGGTTTGAACAGAAAGAGGTGAGAGAATTGTGGCTGGTTTAAATGCTAGAGGGTTAAATTGATCATAAAGCATGACTGGTACTTTATTTTATCGACAATGTAAGGATGGAAAAAAAAGCTAACCCCAGCAGAATAATAACAATTGAAAAAAGTTAGGTATAATGAAGTAAGGCCAGCCACCCTCCAGCTCCTTCTGTTTCACAATATCTGGCTTTGTGCCTATACTACAGAGAAACAACAATACTGCTCTGTTTTTATGATAACCAATCTATTTTTGTCTTTTATAATTGCTGCTGCAACATTTCTTGTTGGTCTCCCTCTCTATCAAAGAATAACTGACTACTCTAACTTTCATTATCATCAGTGGGGGAGGGGTGATGTATATATATACACATACATATATGTGTATAATCAAAGTCAAGCTAACACATGTACATTTAATATATATATATACATAACGAAGTAAATGTGGTAAGGAACCAGGTGGACCATAACGCACCAAAGTACTCAATACTTAGGGTAGTAGAGTGGGTAATAGGAATGAGTAGGACCCTGACGGCTGAGCTCAAGCCGTTTCGACAGCTAATTCAGTCCAGAATTAGCCGTCGAAACGGCTTGAGCTCAGCCGTCGGGGTCCTACTCGTTCCTATATATATAATGTGCCTGAGTGTATATATATTTATATAAAACTAAAGTATATGATATATAATGTACCTGAGTGCATATATATAATGTCCCTGTGTGTATATATATAAAACTGAAGTTGCACTACCACATCTATCATATTTTAAAGTCTTGTGTTCTGTTTTATGTTTTTAAACAGAAAAGTTTCTAATTTGAGTAAACCACCCTCTTCATTACTACTACTACTACTACCACCACCACCGCTACTACTACCACCACTATTACTACTACTACCACCACCACTACTATTACTACCATCACTACTACTACTACTACTTCTACTACTACTACTAAGTAATAACAATAATAACTATAGAGATATTTTATTCAGTATTGTTTTTCTGGAATTCATTTTCAAGATAATCTGTGTAAGTATGTGTAATATGTATCATCATGATGACATTCTAATATCTAATTATTCCAGTTATGGTATGGGTTTGACAGGTCTGCTGTACAGCATATTGACACTGGTAGCTATCATTTGTCATTATCTCCATAAGGCAGTCAATACCCTAGCCCTGACACCTCGCATCATCAAGTCTTCCCTCTTCTAAATATGACCTTTTTATCATCTTTAAATGAGACTTCTTCATCCAGTTCTACCACAATATACAGTTACAGCCACGTTACATCAAGCTCTATCTACCAGTCAGCACCATATTATGTCAGGTTCTACCACATGTACAGTCAGCACCATATTATATCCAGTTCTACCACATGTACAGTCAGCACCACGTTATGTCAAGTTCTACCACATGAACAGTCAACACTACATTATATCCAGGTCTACCACATGTACAGTCAGCACCACATTATATCCAGTTCTACCACATTTAGAGTAACCACCCACCCCATTATAAAATCCTACCACATTTACAGTCATTACACAAATGATGACTGCAGCCCTGTCATATTTTTCTTCATTTGAGCTACCTGTACACATACACATCAAGATAGAACCAGTTTAAAACTAGTTAGACCATTACTCAACAGAGTACTCGATACTTGGGCTAGTAGAGTATGGCTAAAGAGTCGGGACTCGGCAGCTGAGCTCCTGCCATTTCAGCAGCTAGTTCCAGACCCATATACATATATATATATTGGAAAATGTGTGAAATCCTTGGTACAGTTAGGTATATTTAAAAAAAGGAAAAGAATGACTTCACTTGTAGTTCTAAACAATTTAATTCAATTTTATAATATAATTTTACAATTTGGTTTTGTAGCTCTACAAATCCAAAGTATCGAGTACTCTGTTGAGT
Organism: Eledone cirrhosa; assembly: GCA_964016885.1. Lineage (NCBI taxonomy): Eukaryota > Metazoa > Mollusca > Cephalopoda > Octopoda > Eledonidae > Eledone > Eledone cirrhosa. The sequence continues at coordinate 204,791,853 of OZ024742.1, read as the reverse complement.
AATGGTCTAACTAGTTTTAAACTGGTTCTATCTTGATGTGTGTGTGTACATGTAGCTCTAATGAAGAAAAATATGACAGGGCTGCAGTCATCATTTGTGTAATGACTGTAAATCATCCATAAACAGAAGATTTTAATTCAATTTTATAATATAATTTTATAATTTGGTTTTGTAGATCTACAAAACCAAATTGTAAAATTATGATATAAAATTAAATTAAATTGTTTAGAACTACAAGTGAAGTCATTCTTTTCCTTTTTTTAAATATATATATATATAAATATTTAATGTTTGCTTTCCCTGATATATATATATGCTTGTGTATGTATAAATATTTATATATATACAAGGAACCCCACTGTAGAAACCATTGCTAATGAGGATAGAGAAAACTTTCAGTTGTGTCAACAACATGACAACTTCACTGGTGTTGGTGATCTACATCATAAATACATCCAGCTGTAAAAAGCTTGCCAAACACATGATAATCTCCCTAGTCTTGTTGATCTACACGATAAGTTCACCCAGTACATGGTTCCTGGTGCTGGTATCATCATAAAATGCACTTGGTAGAGCGAAGGACCATACGTAAGCAAGATGGTGGCTCCCAGCCCATCTGAAATTGCTACTTTTGAGGAAGTGAGAAAAAATGTTCAAGTATATATGTGTGTACACATGTATAGTATACACATGTATATATATATATATATATGTGTACACACACACACATATATATATATATTAGTGTGTGTGTGTGTGTATCTGTATGTATATATTACTATTTTCATGTTTTTAATATGTCTCAATCTGTTGGACGGACCTTTCCTAAAAACTAAACTTCTCCTTCTAGTATTGTTATTAAATAATTATTCCAGAACCTTCCGGCATCTCGCTTGCAAACTTTGTAAACACTTTGCTCTTTCTCTCACCCCACCCCACCCCACCCCCAGCCTCATCGCAAGTATAAAATAAATCTCTTGCTGGCTTCCAACGACAGAGTTTATCTATCTAATCTATCTTAAGGACGATCTGTCGATTTTGAGAATGTAAGCAAAAGCTGTCTTTTCTTTATTTCCGTAGTCTCCTCAATTAAGCAGTGTTTTAAAACCTTATTTATACCACTCTAAAATTCAAATTCTCCGTTTACCTCTCTGATTTTAAATTACTATTTTCATGTTTTTAATATGTCTCAATCTGTTGGACCTTTCCTAAAGACTAAACTACTCCTAAAGTAACCAATTTCCTGCCCTCCCACCCCCACACACCACCATTGCTATATGGTCCAATCATAACTCAGCGACTAAGTTCTCTAACAAATCAGTATAGCAAAGCTACCACTCCGGTTACTACTCCTTAAGTTTAGACTTGTTTGATGGGTTGACTGCGTAAATTTGAAAAGTCTAAGCACTCAATGACAATGTCACAGATAAAGATAAATTCACCTCCCTCTGCAAGACGAGAATACAAGGACCCCTATTTATTTCAGACACAGATGACCAACAAAATCCCATCTCCCACACCCCTCCAACCCATCCATCCCACCCTCCCAACTTCAGAGTTGGTACCATGAACGTAGGCACATTGAAAGGTCGCTCAAATGAGGTTGTAGAGATGCTTGAATGTAAAGAAGTTGATGTTTGTTGTATTCAAGAGACTAGGTGGAGAATCTGCCAGATTCATCGTGGGTAAAAAACGATGCTATAAACTTTTCTGGGTGGGAAATAACAATGGACAGGGTGGTGTAGGAATTATGTTAGCTGAAAAATGGTTAGTTAAGGTAATTGATGTAAATAGAGTGAATGACAGAATAATTAAATTAAGACTAGTTCTAAATAGAACTACTGTGACAATAATATCTGCTTATGCACCCCAATCTGGTCTACCTGATGTTATAAAGGACAGGTTCTATGAGATGCTAATGCACACTACCTCCCAAATAACCGACAGTGACTACTTAATTATTGCTGGCGATCTAAACGGTCACGTTGGACAACATAGTGATGGCTATGATGGAATCCATGGAGGCTATGGGGTTGGAAATAGAAATGAGGAGGGCTTCAGAATCCTGGAATTCTGTGACGCAAATAGCCTAACTATCTGTAACACGAACTTCAAAAAACGTGAAAACCACTTGATCACCTATAGATCAGGGGAACACGCCAGCCAGATAGATTATATCCTTACTAGAAGACGGGACAAAATGTCTGTTGTAAACACTAAATCCCTCCTCCGTGAAGAATGCACCTCCCAACATAGCCTAGTAGTTAGTGACCTCATAGTCAGGAATAGACGTACTCGACGACAGAGGACGCCTACCTTGAGGAGAAGAATATGGAAGTTGAAGGACCCCATAGCCAGTGACAAATTTAAAAGCTTATTACTTGATGCCTTTGACAATAAGGAAGAGCAATTAGAGACGTGCAATATAGAGGAACAGTGGCAATTCTTGAAAGTGAACCTGCTGAAAGCAACGGATGAAATCTGTGGCTGGAGCAGACCTATTGGCAGGAGGAGAGTAACTTGGTGGTGGAACAGTAAGGTGGAAGAGACAATCAAGGCCAAAAAGCAGGTTTGGAAAGTATTGCAGGATGGGAGAAGTAGAGAGCACTATCAAGTGGCCAGGAGAGAAGCTAGGAGACAAATGTACCTTACAAAAAGGGTAGCAGAGGATAGAAAGTTCAAGCATGTTCTACAACGTGAGGTGTTCAGGATTGCTAGACAGTGTGTCAAGGAAAACTGGGATATTGTCGAGGAGAAGTGTGTCCGTAATGATAATGGTGTACTTGCGCTCACTGATACTGATAAGAAGATAGCCTGGAAGTGTCACTACGAGAGACTATTAAATGAGAATAAATGGGAAAAAGATAGTCTGCCCCAAATCGATCCAATAGAAGGACCAGCGGTGCAAGTTAAAGGTAATATAATAAGTAAGACAATCAAAGATATGAAGACAGGTAAGGCGGCTGGGCCTTCGGAGATAATTGCTGAGATGTTGAAGGCATCTGGTATGGTGGGACACACTATGGTCACCCGTATAGTTAACCGAGTAATACAGAATGGGGTCATACCGAAAGACTGGCGTAGCAGCATCATCATTAACTGCTACAAGGGTAAAGGGGATGCTCTAGATAGGGGAAACTATAGAGGCATTAAGTTAGTTGACCAGGTCATGAAGGTCACAGAAAGAGTTATAGCACAACTAATCAGAGAGCGAATTGATCTAGATGAAATGCAGTTTGGGTTTGTGTCAGGTAAAAGTACCACAGATGCTCTTTTCCTTGTACGACAACTACAAGAGAAGTACCTAGCTAAAAGTAAACCCCTCTGCTTAGCTTTTGTAGACCTGGAGAAAGCTTTTGACAGAGTCCCCCACTCCATTATCTGGTGGGCTCTTAGAAAACTAGGTGTAGATGAATGGCTTGTGAGAGCTATGTATAATGAAACAGTCAGTAAGGTTAGAATTAACAATGAATATTGTGAAGAATTTAGTGTAAAAGTTGGCGTTCATCCTTAGCCCCCTCTTATTTATTATTGCCCTTCAGGCTATAACAGAGGAGTTCAAGACCGGCTGCCCATGGGAACTCCTATACGCAGATGATCTAACGCTCATAGGTAAATCAATGGCTGAACTAGAGAAGAAATTCGAAACATGGAAGCATGGCCTAGAATCAAAAGGCCTTAAAGTTAACTTGTCTAAGACTAAAGTTCTAGTTTGTAGAAAGGAAAATAGGGCACAGGTGCCCTCAGGGAAATGGCCATGCTCAGTGTGTAGGAAAGGAGTAGGCAGAAATTCCATTTTATGTCCCAAATGCAAAGTATGGGTACATAAAAGATGTAGTGGGATCACAGGTAAACTATCTAGACTTTATATGTGGCCGATGCTCAGGTGCAATAAGTAGCAATGTCCAAAGGATACTAGCTCCTTCTATTGCCCACATGGTTCTATAGAAATAGTAGACACTTTCCGTTACCTGGGTGACGAAATCAGCAGTGGTGGAGGGTGTTCTGAAAGTACAGTAGCCAGAGTCAGAACGATATGGAAAAAGTTCAGAGAGCTTATACCGCTGATGGCCACAAAAGGTTTCTCTCTAAAAATAAAAGGCAGATTGTATGATGCCTGTATACGAACAGCAATGCTACATGGCAGTGAGTCATGAGCATTACGTGCAGAGGACCTGCGTAGACTGGAAAGGAACGAAGCATGCATGCTCCGTTGAATGTGTAATAGTAATATACGTGAACGGCAAAGCATAAATGAACTAAGTGAGAAATTAGGAATAAGAGGGATCAGATGCTGTTTACTTGAAAGAAGACTACGTTGGTATGGTCACATGATGCGCATGAAAGACGACAGCTGCATAAAAAAGTGTAGGGCGATCAAAATTGATGGTAGTTACGGAGTAGGTAGACCCAGAAAAACCTGGGATGATCTGATAAATTCCGACCTCACACACTTACATCTATCTCTCTAAGACAATGTCTCTGGACCAAGATCTTTGGCGCTACGCAGTAATACAGAAGACCCGCCTTGCCTATGTACAAAGCGAAACCTACAGTCAGTAGGTACCTCTTAACCAAATATACACCCCAATCCACTATCCTCCCACTCCCACCAACAGCACGAGAAAATGAGATCGAGATCGTGTAGGTGTCACGACAAAAAACACACACAGTCCACGCTGTAATGTGGCCGTGTAGGTAATACAGTAAAAAGTTCTCAGTTCCACACTGTAAATGTGGTTGGTGTTAGGAAGGGCATCCAGCCGTAGAAAACCTGCCAGATAGCCCTATATGAGCGAGACACGGTCACCCAACCAGCCTTGCCTCAAGCGGGACAACTCTCGTCTAACCCATGCTAGCGTGGAAAATGGACGTTAAACGAAGATGATGATGATATATATTTATATATATATATATACACACACACATATGTGAATGTATATCTCACAACCCCTTTCAGCTCACCTAGGTAACAGAAAGTATCAATTACATCTAGTGAACCTTCTGAACTGTTTATAGACTTCAAGTCATGATTATTCTTACTACTAACTTCTCTTGTTTATCCATCACATAACAAGTCCTGCTTCTCTGTCAGCCTGCCAAATATCCCACTCTGCCTCTTTTGTGTACCTAATGTTAGCAACTATTACAGATTATCAACTTATTAACTATCCCTTTCCTAGAAATCTTGCAAGGTTATATTTCTTTTACAGAACTGAGCTTTCATGCTCTTTTGTCTAATTTCCCAGTTTAGAACTGTTTTTGCATATCTTTGAGATCAACCAAGAACTACTGGGATTAAGGACAGAGAGAACCTTGATAAGCTCCTACCTCTATCTTAAATGATTCACTCTAATTGGTACCAGTCATAGCCATACTCATGGCTTCTACATCTCTCACAAATCATTTATCTACAATAATTCACCAACTATTTTTAGTGTTTTCTCTATTTTCATCTTAAAAGCCTTACTAGTCATACGGAAACAAATCTTCTATCAGGTCCAATGTGAGCATATTCTCACTATCCTGTGTACCCATGTTATTTAGCAACCCTTTATACTGACATTTTCATGCTCCTTTCTTTCCCCTATGACTGAGAGCAAATGTTATGTTGTTCCATTGTGGCCCTCATGCTCATTTCAGTGAACTGTTGGTTGGATGGCTTTCTTTCTGAAATTTGTGTTGCAAATATTTAGGCCGTATTCATCACATGGCCCTACAGACATTGAAATACTCATTCATTTATTATGACATGACCATAGCCTTCCATCCACACCAACATATCCATCTAATAATTCTCAACTTGACCACTGAAGTTGGTAGTTAATCTCCAGAAAGGCCTCATTGAAGTAGTCTGTTTGCTGGGCAATGATCCTGTTTCAAGACAACCCAAAAAAAATCAGGGATAATATGTTACCTGCTATTAGTCTGAATGTGGCTATCATTCATCTAAGTTCATTACCTCCATTTTTCTACCTACCCATCTTTCTTTGTTTAGAATATACCTACTCTACTGATACCAGAGTTTATTACATGTCTACTAAGTGTCTACCTAATTAACATATCTGCCCACCTCCTATCTACCTACATGTCTACCTCCTATCTATCTATCTGTTTACCTACCTATCTACCTACCTGCCTGCCTGTCTACCTACTTACCTACGTATCTTCCTACTCACCCATCCATCTACCTACAGACCTCAGTACTTATCAATACTTCTAAGTAATTTACTTGTGAAATTATTAGAACAAAAATAGTATGGATATACAATAGCTATATATATATATAGGAACGAGTAGGACCCCGACAGCTGAGCTCAAGCCGTTTTGACGGCTAATTCTGGACAGAATTAGCCGTCGAAACGGCTTGAGCTCTGCCGTCGGGGTCCTACTCGTTCCTATTACCCACTCTACTACCCTAAGTATTGAGTACTTTGGTGCGTTATGGTCCACCTGGTTCCTTACCACATTTCTTTTGTTATATATATATATATATGGTCATGCTGGTGACATGAAAAAAGCAGCCAGTCCACTTCATAAGATGGCCGTGCTAGTGACACGATAAAAAAGAACCCAGTCACCCTGTTATATAGTCGTTTTGGTGCCATGATAAAAAGCATCCAGTCCACACTAACATGGTTAGTGTTAGGAAAGGCATCCAGCCATAAAAACCAAGCCAAAATACAGGTCCGTATGAGTATGGTCACCTGACCTGACTTGTTTCATAATGTGACAACAGGGTTCAATTCATTGTAGTCCTTTTCTGGACAAAGCCATGGTTGTCACTTTAGGACGATAGTTATATTACATTAAGACATGCATGCATTTTATTCTATTCCAATCTTATAAAATATTATAGTCTCTTACCAAATTTAATCTTGTTTTATGTGTGTGTGTCTGTATTTCAAAGTATATATTTGTGTGTGCACATACCTGTATGTGTGTGCATGCCTGTATATGTGTGTATGTGTGCATGCCTGTATGTGTGTGTGTGCGTGCGCGTATGTATGTATGTATGTGTGCATAGACGTGCATGTGTGTGTGTGTATTTTTATGTTGTATTCAATAATGAAAATATATTTTCTTGTAACATTCATCTATTCATTACATTTCATCTCAAACTTGGTGGTTTCATTTTTTATGATAAACTTTTATATGTATATATGTATGTTTACATGTTTAATATATGAATCTTTATATATATATATGAGTGCTTTATATATACATATATATATAAAACGTAAACATACATTATTATCAACATGGATATTAAATGATTAAGGTGATGTATATGTATGTTATATATATATATGTATATATTTATATTTATACTTTGTGTGTGTGTGTGTGTGTATATATATATATATATATATATACACACACACACACACGTATTACTGGCAGATGTATTTATTCTGGAAAAAATTCTTATGTTTTGCAGCTTGTAAGAAAAGATGACCATTTAAATTATCGTAAAATAAAAAATAGTAAGTATGTGACTTTTGTCCACTTTTGCAACTATGATGGTAAAGAACAAGATAATTATATATCATCATCATACATACATACATAAATGATGATGATGATGGCTGCAACTCAATTTCGAGTAATGCCATCACTTGATACTTAATCATGAGCATCACAGATGTGACTTTTTAGTCCTGCTAGAGACTTGCCCATGGCAAGCAATACCATACATCGCAAAAAATGTCACATATCAAGCAATGGCTGTGCTTGAAGCTTATTTTAAGTAAGGAAAGGCTTTTCTTGGGGCCAATCCCACTCTCTGAAGATCAAATGCATTTACCCAAAAAGAAGAACTGGTCTTATTGGATGCAAATGAAGTTGCCGGTTTTATATCAGGGTGACCTTCATGCTCACATCCATACATGTGTGTATGTGCATGATGTATTTATATGTAACTGAATTGAATAAAAGGAGAATTTGCAGGAAGTAAGCTGGTGCCAAGTGGCTCAGCTGCACTTCACCCCTCTGGTCTAATCCGGACCTAGCTACAAGGTGTTAAATATTGATTATATATCCACAACTATATTAAATTGGTTTCATTCAATTGTTTATTTATTTTCTTATTAAATTTAGATTTCTATGTTGACATAAAACCAGTCTCTCGCTATGAACTCCACCCATGTAGCTGTTCAGCAAAAACTTCTGGGGGATGTGGAGATGAATGTCTGAACAGGTAAATATCTCTGTTATGCATATTTAACCTTTTCTTTACTAATAATTTTGAAAGTAATCAAGAATTTAGAGGGATTTAGTACTATAACTAACTTTCTCAATGGAACATTTTGTATCTTCAGAGTGAGGGACTATTTCAGGTGGTTTGGTATTAAACTGGTTCAGTAACAGTTTGATACCAAACTGTATTAGATGGGTGTACAACTGACTCATACAATTGGTCTTTTCTGTTGAAGTGGTTTTAATCTAAGGATTTCTCACAGATCATTGTGAGGAGGAAGTTTTGTCATTCTATTTCCTGTAAATGTGTGTGTATGCACTTGAGTGTTGACTTTCTTTTCCTTTTGAATATAAAAGTCACTAGCATTACTTTATAGATTCTTTGTAGAGGCTATCATGACACACCTATTCTCATAACAACCCCCACCCCACCAGAGCCAGTGATGAATGTTGAGAAGAGAAATGGAATGAGATGACTGGGTCATGTGTAATGAAGGATGAAAGTGACTGGGTGACAGGAATAGAATTGGTGATGAATGTTTTGAAGAGAAATGGAATAAAATACCTGGGTCATGTGTTGAGGAAGGATGAAAGTAGCTGGGTTAGAGGAGGGATGGAAATGACTGGAGTAAAGTAGAGGAAGAGGAAGACCATGATGGCTGTATGAAGGCTCAGGGTTTGGTGAGGAGAGATAGAGACAAGTCAAACTCTTACTTTAGTAAGGTAATCATCATCATCATCGTTTAACGTCTATCGTCCACACTAGCATGGGGGTTAGACGGCAATTGTCCCACTTGAGGCAAGATTGATCGGGTGACCGTGTCTCGCTCGTATAGTTATGTATCTTAAAATGTTTGTTGTAATATTTAGCTTTAGTCATTCAGATTGTTGTGTTTGAAGTCCCTATCTTCAATGTTTTTTATTACTGATGGCTACTGTTATTATTATTCTTCTAGAATGATCTACACCGAGTGTTCTCCTGGTCTCTGTCCTTGTGGAGACAACTGTATGAATAATCGTTTCCAAAAACATCTTTGGGCACCATGCCTAGAAATGTTTTTAACGCCTGATCGAGGTTATGGTGTCAGGTCATCTCATCATCTTATCTCTGGTAAGTCTTACAACATATTACACATGTATTATTTTAAATGATACTGCTGATTTGTATACACATGCAAACATAATATATACATACACACACACATGCACCCAAACACAGATGTGTACACACTCTAACATATGCACATACATACACAGACTGACACATACATACATACATATTTATATGTGGTTTAAACCTTGTTAATATGTTTGTTATTATTCAATCCTGTATTGAATTCCCCACACATTATACTGACTGTAATGCTTTCCAGTTGAAGCAATTGGTGGACAGTTGATTACATCGCTACCAATACATGACTGGTACTTTATTTTATCAACCCAGGAAGGATGGAAGACAAAGTTGACTTCAGTGGGATAATAGCATACTTTCTTTGTTGAATGTTACTGTAATATTTGTTGATATTGTTGATTTTGATGTTGAACTCCAGCTCAGCTGTGATCAATATGTGGTTCAAAAACTTAAACACTCTTCCATAGCCCCTTATGTTAGAACTAGTTGAATGACCCGGCATTGCCCGGGTTACTGCTGTTCTCTACATTTTATATGTCTCACCATTCTCTACATCAGTAATGGGCAACCTTTTTCGAGAAGTGGGCCGAATGAGATATGGCTCATCATCAGGCAGGGTTCAAGCGCTAATTTGCATTCGTGCCCACATTAAAAAGAAGGGCAGTAACTCAAGTTGTTTTGATTTGTTTCTTCAAAATTTGTATGTTTTCCTCGATCGTAAAAATTACAGAAAGATAAATTATGACTGAAAAGTTGGGGTAAAAAAATCAGAAAGATTTCACTTAGATGACTTAGGCGAGCCATTCAGGTTGTCAACATGCTCTACATGTTATATATCTGTCCATGCACTATATGTTATGTCTCACCATGCTCTCATGTTACATGTGTTCATGTACTACATGGTATGTGTGTGTCCATGTTCCACATGTTATATGTCTGTCTATGTTTACAAGTTATTTGTGTGTCCACATTAAATATTTTATCTTCATTATTATTTGTTCCAGGTCAGTTTATCCTTGAATATCTCGGAGAAGTGGTGAGCGAGAATGAATTCCGGCGTAGAATGACGGAGAATTATTCTCAAGAACGACATCATTACTGCCTCAATCTGGATGGTGGCGCTATGATTGATGGTTATCGAATGGGAAACATTGGACGATTCGTCAATCATTCGTGTGACCCGAACTGTGAGATGCAGAAATGGTAAGAGTTTTGTTGATGCTGTTGGTGATAGTACAACATAGTGCTCAAGATGTTATTTGTGTGTCCATGCCCTAAACCAGATACATACAGGGACACAATTTGCCTATTGTAAACCAGACACATATTGGGATTCAGTGTACTTATTGTAAACTAGATACACACAGGGTTATAGTGTAGCTATTTTAAACTAGAAATATGCAGGGATACGGTGTACCTATTATAAACTGGAAACACACAATGATACAGTATACCTATTGTAAATCAAATACACATAGAGGTGTAGTGTACTTATTCTAAATCAGATACACATAGAGATACAGTGTATATGGGTCCTAGCTCAGAGATTAGGGAGTCACTCCAGGTAGAGTTGTTTCTTCTTCGAATGGATGGATCGCTGCTCTAGTACTATGGACAAGTGGTTAGAATGTCTAAGGAAAACATTGCTGGACAGATTTTACAGGCAAAGCCAACCAGCAGGACACCCTGAGGTAGATCACGAGCAAGATAGTTGGATAACATCCATGAGCTTGGGGATCCAACTGGATCCCTTGGAGATGGTTGCTTCTGATAGAACCTATAGGTGTGTGTCTGAGGACTCTGTCATTTCATATATATATATCTTTATGTGGTTGTCGACTGAGAGTTCTTGTCTGATGACCCTGTGATAAACAGGTGAAACTCCAGAGTAACATGACTCACTATTTAGCTTTGATAAAATGTATATCATCATCACTGTTTAACATCCATTTTTCCAGGCTACATTCCCCTCTCCCCCAATGTGATCAATGTCTCCCCTTCCCTTTCATCACTTTGTCAAATCACACCACACTTGCCATATATCTATAACTTCATACTTATCTCTTGTGTTGGTGCCACCAAAATGCACCTGGTACACCCTGTAAGGTGGCTGGTAAAAAGAAGGGCACTCCACTGTAGATACTACGCCTAAAAGGGTTGAGGACCCTCCAGTTGTGTCAAGGTCATGATAACCTCTCTAGTGTTGGTGATGTCCACGATAAACGCACCCAGTACATGCTGTAAAGTTGTTGATGATAAGAAGGGCATTCTGCCATAGAAAGCTTGCCAAACAAAGGGTTGGGAGGACCTTCAGTTATGTCAAAGACATGACAACCGTGCTTGTGCTGGTGCACTCATAACAACGTGGGACTATAATGCCTGTGTTGATATAATGATATGTATGTATAATGCCTGTGCATATAATATAATTGTTTCTACTTTTGGCAGAATGCCAGCAATTATCTCAGTGTATTACTGGTACTTTATTTTATCGACCCCGTAAGGATGTAAGGCAAAGTTAACCTCGGCGGGATTTGAACGTAGTCCGTAAAGGGACGTAACTGTGCTGCAAAGCATGGCATCCGACCCTCTACCGATACTGCCAATCCACCGCCCTGTGCAATGATGTGTATTTATGTATAATGGTTGCATTTATTGTGTTTTTTTTTCAGGAATGTCAGTGGTTATTATCGAATGGGACTGTTTGCCTTAAAAGATATCCAACCATATACTGAAATTACCTATGATTACAACTTTCATGCTTATAATGCTGATTCACAGGTAGATATATATATATATATATATCATTAATTCACTACAACTTCTCAACCAGTTTTGTAGCTTCCAAAACTCAGAAAAAAACAGAAAACTGATAATTTTTGAAACATTTAAATAAAATTATTCTTCATTTTTCATACCATATATTATTATGTTGTACAGGTATTCTATACAGGTATTTCATTAGTTTCATGTTTCCTTTGTGTCCCAGCCCAAATAGCCCTCTCCTACATGCCTGTAAATTTTTACAATCTTTTATTATTTTAAATTTTGGAAAACGAGTATAGTTCTAGCTACAAAGTAGATCAATATCAAAGTCACTGGGACTCAGCGAGTGAATGTCTAATGTATCATATTAATTCATATCATTACATCTTAAAAAAGATGGCTCACATTTGTATACCTTTGGTGAAAATAGTCTTGGTCAGGAGTCGTTGATATCATCAGATGGTGTCCAATGTTTATTGGGTGTTTTGACCCTATTGATAGGTCAGCAATGGTGACCAAATCACTGTCCATCTTCTCATCCTGGATTCTAGCTTATCTGCTCCATAGCCAACAAGAAACCATTTCTGTTGCTTCCACCATTTTGCAAACTGCTACTTTCTTCTCTCTTCCTGTCATTTCAATGATATTGTCAGGTCACCAGTTGGTGCTACTGGTAACATGTATCCCCGTACAACCTGTCTCATGGTTGGGTCGTTGGCGACTAAACTGGCAACCCCACCAAGATTTCTTGGTGAGGAGGGTGACTTTGGACATCCTGCAGGACTAAAAACAAAACCTGTCAAAGGGCAAAGGAACTCCTGGGAGCTCTTAGAGCTCTTGGAGTCAATGGCCATCCAAAACCAGCACGGCCCGCCGAAAGGCGCTGCAGTGCCGGAAAAGTCACATTCCCTGACGTTACTTCCTGCTACTAGTATGCTGGTAAGCTAGTACAACGTATCTCCAGACGGATAGAGTGGGTCCGTAGCTTTGGTTAGCGACTACTCTAGTGCTTGCAACACGAACAATTAGGGCGAGGGTATAAATGCCAGGTTGGTATCTGGCGCAGGGTAACCCACCACACGTAGGAGAAAGCACCTTCTTCAAGACTTGGCTGTCAAATTCTTTCACATGTGTGTAGTAGTGGCGCCCACACACATTATTAGCTATTTGAAAAGATGATGGATTTCGCAACTAGCTGCACAGGGGTTCCTGTTCCTCAGGGAACCACACTATATGGTATACCTGTTGATATAGGTCCAGCCCCTGCTTTCTTGGGTCCTGTTTCTGATCATAATGATCTCTAGGGATACGGGAATCAGTAGACAGGACCTGGGGGGCAGCGATGGGGGACAGGGAATTCTGGGGCATGAGAGTGAGATCCATCATCTCGACAGTAGTCGAGGAATGATGATGATGATCAATGATACATATAGTACTTACTATATATTAGCTTTGATACCTATCGTACTTACTATATGCAGTGAAATTCCATTATAATGAAATTCACAGGGCATAAAAAAAAATTCATTGTAACGAAAAATTCTTTATAACAAGTTCGACTTAACACATTGAGTGTGTGGCCAGGGATTGAAAAATTTGTTACAATGGTACTCATTTTAACGGAATTTTACCTGTATTAGCTTTGATAGCTATAGTACTTACTATATATTAGCTTTGGTATCTATAGTACTTGTTATCTATAAACTTTAGTACCTATAGTACTTACTATATATTGGCTTCAGCACCTGTAGTACTTACTATATATTAGCTTTGGTACATATCGTACTTACTATCAGCTTCCCCTTTATAGTTGTGGTGAAGCTGGACAATTATTTGATTGCAGTTGTCTTTATTGTTTTTTTCTCTTCAAAATTCTTCAGCAAATCTGTCGTTGTGGGACTGAGAAGTGCCGTGGTGTAATTGGTGGCAGAACTCAGCGACTAAATGGCATTAATAAAGACAAAAATAACATACCAAGACCTGTTGGCCGTCCTCCTAAAGATAAACGGAAATCGAAGTCTCGAATGAAAAAAGTAAGGGATAAAGTAAGTATAGTGACACATGTTTCTCTTGTACATGTCTTCTTTGTTTTGTTTATTTTCTATACCTCTCTCTTTTTAGCTATCTATATACCTCTCTCTATTTCTACCTTTATAGTAGATAGGCACAGTGCTCTACTGAGGGAATATAATAACATTGGATCTTAAATAGATGTCAGGAGCTATAGAGTAGCTACACACATATGAACATAGGCAGTATAATTTTAGTTCATCTTAATGAAAAATGTTATCACTAAGAGTGCACAACAACTGGAAATGTAGTTGGTGCTATGATTTTATGTCTATGTGAATTAAACAGATAAGAAGAATGGACCTCAAATGTAGTATAATAATAATAATGAAAATATTGTGTACAGTGCTCAGGTGCACTACAACTCATCAAAAGTGTATGTATAGTACATAGGGTAATGTACAAACGTCAGGAAAATGAACAGTGCATGAGTCATGATATACACGTGTGCATGTGTATGGAGGGATGACATCAGGTGTAGATTTGGCGAATTTCGGGAAGCATGAGGGTTTTAAAGGATACAGTGTCTAGGCAGCTAACAACTGACGCAGGCAGTTTGTTCCATGCTTCAGCAACTCTAAGGATGAAAAAATGTTTCCGAAAGTCATGGGAGCTGTGCTGTTTTCTGACTTTGTAGGCATGTCCATGTATGTTAGACACATGGAGATCAAAAAGGTGCTCAGGGTTGTTGTTGGCAAGATGGTTAGTAACTTTGTGGGTGTTTACCAAGTACATTGCCAGACGTCGGAGCTTCAATGAATCCATGCCCAGGGAAGCAAGGCGTGCAGAGTATGGTAGGTGTCTGATGGAGGGTATGCGCTTGGTTGCACGTCTCTGAACAGTTTCCAGGAGGTCAGTGTTCTGAGCAAGATAGGGGTTCCAGACTGATGATGCGAATTCCAAGTGTGGTCGTACCATAGCTGTATACAGCTTTAAATAGATGGCTGGAGAGCAGCTAACAAAGGTCTTGTTGAGTGATGCCAAGACACCCTCGGCCTTCTGTAAAGAAAATATTTACAGGTTACTTCACTGCTATATCCAGTTTACAACACCTTATTCCTGTTTGGCGTAAGGAGCAAATAAAAGGGTTAGTGTCAGGAAGGGCAGCTGACTAAAGCATTGCCTCATAAAGTCCCTTCCAACCCATGCTAGCATGGAAAAGTTGATGCAAAAATGATGACGATCGATGATGTACATGGTTTTCAAAGTGAATAAGCAATATAAGCAAAATTGTTATTAAAATATGTTATAGTTGAAACTTTAAAGGTGTTCCTATCATTTTAGATGGATCTAAAAGATTACTTCCATTTTTAGATACATATTTAGATATATTTATGTTAGGATCATATTTAAAATTACTGCTGTTGTCAATTGTTTTTTATAATTAGACTTTCAATCAAAATGAAAAGTATACTTTGTTTCCTTGATTAAGGCTAAAAACACGCAAGATTCCTCAAGTTCAGCCTCTTCCAAGGTGCCTAACCAATCTGTGATTAAACCTATGTCAAATAGAGAACGTGGTTTCGCTCGAAAGCATCGCATCTTCCTTGTACGCAACATTGATAAAATCCGAGAGATCCGGCAGAAGGGACACAGGTCTGACAGTGAGAAAGAGAAGGACTGTGATTATTTCAGAGACACCAACTTATCAAAGACAGGTAGGTGACAAGGTGATATGTACAGACACATATACACACACACTCACATGCACACTCACATACACACACTCACATACACACATGTACACACACATACACACATGCACACGCATACACACATGCACACTCAGATACACACGCACACAGCTATACAGGCATGTAGATGCACACACATACATACAGATACAGACACAAACATCATGCACAGACGTACAAATAGACAGACACACACACATATGAATTACTAGTTGATATATACAGATACTCACACACATACATATACACGTCTTGGCACTTGCAAGGCTAAACCCTCTTTTAGTCTTAAAACAGTTGTTCGTCTTGTTTAGTAGTTAGTTCAGAAGATTCTGGTTAGCTTGAAATATACAGTTCTATATGTATATGAAATATGTATATACAATAGAGTATATATATACAACTGAGCTAATTTACATATCAGTTACGCTATGTCAGTGAATGAATAGCAATTGTCTATGTAAGGGAAAAGGATTTAGTAATTAAAAAGTGTGATCTTCATTTAACCCTTTAATGTTCAAACCGGCCAAAACCAGCCAGAATTCTCTACCTCTTTCTGTTGAAATTGGCTGTAACCAGTCGCTCAAACTAATGTTAAGGTATTGTTCTCAAAATAAATACTTTCAAAATCTCATAGATTCGATATTATGGGAGATAGTTATGCGAGCTAAAGCCATTGCCATGAAAATATAATAGTATATATAGAGTAATGTAAATGTTAAAGGGTTAAAGAGATATGTGTCTGATATGACACTTGGATTTCAGTGTTAGGTGTCACTGATGATAATGATGATGGCTCCTGATGAAGAACATTCATTCAATCACCTGAACAACTTGTGAATTAACATATATATGGTTAAATATTCCACAGCCATATATACCCCTTAATGTTATTCCCAAGCTGAATCAACATAACACAATATGTAACAAGTCTGATACATTAAATTACTGGTACAGTCCGTTTGACAGGCTTCTGCACAGTTTATGTCTTCCCAATTTCATTCACAAGGCTTGGCTTATGCTGAAGCTACAGTAAATGACACATTGTTTGATATACCTTGCAGTGAGAATGAACCTAGGATTGTAAAGCAAACTTCTTAACTACCCAGTTTTACCTGGTATTACCTGGTTAAATCTTATATGTAGAGGCATGAGTGTGTATCATTATATTAATGCATTGTGTAAGGGCGGTGGATTGGCAGTATCGGTAGAGGGTCGGACACCATGCTTTGCAGCATAGAGTTACGGCCCTTTATCATCAGTTCAAATCCCGCTGAGGTTAACTTTGCCTTTCATCCTGACGGAGTTGATAAAATAAAGTACCAGTCACGCACTGGTGTCAATTTAATCGACTTTCCCCTCCCCCAAAATTGCTGGCCTTGTGCCTATATAAGAAACCATTATATTAATGCATTGTGTGGCTTTGTGGTACAAGTGTTCAGTTCATGATTATAAGGTTGTGAGTTTGATTCCCATCAGTCTGTTGTGTTCTTGAGCAATACACTTTATTTTGCATTGCTCTAGTCAGTTCAGCTGACAAAAATGTGTTGTACCTGTATTTCATAAAGCTGGCCACGTCATGTTGAATCTACTAGAGAACTACATTAACAATACACATGTTTGTCTAATACACTCACACAATAATTTTATAATCAGGCTGATCCATTAATCAAACAACTTGAACATTCATTGTAGAAACTGATGGAGGACCAACACACACACATCATTATGTAAATTATTCTCTTCTTTCATCTCTATAGATATGTTCCTGACAAAGTTTACTGCTCTAAAAACTGAACGTTCTGTGAAGACCAGGTAATATACTGACATGTTTTTGTTTTTTTTCTCAGTTTTTTCTCTTCAATTTGGTACAAACACAGTTTGAGAAACTAATTGTAGAGCCCATGGTTATATTGTACTGTGATGGTTAATAGTGTAGTGTGGTGGTGTGATGGTTATAGTGTAGTGTTCGTTAATATTGTCATGTGATGGTTATATTGTAATGTGATGATTATATCGTAGTGTGATGATTATATCGTAGTGTGATGGTTAATATTGTAATGTGATGGTTATATTGTAGTATGATGGTTAACCTTGTAGGAGGCCAGCTGAATCTACATAAATGTGAGCTGTAACAACATGATAGGACTGAAGCCTATATCATTAAAACATCCAAGAAACCTATGAGGTGCAACCTTGTAGGAGGCCAACTAAAGGAGTGGGGCCCATATCATTAAAACACTCAAAAAATCTCGAATGAGATGCAATCTTGTAGGAGGCCAGTTAAACCTTCGTAAGTGCATACCTGCCAACCTCTAAAAACCCAAACGAGGAGAACCATGAAAAAAATGCCCCCAAACGGGGAGAAATGAGGCAAAGTTTGGGGAGATTTTAAATAATGAAAGCTATACCCAATTTCACAAGAGAAGACATCTCTCACCTACCCCAAATTGGGTGGGAGAAATCCCCAACCAACAGGGAGAGGTGACAGGTCTGTAAGAACAAATTAAACCCGTCCTGAGTTGTTTCCCCTTGTAACAACCTCTAAATACTTCAGGTGTGATTATATAATCAAAATATAGGCTTACTTTGTAGTAGTAATAATAGAGTTAGTAGTAGTATATTTCCATGTTTGTAGCTAACATTCTAGTATATATACTCGCATGTAAGCCGACCTCTCTATTTTATGTCTGAGAAATGGGCAAAAATCCAAACCCCATTTATAAGCCAAGGCAGCTAATCAACACATTATGTTTAGATGATGTGGTTTTGAAATTCTCATGAGTATAAAATATATTTATGAAGTTTAATATTTTGATGTTTAAAATGTTTTAAGTGTCATTTAGAATATAGTTTTTGTTTCACAACTTCATTACGTAATGTTTTTTACCATCTCATCCGTTTTATAGTTTGAACAAGTTTCTCGAATTTTTGTTTACTTCCAGCCACTTATATGCTAGAAGTAGTTGAAAGCAAGAGATTGAATGCATAAACTTTGTATAGGGAGTAGAAGAGGAAATGGGAGATAACGAGAGAGGCGAATCAGAGTGAGAAGGGAGAGAAAGCAATAGCAATAAAATACAAGTCAGAATAAGATAGAAAGAAAAAAAATTAAAGAGTTAGTGTGTGCATGTGGATGCGTGTTTGTTTTTGTGTGTGAATGTGGATGCGTGTTTGTGTGTGCATACATGTATGTATGTGTTCACATGTAAGTGTGTGTATGACTTATTTATATATTAATCACTTCAAATTATAAAGAATTGTTGGAAATATTTCAAACGGAATGCATAAATAACAGTAACGACTTTGTATCATCATCATCATCATTTTACATCCGCTTTTCCCTGCTTGCAAGGGTGGGACGGGTCTTATTCAGCACAGCATCTCTCCACTTGTCACGGTCCTTCGTCATCTCCACCGTGAGCTTCAGCGATCTGTGGTCCGCTCTCACCACCTCCGCCCATGTTTTTTGTGATCTACCTCTATCATGTCTTCCTTCAACTAGCCTTTCCTGGCACTTCTTCACCCATCGGTCATCCTCCATGCGCATCACATGTCCATACCACCGCAGTCTCCTCTCTCGCACACTACATTCTATCCCTCTCAGACACAGTTTCTCTCTCAACACATCCATGCTAGGTCGTTCACGCACATTGACATTGCACATCCAACGGAGCATACTTGCCTCATTTCTCTCCAGCTGTCACATATCCTCTGCAGTTGCTGCCCATGTCTCACTACCATGGAACATCGCGCTCCTCACACAGGCATCATATAACCGGCCTTTCATACGCAGGGAGAAACCCTTCTTCATCAGCAGAGGAAGCAGCTCCCTAAACTTCTTCCAACCCGTCCTTATTCTAGATACTATGGCCTCAGAACCCGCCCCCCCCACCTCTCATGCTAATCTGATCTCCACTTCTATAGCACCCACCTGCATTTGAAAAATGTGTCTATCAATGCGACTTCTACTGTCTAATTTCCCTGTACATCTACTGCATACGCATTTCTCCCTACCTGTTAGTTTGCCTGCTATCCCACTATATCTCTTGTGTACCCAAAATCTGCATTGTGTACATTTTATAGAATTTATGCCAGTTCCTTTTTTGCATATCGAACATGGCCATTTCCCTGACGGAATCAGAGTTTTGTCCTCTTTTCTACTCATCAACACTTTTGTCTTAGCTAGATTCACTCTCAGTCCTCTTGCTTCCAACTGCTGTTTCCATAGCCAGAATTTATTCTCTAGCTCCTCTACTGATTCTGCTATAAGAACCAGATCGTCAGCATAGAGAAGTTCCCATGGACAGCCAGTCTTAAACTCCTCTGTTATGGCTTGGCGGACTATAAGGAACAAGAGTGGGCTGAGGGATGAACTCTGATGTACTCCTACCCATATCTGGAATTCCTCACTAAACTCCATTCCTACCCTGACTTTACTGACAGCACCTCTGTACAAAGTTTGCACTGTCCTTAGGGACCACCAGATGACAGATCGGGGTACCCCATCAAAGGCTCTCTCTAGGTCAACAAAGGCTAAGTATAGTGGCTTATTCTTCTGTAGTAAAATGAAAATTAAAAAAAGGATTCATTGTAAAATAATCACTCTAGATATTTTAGCACTTTATTTACGGAAATTTGAATTTGGTGAAAAGCAGCAAAATATTGACCTCGAATATAACTCGACCCCATTTTGTAATAGCAGCAATATTATTAGTGATAACAGTAGTAGTAGTCATGGTGTTGGTGGAGGAGGCATGTGGCTTAGTGGTTAAAGTTGACCTTGAATATAAGTTGACCCCATTAGTGGTAGTGGTGGTGGTGGTAGTGAAGGCATGTGGCTTAGTGGTTAAAGTGTTGGACTGATAATATATGAGGTTGTGAGTTTGATTTCCAGACCAGGCGATGTGTTGTGTCCTTGAGGAAAACACAAACTTTCTGGGAGCAGATCGCATGGTCATTTGTGATCGAAGGGGGTCCTTACCTTTACCTACTAGTAGTAGTAGTAGTGGCAGTAGTATATCCCTATGTTCAGCAAACACATATCAATATATTTACTTTCTTTCACAGACGTTTAGCAATGGCTGATGAGAACAGTGAACTCACCAAAATTGCCAAACTAGCTCAGATGTTCAAAGTGATGATGAATTCTGTTCGCAAATACAAAAGTAAGTTTTTCTTTCTTAGTTTTGTTTTATTTTTTTAATTTCATTATATTGATTAATTGACTATTTTGGTAGTGCCAGTGCCATGATAATATACATCCAGTTCACTCTGTAAATTAGTAGTGTTGGTGCCACAATAAAATGCACCCAGTACACTCTGTAAATTGGTAGTGCTGGTATATTGTGCTCCAACTTATTAATAACTGGTTCTTGCCATAACGTCTTGTTCAATTCATGCAATCATGGAATGTAGTTGTGAAATGATTACGATGTATGTTCTTTTTAATGCTAACTCTAGACAGAGTACACAAGGTCACTTTACTGTCTAATCTGAGTACACAAGGTCACATCACTGTCTAGACTGAGTATACAAGGTCACTTTAGTGTCTAGACAGTACACAAGATCATCTTACTCTGTAGACTGAATATACAAGGTCACTTCACTCTCTAAACTGAGTATACAAGGTCACTTTACTGTCTAGACTGAGTACACAAGATCATCTTACTCTCTAGACTGAATATACAAGGTGATCTTACTGTCAAGACTGAGACCATAAGGTCACTTTACTGTCTAGACTGAGTACACAAGACTTCCCCAAATAATGATATTTAGTAAACCATTCGAGTTGCTTTCATTGTAAGGAATGTTTGAATACATTTCTTCTCTACATCCTGTCATATTTACTCCCTGTCATATATACACCCTCTCCTATATACTCCCTTTCCTATCTGCACACTGTCATATCTACTCTCGGTCATATCTACACTCAGTTATATATACACCTTGTTATATGTACACTCCATTATATATACACCCTGTTATATGTACACTCTGTTATACTTCTCTTTCATTAGCTGAGGACGGCACATACCTTGCCAACCAGTTACTCATTTTACCTTCAAAGAAACGACATCCAGATTACTACGAACTTATTGATGACCCAATTGATATTAATTCAATCGAAGTCAACATCAACACTGGTCAATATAAAAGCATTGAATATTTTGACAATGATATATTGAAGCTTTTTCGAAATTCTGAGGTAAGTGTTTGTTTCTGAGCCTCCCCTCCTCCGATCTATTTTTCAGGTGCATTTTGTGTGTTGTGTTTAACTGGATTATCCAGTTACTTTCATCTGTTTGACTGGATCAGCCAGTTACTATAATCTGTTTGACTGGATCAGCCAGTTACTATAATCTGTTTGACTGGATCAGCCAGTTACTATAATCTGTTTGACTGGATCAGCCAGTTACTATAATCTGTTTGAGTGGATCAGCCAGTTACTATAATCTGCTTCAGTGGATCAATTGAAGATGTTATAAGGAAAGAACCAAATTGTTATATTGGACCAAGCAAACAATGTTTCCATTGGTCTTTCCATTGCTGATATTGTCTGTGGGTCACAATTCTAATGACAGGAGGCAGGATTTGAACTCTGAATGCACACAGCCAGAACAGATGCTGCAAAACATCCAGTCCACCTTTTTAACAATTCTGCCAATTCACTACCACTCCTGGGCAGACAAGTATTTTATTTATTGACCCAGAAAGGATGAAAAGTAAAGTTGACTGTGGTGCGATTTGAATTCAGAACATAGAGAACCAGAAGTTATACTGAAGCATTTAATTTGATGCTCTGACTCTGCCAAAATAAACTATAAATTTAAATCTGTATATATACAGTACAGAAGATGTAGGAATGTGAAGAGATTATTAAATAATGTGGCAGCTACACTTAAGTGTAAAGTGTGTATGGGTGGAGCTACAGATGGAGAAAGTATTGAGCTGGATGTCTTGGGAAAGGTGTGAAAATATTTTGTTATGTAGGAGATATGTTGAATGGAGAAGGGAATCAGACTTAGCGAGAGTATCTAGAGTGAGATGTGCATGGAAGAAGTTACTGGAACTGAGTAGTATGCTAATGGGTGGGGGAGGGGGTTGTCACTGAAACTGAAAGGAATAGTATATGGTACATCTGTGAAATGTGTCATTTTATAAAGTTTCTTTTTCTCCCTTTTTTTTTTTAACAAAAGAATATTGTTAAAATAAATATAATTTGATTCTTTTTCCAAAGCTTATAGAAAAATAATAAAGTCACATCAAAAAGAAAAGAATATTAACTCAACTAATACCTTAAATGGAATTAATAGAAACAGATTATGTCAAGTTAGCATATTTCCTGAAAATTCAAAAACTTGTTTTGAAATGGGAAGTAAGATAAGCCCACTTCTACACCAAATGCTAAACCTCCGGTTGTTTTACATTCTTTAATGTCATGAGAAACTGAATATTGTAATGAAATATATGTAGACTTGAGATTTTGGTGGTTATCATGGTACAAACATTGCTGGAAGGCATGCTTGATGACTCTGTCCGGACGATCTTATTAGGAATAAATGGGTGAAGAAGAAGGGGGAGGAGAAGGTGGTGGTGATGATGATGACAAGTTTATAAAATAATTTACATAAACATGGCTTAGTCTGGGTTCATATACACAAGTATGTGATTTATTGTTTTTCTTTTAGCCTAAGAGACAAGGGTGATATATTAAAGAAATACAGTATATCCTCATAAAGTCATGGCTTACCATAGGACCAATGTTGTCCATTTTAGACATCTCTGTATCAAACACTAGCTAAGCTTAAATAATCTGGTCAGCTAATTGAATGGATCATATTCTGATGACAGTAATATATCTCTGCTCTCTCAGTTTAAATCACATCAAAATCAATCTATCATTCATGTATTTGTGGTCAATAATATAAAGTATCGGTTCAGTCCATTGTAGGCATTTGTGTCAGATCTCCAGTTTGTGGATACCTTCCTCCTTCCCTCATACTTGTCTTAGGGTCACAGAAAAGGATCAGGGGCACTGCTCCTCCCTCCTTGATTAAAGAGAAAAGCAAACAAAAATGAACTAAATATTTCTAAGAGTGGGCAAAGAAGAAAACATTTGTATTTCTGTATTAACTATCCACAAAATGTCTTTCTTTTCTCTCCCTCTCATTGTAGAAATACTTCAAGCGAAAGTCTGAGAAAGGACGGCAAGTTATTTGTTTGCGGAAAATCTATAATTCTTGCAAGAATAGTATGATGAAGAAATTGCAGGAGATTGTAGGTGAGGATGCAGTAACAAAACCTCGGGGTGCAGTAGAATCTGCTGAAGTTGTTGAAACAAGAAGTAGAAAAGGTAATGTTTTAACCCTTTCATACCATATTTCTAATGAAAGACACTGCTTATGTTTTTCAAACTCATTAATTGTGTGTGTGTGTGGTGGTTGGGGGGGGGGGGGGGTCCCTCTCTCCCCCCATTTAATGTATTTGTGGTAATTTGTGCCATTTATGACTTAATAACGTAAGCCCTCAGTAATGGTAGCTTTATAAGCAGTGTCTCTGTGAACAGTTAGAGTTCTCAGTCACTGATAATATCCCAATACAGTATTGAAGCTAATTTAATTAATCCCTTTTTTTCTGTTAACTCAGATACTCTATATACAGACAAATCTATAGAGATATACTGTAGTACTGTGTATAAAGAAACAAGGTCTTTACATCTCTCTATATATACAGTGTTCGCTACAAATCTATAGTGTTATTCTGTAGTATTATATATAGACAAAGTGTTTACATTTGTCTATAAGATATATTCTGTATTTATACAGACAAGGTGTATACATCTCATCATCATCATCATCATCAACGTTTAATGTCCGTGTTCCACGCTTGCATGGGTTTGGACGGGGGTAGTCCCACTTGAGGCAAGAGTGATTGTCTTGCTCGCATAGGACTGTCTGGCAGGTTTTCTACAGTTGGATGCCCTTCCTAACACCAACCACATTTACAGTGTGGGTCTGGGAGGTTTTTACCGTGTTGCCTACACGGCCACATTACAGCGTGGACTGTGTGTTTTTTTGTCGTGACACCTACACGATCTCATTTGTTTCGGCCTGGATGGCGCGGCACCAACATAACTTTACATAGAACGGGGTGGTGTGGATGGGGTGGGGGTGGTGGTGGTGGGACGGGGTGTATTTTGTTAGAGATGCCTACTGGCTGGAGTAGGTTTTACTATATATTTAGGTAAGGCGGGTCTTCTCTGTTACTGAGTACCGCCAAAGGTCTCGGTCCAGTGACATTGTCTTGGAGAGGTGTAAGTGTGTGATGTCGGAGTTTATCAGCTCGTCCCAGGTTTTTCTAGGTCTGCCTATTCCGTGACTACCGTCTATCTTTATTGCCCTGCACTTTGTTATACAGCTATCGACTTTCATGCGCATCACGTGTCCATACCAACGTAGCCTTCTCTTGAGTAAACAACATCTGATCCCTCTTATCTCTAATTTTTTCCTTAGTTCGTTTATGCTTTGCCGTTCACGTATATTACTGTTACACATCCAGCGGAGCATGCAAGCTTCGTTCCTCTCTAGTCTGCGTATATCCTCTGCACACAATGCCCAGGTCTCACTGCCATGCAGTATTGCTGTTCGTATGCAGGCATCGTACAACCTGCCTTTCATTTTTAGGGAGAACCCTTTAGCAGCTAATAGTGGTATAAGCTCTCTGAACTTTTTCCAACCTGTTCTGACTCTAGCTACAGTACTTTCAGAGCACCCTCCCCCACTGCTGATTTTATCGCCCAGGTAACGGAAGCTGTCCACTATTTCTATAGAACCCTCTGCGCAATTGAAAGAGCTAGTATTTTGTGGGCACTTGCTGCTACTTATTGCACCAGAACACCGGCCACATGTAAAATCTATGTTCTTAGTTAGCTTACCTGTGATCCCACTACATCTTTTATGCACCCATACTTTGCATTTAGGACATAAAATGGAGTTTCTACCTACGCCTTTCCTACAGTGTTAGCTAAGATCTATAGATATATTCTGTATTACAGTATATATATATAGAGAGAGGTGTTTACATCTTTCTGTACAGTGTTAGCTACAAATATATATAGCTATATTCTGCAATACAGTATATACATATACAGACAACGTGCTTAAATCTGTTTATATATACAATGTTGACTAGAATCAATAGACATACAGGATTGCTCAGTTCTTTATACACATTTGCATAAAAAGTAAAATATGAATAAGTCATGAAAGAAAAGTATTATTTGAAAAAAATTGGCATGAATGATCTTGAAACTCTTGTTGATGCATCTACTCAATGAATCTGCTGTTAGCATCAATGATTGCTTTAATACGAGGTCTGAAATGTTGACATATCTACATTTAGTGTTGTCTAGAACAGGCATGTGAAACTGAGGGTCCCCGAGGACCACATGGGTCACTAATTGTGCACATTACAACTAACTTTTTAATTTTATATTACGAAGATAAACATGCTCGCACTGTAAAACCCTCTGTGCGGGCTGCAGGTGTGTTTGTAAAGAGCCGCATGTTTGACATGCCTGGTCTAGAATCTATAGATATGTTTTGTAATACAGTTTAGCATTGAAGGTTTTAAAAAAAAAAAGATCAGCTAATGTACCAGTAATTATATTTTTTAAAATTGTTTTTATAAATTGTTGTTTTATCATTTGTCTAGATAAAGAAGACGAAGTTGAAGAAGAAATTATCCGCTGTATCTGTAACATTTACAGGGATGAAGGCCTTATGATTCAGTGTGAAAAATGTTTTGTAAGTATTCTTTCATAACCACATTGTGACTATATTACTAATGACACACACTTTTTATTTTTATTAATTAATGGAGAATTAACTAAAATTATCAATTATCAATTATTTCACCACAAAGATAATAACTTATGATATGATTTTTATATGTTGCAAGATTGTAATTTAAATATGAATGCTTCAAATTGGGTGATTTTGTTTCAGAAAATCAGAGCTGGTTTTGACCAGATTGGTATCAAAAGGGTTAACATAAGGTTCTCACTCTACATTAATTACTTTCTAATATAAAGTAATTAGCTTTTATAAACTATTGCTGGATATCTTGATTGACATCATTCAATTTAGAAGTTATATGAAAGAATCTGTATTTTGACCTCCAAATCAATGATCCCATTGTACATGAAGTAGACGTATACATGAATATATGTAGTATCATCATCATTATCATCATGTAGTATATTCACTGATGTTTGTTCTATTGCTTTGAATACAGATATGGCAGCACTGTGATTGCATGGGTGTTAAAGGCAATGTAGCTAACTATCTGTGTGAATTGTGTGATCCACGTTATTATCCAAAGGTAAGAGGCTTTCTCCTTACTAGCATATATTAACAACTGTGATATTGTATTGTTAATAGTGATAATGAGTAAGAATGAGAGTAAGAACAGATAGATATTACCTCTACTGGCATAGGTAGATTGAATAATCCTTGTGTACACAGTATGATGTTCCATGGTAATGAAACATGGGCATTGAATACAGAGAATGTGTGAAGGCTAGAAAGAAATGAAGTGAACCTGCCTCACTGGATGTGTAATGTACATGAAGGTCAGAGCCTGAATGAGCTGAGTGTGAAACTGGGTATAAGAGGAATCAGATGTAATGTGCAAAGAAGGACTGGGCAGATATGAACATAATGTGTATGGATGATGACGGTAGAAGGAACCTGTCAAAGATGAAGACAAGGTTAAAAGAGATGAAAGCTTATCTCAGGAGGTTGAACATTAATCTACCAGTGTGTGTATTAGTAATGAATGGTACACATGTGTACAAGTACAAAGAGAACTGACATTTTGCATCTTATTTTATGATTCATCATCTCACATCTGTTTTCCATACTGGCATAGGATGGATGGGTTGTCACAGTCTGAGATTGGATGTGTCAGAGTACCACATATTGCTCATATGTTCTGCTTTTGGCAGGGTTTCTATGGCTGGATGTTTTTCCTATTACCAACCACTTAATAGAGTGTACTGGGTGCATTTTGTCATGGTGCTAGGATTATGACCTACAGAGTGTACTTATATTTTATTGTGGCACTACGACTTACAGAGTGTACTGAGTATAATTTATTATGACACCAGCAGTACCACTTTAAAGAGTGTATTAGGTGCATTTTATCATGGTACCAATACTATCATTTTACAGAATGTACTGGGTGTATTTTATCATTACACCAAGACTTTCACTTTACAGAGTATACTGGGTGTATTTTATCATTGCAACATCACCACCATTTCACTAATTTTACTGAGTGTTTTTTTTATCATTGCAACATCACTGCCATTTTACAGAGTGTACTTGGTGCATGATTTTAATATTGTATGAATATATTTCTGAATTTTATTGTAGGAAATTCTGATGGTACCTCAGCCAAGTGATGCAACGTCTGGGAACACGTATTATATGACACTGATGCGGGATGAAATGCAGATCCATGTTGGTGATTGTGCCTATGTAATGAGAGATAACCTACTGAAAAGAAGTTCGGATGGAACACCTGTACGCACTTCATATCGTCTCCTGTCCAACATCAGCCCTGATAAGTTGGATATCTTCAGAGTAGAACGGCTGTGGAAAAATGTTAAGTAAGTAAATTTTGTGCCATGTGGTTGGTCGATTGGCTGGTTAGCTGAGTAGGAGGTTGGTTGGTGGTTTGGCTGGTTGGTTAGCTGGGCAGGAGGTTGGTTAGTTGACTGATTAACTGGACAGGAGGTTGGCTGGTTGGTTGGTTAGCTGGACAGGAGGCTGGTTAGCTGGGCAGGAGATTGGTTGGTTGGTTGGTTAGCTGGACAGGAGATTGATTGGCTGGCTGACTGGCCGGCTGGTTAGTTGGTTGGTTGGGAGTTGTTGTCAAGGTTAACATTCTAGCCATAAACATTCCATCTTTTTAAGGGTATGTAGTCCACCCTACAATCTAACCAGTGTGTAATTTAAAGGTTTGGCAGCTTAATTATATTATTTGATATTTTTGATATAGTGTTATCTAAATATCTGTTCATGCAGTTGAATATGTAAATGAAAAACTTAAATTTACAGTTCACACCTATGTAGGTTTAGCTGACTGCCTACAAGGATGTATCTCATAGAAGGTTTCTTGAGTGTTACGATAAGGTCTCCAGTTCTATCATGTTGTTCTTACAGCTCACACCTATATATGTTTAGCTGACCTCTTATGCTGCATTTCATAGGAGATTTCTTGAGTGTTTTAATGATAGGGGCCCCAGTCTTATGCTGTTGTTACAGTTCACACCTATATAGGTTTAGCTGACCTCATATGTTGTATCTCATAGGGGGCCTTTTGAGCATTTAATGATAGGGGCCCCAGTTTTATCATGCTGTTGTTATAGTTCACACCTATATTGGTTTAGCTGACCTATGTTGTATTTCATAGGGGGCTTTTTGAGCATTTAATGATAGGGGCCCCCAGTCCTATCATGTTGTTACAGCCTAATCATATGTAGGTTTAGTTGACCTCCTATGTTGTGTCTCATAGGAAGTTTCTTGAGTTTTTTTTAATGATAGGGGTTCCAGTTCTATCATGTTCTTCTTACAGCTCATACCTATGTAGGTTTAGCTGACCCCCTACAAGGCTGTATTTCATAGGAGGTTTCTTGGGTGTTTTAATGATAGGATTTTCAGTCCTATCATGGAAAGCAACTTAAAATGAAGTGTCTTACTCAAGAATGCACTGATCGGTCAAGGAATTAAGCCAGGAATCATGAGTCCAATAGCCAAACCAGTAGGCAGTGCACTCTCACTAATCTGTAGCCTCTATATAAATATGATTGTTTATGTTTTCTAGGGAAGAAAGGTTTGCATATGGACATCATTATGTACGACCTCATGAGACATTCCATGAACCTTATCGAAAATTTTTTGCCAATGAGGTAATTACTGTTTTTATTTCTCCATCTAATCACAACAATCTGACCACTTGTAAAAATGCTATAAACATTTGAATTAACAAACCACATTGAACCATTTAAGCAAGACATTTGTGAAAAGTACAAAACAGCACTATGATTGCATTACATTAACTATTAAAGTCTTTATTTTAATACTACTTATTTCCACAACAATCTATTAACTAGTAAAGATACTATAATCGTTGAAATTAACCAGTTTGCTTTTAGATATTTTCTACTAAATCATTGTTGGATGTTAGGAGTTAAGCATTCTGTTACCAATATTCATTGCTTTTCTCCTACCCCTTACAGGTTTTCCGAATACCACTCTACGACATTATTCCATTAGAAGCCATTATTGGGACATGCTGTGTTCTTGACCTCAACACATATTGTAAAGGCCGACCAAAGGGGCTTAAAGAACAAGATGTCTACATATGTGAAAGCAGAGTCGATAAAACTGCACATCATTTCTCAAAAATATCACGCACAAGGTAAATAAATATTCTTTTATTCTTTTACTGGTTTCAATCATTATACTGAGGTCATGTTGCGGCACCACTTGGAAGGGATTTAGTCAATCATATCAATCACAGTACTTATTTCTTCAAGACTGGTACATATTTTATTGATCTCTTTCTGTTGAACTGCTAAGTTACAGGACAAACAAACAGTAAACGTAAACACACACACTTACACAGAGTTCTCATTTATCAAATTCCACTCTCAGGCATTGGTCAACTTGAGGTGCTATACCATGAGACTGAATCTGAAGCTATATGATTGTGAAGTGAACTTAACACAATGTTTCCTAAACTGTCTGCTATGCCACACTGGTTGTCATGAGTTGTAGTTTGATTGTCCAGTTGTTTGAGCGAAGTTAAAATTAAAAGATGCTTTGAGCGAAGTTGATAAAAATAAAAATATACTAGAAATCTACAATTTCTTTTGTACAGATAATTACTCTTTCACAATGGATAAATAAAAAATGATTATTAATTGACACATTTTATAAAATTATAGTCCATGAAAGTAGACTGCCGGGGTTCTGGAATAATGACGGATGCAGCTGGTTGAGTGGATAGGGGGCAGTTGTCTATAGCTCTTTGCCTCCTAGATACAGTGTGTTTTAATTTTGCTCCTGATTCAATCTTTGCTGCAAGTTTGTTTGGTAGATTGGAAATGGCATATTGGAGTATCATACGTGTATCATACGTTGTTACAGCAGCTTTGCAGACTTTTTCTTTAAATTTTTCTGTATTTCTACTTTGTTATACTAATATGTGTAAACACATCTTTTGAATTTTAAAATTTAGGTACAAAGTGCACCAAAACGTCTGCAAGGAGAAAAATAAGTTTGGGTACCACTGCCATATTGTAAAGGAAGTATTTATATATTGTAGAGATGTTGAAAGTATGTTATATATAACTAGCTCCTGCCATTCTATATGTTGGTGGTATGGTATATATAACCAGCTCCTGTCATTCTATGTGTTGGTAGTATATATAACCAGCTCCTGTCATTCTATGTGTTGGTAGTATATATAACCAATTCCTGCCATTCTATATGTTGGTAGTATGTTATATGTAACCAGTTCCTGCCATTCTATATGTTGGTGGTATGTTATATATAACCAGCTCTTTATTTTGGGAAAATAGACAAGAATGTATTACAAACTCCCAGTTTTATATGGGAAATGTCTTTGCACACCACACCTGATTCCTCTTATACCCAGTTTTTCTTGTAGCTTAATCATGTATCATCATTCATGCATACTAACAGTTATTTATACTACACCTAAACTACTTCTATCTTTCCTAAGCAAGTTGCTATTTCTATTATAGAACAAATATTCATGACAGCTCTCTGTTTGTCATTCTCTAGATATCCAGTCCTCACGAAATCCTATTGCTTTGATAAATTTGAGAAGCGGCTACTTCCTAAAAGAACATACTCAGTAAGTATTGTTGATGTTGACATTATTTCAGCTCCACCTTCTATTACATTGTATATCTCCGTGTTAGCCGTTTCATTACCATATTTAAATATTTAAAATAAAAAACATTGACTATGGTTTTCAAATAATTTTGAAAATAATCAAGAATTTGAAAAGAGTCTGTAATATAACTGTTTCATTTTTTATTTGGTGTTTGGAACATAAAGCTTTTCTTACAGGATGTTACAAATAGCATCTTGATGATTGATAATCCCTCCAAATTCTCCATTAATTAAATAAAATGCAATATATTTCATCAGAAATATTGTAGCAAAAGTGTTAAACTAATGACAACAGTGATGTAGCCAAGCAATGACTTGTTAAATCAAATTTCTGTCTGTTCTACTTGTCTAGCCTCATGAAGTCCCCGAGACATACAAGCGGCGGGGCCCAGGGGAAAGACACTCCCACTCAAATGATGAAACACACAACAGCAACAATAACAACAACAACAAACAGTGTAACAAGAAGAGCTCAGAATCAGCTGGCAAGTCATCAGTGGTGGCCACTCAGCAACAACAACAACAGCAGCAGCAGCAGCAGCAACAGAAAACAGAAACTGCCACTGGCAAGATCGGAGTAACTGTCAGTGATTCTGAGGAGGATTTACCACTGGTCCATGTCAAACAACAAAAGGTAACCACATTCAATACCATTTACTCCCCTACTTTCTCTCTCTCTCTTTCTCTCTCTCTCTCTTTCTCTTTCTCTCTCTCTTTCTCTTTCTCTCTCTCTTTCTCTTATTTGTCTATCTAACTATCTATCTGTTTATGTTTTCTATCATTACATTCCTTCTACTTTTGGCACAAGGCCAGCAATTACCTCAGTGCATTACTGGTGCTTTATTTTAAGGATGAAAGGCAAAGCTAACCTTGCCTTTTATATATAATTGTTTCTACTTTTGGCACAAATAATGATCATCAATAAGTTTTGCTTACTGAAATGAAGATGCTTTGCTGAGAAGGTCTAATAAGACTAGAATATGACAAGAGATTTCATCAGTTTGCTCCAAAGACAAAAATAATTTCTCCCATCTGCATCATCCTTATTTCTTAAAAGTGTTGGTTAACTGCTTATTGAAGTTATTTTCCTTGTTAGAGCACCTGAGCACTGTACACAATAATTTCATTATTATTATTATCATTATTATTATAATAAAATAGCTCTAGAAATGGAAAAAATGATATTTGCTGCTCACATCTATGCAAGTTTAGTTGGCCTCCTATAGGATTGCATCTCTAGATTTCTCAGGTGTTTTAATGATAAGGATACTACTCCTATCATGAGGAGCAACATAAAATGAAGTGTCTTGCTCAAAAACACAATGTGCTGTTTTATCCATGTCCTTATTATGTTGGTGAGTTTTAACACCCTAACCAATAGACTGCATGCTTTCAAACAGCTCTAGAAGTTTTTATCAATTAATTTCTTTGATACAATTATTAAAAGATTTTCAATTCACTCTATTGCAACATGGAGCACTACTGTGTATGTATGAGGTGTGCAGAAGGCTGCCCTAAGTTACTTTTTGTTAGCCATAATGTTTAGTTAGTATACAGTATATCTACTAAACCTACAAACGCTAGCTTCTCATTTATCTAATATAGTGAGTTCAGAAACTTCGTTTGGCTGAGATGAATGTGTTTCGAAGTGAACTAAATTATACATTATTTGTTTCAGCGTAAACAGAAAAGGGAATATCTTGACAAAATATTGCAAAAACTCTTGGCGAATATCCCTGGCAAACAGAAAGTAGATGTTACATATTTACTGGAAGAAGGAGCTGGTAAACGACCTCGTAAGAAACCTCAGTTCAACTTCTGAACAGAGTTGAAGAATTGGCCTTCTTTCTGTTGATGAATTTACTTTAAATGTTCGCAACGAATACATTAAAGAGAATTTACTTTGAATGAGGTTGTGCCTAGACAACACCTTATTTCTGTTGCAAACGGATTTTCAGAAACTGACTTTGCTTTGAATTCCCTTTGTCACTGGATCCCTGTAATCAAACCAATGATGATGATGATGATCTGCATTTAATTCAATCCAGAGAATAATGAATGCAGTCTTGTGGAAGGAGAAGGAGGAGGAGGAAGGGAAGTAGAAGGAAAGAAGAAAAAGAAATACCTATATATATATAATGAAAATAAATTTTTTTTTTTCGTTTTGTTCCACCAACAATTTCAAGTGGATTGCAAAATAGTAAAAAAAGATAAAATAAACAAAAAAGGAAAGAAGAAAAAAAAGCAGCAAGTGAGCAGCTTCGAGTGATTTTTGAGTTGTAATTCTTACTTAACTGTTCAGCTTGTACTGCTGTTGTTTGTTTCTGTTTGTTGTTAACAGTTTGTTATAAATATAAGTAAAACACAAAAAATATTTACAGGCAATACTTAGTCCCCATCCCCCTCGCGCCCACCCTTCCCTGGGGTCTCGTCAAAGTGACTGTGTCCACCACCACCACCACCACTACCACCACTCACGCATGCTGTACATCTCACAGCCCGGTGACGAGAGGAGAGGAAAGCTGAGCCAAGCCAAAGCTGAGTCGAGCCAATGCTGAGCCAAGCAAAGGCCGAGCCAAGCCAAGCTGAGCTGAGCCAAGCTGAAGCTGAGCTAAGCCAAGGAAAAGAAAATAATCCCCTTTTCTTCTCCTCGTACATCATCATCATTATCATCATCACCATCACCACACAGTCCGAATGTGCGAGGAAAAGAAGCGGGGGAGGGGGGGGGAGGAGGAGAAAACATCCAGACGAAACCATGTCCCTCTCTGACTCTCTCTCTCTCTGTCTCTCCCCCTCCCTCCTTGTAAAAAGAAACATCCACCACAGTCCAGCAGAGAGGGGAGATAATCCATTCGCTTCTCTACATCTCGACGTCAAGGGAGGTAATTTAGTTCTCTTGTGAAAAATAAAAGATATAAATATTATATATTATTATATATATATTATATGTATATACATATATATATATACATACACGCATATATATATATATTAAACACCACGATTTATGAACAAATTTATATATAAAATCCGACCCTCACCCTCTTTATTTTTTTTTTTTTTTAATTCGACTACTATTTTGTTGATGTTTTACATTTGTTTTTGCCATATTTGGTAGTCACGCTATTGTCATTACAGTTTTATTTTTTAAGGTTTTTTTAAAGCGATGGAAGGAAATATGTAATAAAACGCAAAAAAACTGAAATATTATTATTATTATTATTATTATTATTATTATTATTATTATTATCGAATTGAAAAGAAGTAGGTACACACATACGTCATAACTCAGCTTTATAAAAAGCAATTTATTGTGTGACTCATAAATATATATATATATATATATATATATATATATATATATATATATATTCATACGCTCTCATTTATTTGTATATTAGCATCAGTCAATATGTAAATATCTAATGGCTGTTTGTCGTGTGGAAATGTTAACACTCTTCCTCTCTACACCCCTCTCTCTCTATTTCTTTCTCTCTCTCTCACATATATACATACACACTATATATATCCCTCTCTTTCTCTCATCTTTGTTACTTTCTATGTTTCTCTTCCTTTCTCTCTCTCACACTCTCTCCCTTCCACTTCAATCTAATTAACCCCCCGTTCCCCCTCAACTATAGCAATATAGGTTCCTACAATCTGATTGCTAAAGTCTATCTCTGATCAGTTCAAATCTCATCTGCCGCTACTCACCGAGACGTTGTTAAGGTCCACATCTGTATGATAAATTCGATAAATTCAATTGTCCATAACTTGATTTCTGAAATAAATGAATGATCAGTATTTCTGGAGACCTTTAAATTGATATTTTACTTCTTGTTTTTTTTGTTGAATTTCCTTTTTTATTTTAGATTTAAATTTGTCTTGGCTTTAATGCTGTAATGTGTTGTAATGTTTTGAAATGTTTTTCATTTTACAGATACACATACACATGTATGCTCAACACACACATATCACAACATGCACAACACAACACATGTCATGCACACACATAGCACATCATACACAACACAACAACGACATGCACACACATAGCACAATATGGTAGACAGAACCCGCATGGAAGCCTGTCATATATATATGTGTGTTTATGTTTCAGCAAGAAGAAAAAATAATTCAGTCACATACACTGCTGCTGCTGTCAGAATGCAGTGAACCAGTGATTGGTGTATTGATGTATTGGTATCTCTATTGTTTTGTTTACGATTTGTTCTGTGTAAACATGAACAACTGCTGGTCTTCCATAAAACACCTGGAAGAGTATTTTTCCAAGTACAAAACCATGGTGAATTATGACTTAACCCTTTGGCATTTCAACCGGCCATATCCAGCCAGAATTCTCTCACCTCTTTCTATTCAAACTGGCTGTAACTGGCCACGATGTTAAGGTATTGTTCTCAAAATAAATAATATCAAGATCTCATAGATTCAATATTATGTGAAATAAAGCCTTCACTGTGAAAACATGATAGAAAATATAGGGTAAAGTGAATGCTAAAGGGTTAAAGCGGCCACACATATATATATATTTGTAAATGTGGTGAAGGCGCATGACTTTGTGGTTAGGGAAATCAGCTCAATTGTAAGGTCGTGACTTCTATTCCCAGTGGTGTGCCGTGTCCTTCAGCAAGATACTTTATTTCACGTTGCTCCAGCTCACTCAGCTGGCAAAACTGAGTTGTACCTGTAATTCACATTCTGTGTCATGCTGAATTTCCCTGAGAACTACGTTAAGGGTATGTGTGTTTGTGGAATGCTCAGTCACTTGCACGTTAATTTCACAAGTAGGCTGTTCCATTGATTGGATCAACTGGAACACTCGTCATAACCAATGGAGTGCCTTCCAAATGTGGTTGGTGTTAGGAAGGGCATCCAGCTGTAAAATACCCAACCAAATTTACAGTCCTCGCCGGAGCAGTGTGCGACATGGCCAACCCTGGCCAGATGATATATATATATATATAGCGGAATGGGTAGGAAGAAAACTAGCTGTAGACCTCAGCGAAATATGGAGATAAAAATGCAACTGCATTACATTTATTGATTAGTGACATGCATTTTGCTATTGATCAGCTCATGGTTCAATCTGTATCGATCTGGCCTGACTCTGGAATCAAAAGCGCATCACACCTCTGCTCTTGTAATGACGTCAACCTACAGTAATTTCACGTTACACTCCCTGGATATATATATATATATATACGTTACACTACCTGGATATATATATATATATATATATATATATTTTTAAAAAAAACGCCATAATATTGCTTTATGCTGAACTCCATATATTTTGTTGAGTTTTTTTTCAGAATGTTTTGACTGCTGTTTCTTGTAAACAAACATTCGTCTCATTCTGACGTGACTAGCCCTGTCTCCATGTGTGTTTATTAATTTAATTCCACATGAGGTTTGACTAGCCTGCTTTTAAATTCCCCTCTGGCATATTTTAGCTGTGGTTCTTAGTTAACGTGTTGAGCACTACTGACGAACGACTCCAACCGTGACTAACCCCACTGAAAAGTTTCGTGAAATAGTCTTTTTAAGACTATATAGTGCATTTGTAGATTTTTTCAAATTGACGGATAAGTATTTACTCTTAATTTTATTTTGAGTTAAGATTCTATTGGTTTTTTTCCCGGATTACACAAAATCTGTGGTTAAAATTTCTGGTCTTGACTTGCTTTGAATTGGAATTAAATTATTTTCCCATATCTTATGTTAAATATTTTTCATCTTGATGTAATAGTCACTTATGTTGGCTTCTTGCTTATATTAATTTCTCTATTTTCATTTATATATATATATATATATATACACACACATATATAATAGATGTGTACAATGAAGAAATATATTAGTTTTTAGGTCCCTGGACTGACTGAGGGGTCAGTAGCACTGATTAAATGGTGATTTGCTGGGAGAACAATCATTAAATGATAAAATTTATTCCTATTGCATATTGAAGAATAACATATATTTGTTTATATCTAATGAAAACACTGGTAATGAATGGATAAATAAAACTTAGTACACACACGTGAAAACATTGCATAATAAATATGTTGAATGGAGTTGCACCTAATACACAATTGCACATAGTATCTGTATATACAGTATATATCTATATACAAATTAAAGATAATATCCCTAAAAAATTTACACCTATCCTAGAGAAAAACTTCCTGCCAAACCATAAATACCATCAAATTTTAAATAGATCAACGGTCAAATTTTCCTTCTCCACTACTAAAAATATACAACAAAATATAAGTGCCTACAATGCATATAAATGTAAAAAAAACCATGAATATACCACCAACACATCAAACTAACCATAATACTAAAATAAACCGCAGCAAACCACCATCTCCTTCACATACAACAAGTCGAGTAAATTCCACACCTAATTTGACTAACTCCCCTGATATAATATTCACGAATGGTTGTAACTGTAGAAACAAAACAAATTGCCCATTAAAAGGAAATTGCCTTATTAATAACATAGTATATAAATGTAAAATTAGCACTAAGGACTCAACTTATTCATATATAGGAGCTACTTCTAACCAATTTAAAGTAAGATTTAATACCCACAAACACAGTTTTAAAAATGTCGCATTAGCTAATACAACATCCTTGGCTGAAATAAATAATTATAGAAAAAAGAATAGCGATTATAACCTGACCTGGAGTGTGCTCAAAAGGGCCACCCCTTATCAAAATAACAGATATGAGTGTAGATTATGTTCCCAGGAACTTTTTGAAATAATGAAATCTAAGGATATCCTATTAAATAAGCGACAAGAATTAATTATATCGTGCAATCATAGAATTAGAAGAACTTTCAAATATTATAAACCTAATTAATATACACTTTTATTTTACAAATTATTATAATTGTTTTTTTTAAATTTAGTTAGCCTATAATTAGTATTTTACTACTGAGAACTTCATGATTTTATTTCCCTTTTACAGCTATCTTTTCCTAAAATTAATACCTATAAGTATACATATAAACTATTTTAATTTCCTGTTATGAATCTAAATTCCTTGTAGTCTATATAAGTTTATTATTTCTCACTAATACATTTATCCCCCCAAAATCGTTTTTAACAACATTCTTTAATAACATCTAACTCTTATTTATCACAAGTATACCTATCAATTAAATTAATTTAATTTCTTTTTATAGATCTATATTCCTTATGTTTTTAATAAGACTGGTATTTCTCATTAACACATTTATCCTAAAATTTTATTCTCCTTAGATTTTAACATTAGCATTATTCTTTAATAACATCAAATTTTCGTGAACCTTTCACCGGCTTGACCTCTTTTCATCCCCAAAGTAATCTTTTCATTCAAAATACTCTTTCCATTCAAAACTGAAGTCTGCATTCCTCTACCCCTAAATTAAATTTCTACTACTACTATTCTATCAACTTGACCACTTACTACTCTTCTATTGGTCAATTCAAAACCTGTTCCCATTCAGACCTATTATATTAAATCTTTGTTGGTGTTTTTCAATAAACAAATATCATTATTTCTGTGCTGGCCTTGTGCCTAAAGTAGAAACAATTATTTCTGAAGACAGCATATACACGTGTAGGTATGTATATTCCCTCTGATAGTTTGTAAAAATTTTACATAGATCTATATGATATACATACCAACACACACATATATCCTAGAAACGATCGTAAAATGATGAATTTTTTAATATAAGGAACTGTTTCTTTGTTTTTATTAATTGTTTTTATTAATTTATATATATATATATACGTTGAACCTTTTTTTCTCTTTTTCATCTAAAGCATGAACCTGAAAAAACTAATTGTTTTTGTATCTCTGTGTTTGTTGTTTTTGATTACATATACATATATGTAAGTAAAATGTAAACGAGTAAGTAAAAAGAACGAGAAATTAGAAAGATTGAAGGGACAGGCAGGGCGGGATTGGAATTAGAGAAAAATAACAGGTCCATTCATGTTGACATCTCATGGAAATCTGTTGATGCTGGCGTTTTATATATGATATACTTTTTTAGAAAAGTGGATGATGGAGCACATCTCCCTGAAATAGAGGAAAAAAAAACGTTTTGTATAAAGAGCTATACGTGTATGCGTGTATATATATGTATATATAATAAGTGGATTCTAACCTGATATGCTGGCTCCGACATGGCCCAATATGGGTAGAGATAAGAATCGGTGGAGGTCAACCCGAGAGGGGTTCCAACAACAGGAGTGAGAAGGCCTTGGATTTTGGATATATATGATGATGATGATATATATATTGAATAGTCTATAAGGGCTATACAGGCCATGTACAAAGATTCAGTAACAAGGTTAGAATTACCAATGAATCTAGCAATGTATTTAGCTTGCAAGTGAGAGTCCACAAAGGCTCAGTTCTTTGTTTTCTGTTCATTATAAGTCCTGTTGGTACTACATACATGCATACATATATAGAAATAGTCTTGCAGTGTTCTTATGGTGAGTGTGGAAACAATTCGATAAAACCGATTATCTTCGAAGACATTGTGATGAGAAGTAAAGCTTGTCTAAGTTATGTCACAATTTATGACAAAGGTATTAGTGCGCTATTCCTGTGGCGAAAGACGTTTAATACGTCTATCAGTGTACTATCATAGAAGATTGGTGTAACAACTATGTCAGGCTGTTATTATGGAGTATGCACCTAACAACTCTGTCTATTAAAGAACATACACTTAACAACTCTCTGTGGGTGTTATTATACAAAATAAATCCCAAAACTGTGCTTGGCTGTTATTAAAGATGTGCCATGTCGGCCTTATTTGAAAGTACCCTCATAAAGAATTGAACTGAATTACTTCCCTTGTTAGAGTTATTTCCCTTTGATCAAATACTATTTTGTTTTGGTTTTGAAGTAAAAGCAACAATTAAAATAAAACACTCAACACATCTGTGAAAGTGACGTCCGAACGAGTATCCTCCACTATCAACTAACTTACCCTCGGCCGACAGGATGGAGAATGCATTACCCCTCCTTTGAATATTCACAAGGAATTTTCATCGCAGAGTTGAACGTGTATCTTGGATACTGGATCTGCAAACTCCTCGTCACATTGATATCCTCCTTTTCTTGCAGTTTTCTTATCACATTGACTTCAAATGGACAGCTGACGTCTGTAAGAGAACATCTTTTTAATGTGTACTCCTAAAAGATAATATCAGACCGGTTGTGCTTTAATTTGGTGTCGGTTTATATTTTTTTAGGTTTTACTAGTATTCTTTTTAGCTAACAGTTTCAACATATTCCTCCCTATATAATTTGATTTTTGTCTTCCTTAATGCAATTCAGTTCGTTCTAGCTATAACATCATGTCTCATGGGGAAAAGACATTCTTTCACACTTGGCAATAATATGGCTCACATCTTCAATCTATGTCATGTACAGCCTACATTTATTGTCAACTAATGACCTTCTTCTTTTGTGCTGTATGAACTAAGTGGGGATTTCTTGTCCCTGGATTGCGTAGAGATATATTTCAGGGTGGGATATTATGAACTTGTCAAAACTCCATGTCAGGCTTTTAGTATGTTTTATCGCCTCTACACTCTGTGTTTTTCATCTGAAATGCCTATGTACAACCTTCTCAGTGAATTGCCTCATTAAAAAAAAATTTTCAAGTATTTATTAGTCTTCCAATGACCCGGGGAAGAGCTTTGTATCGGATTTTATTTCATGTCTTTCCTTTAGATCAACGGCTATCCTAAAAATATTATTATTTTCATGCTCATAAACCTGGGCAAGATGGCTGCTGACCTTTTTTCTTCTGGTGAAGATGTTGCTTCAATGTTATTATACGGGTCTTGTAAGATATTAATATAGATTTTAAGCCCTGGTGACCCTCCTTTCATGAGAAATATAGCCTATTCACATTACCATTGATGTGAATAGTAACACTGAGCAGCCTGTTCTTGCAATGACCAGTTCAGCAGCCCAAATGTTGATGTTAAATGGGCACAGCCAAAGTATTGTTCTACGCTGAGAGTTCTGATTAACATATTCTCTTTACTCTTCTGAGGCATTCATTCCTGGTCCTCTCCTTATTTATGGATCCATCATATCTGAAATTTTCATCCTGTCAAGATACATATAATTGTCACCTGACTGTAGAGCTTGTATTGTCAAGACATTCATTTTTAGGTCTTCAGAAGATGACACAACTTTTCCACATTTTATTGTCAAAATGGACATTTGGACTCACCAAATTTCATTCCAATGTCTAGAAAATTGTGTAATGAGGTTCAGTTATTTTTTATGTGGTTGATATTTGGCCCACACAATTTCAGGTCATTGACAAAGAAAAGATGGAAGATACTTCTGGATTCATTTCTATAGCCACTATGTTTTATGAGCAGCTATGAAAGGAAAAAGAACAGCACTGAAAGATGCTTTTTGATAGTGAATGCTATCAGACTGAATTTGTTCCTTAGCACCCCTAAGGAGCAAAGTAGTGTAGAAAGTCTTGGTCAGGCATTCAATAGTAGCTATTGGTAGTTGGGGGACTTTGGCTAACTGTAAAACCTTGATAATCCACTCATGTGGTATACTATTAAATGCCTTCTGGTAGTCCGGCCATACTACAGTCAAGTTCATGTGATTATTTACAGTTTTTTCTTGGATCATTTTGATAATTAGTAGCTGTTCTATACAGTCCCACTCCTTCTTTTCCCCAGCTTGTTCAGGAGTTATAATGTTGTTGGTGGCACAATGAACCTGCAAGAGCAGATTGAGGGATCCAGTATATAAATTGTACATGATGTTTTGGCAATCTTTTGGGTGATAATTTTTAGCAAGGGTGGTTTGGATATTTTGGGGGATGAGGAGAGTAGTGGCAGGTCTTGTGTGGCCTTGATGTATGTATGTACATATGTATGTATGTAAAATTCATTGTAAGTGATATATATAGTCCTCCAAGCCATAACAAAGGAATTTAAGACTGGCTGTCCATGGGAACTTCTCTATGCTGATGATCTGGTTCTTATAGCAGAATCAGTAGAGGAGCTGGAGAATAGATTCAGGCTATGGAAACAGCATTTGGAATCAAGAGAACTGAGAGTGAACCTAGCTAAGACAAAAGTATTGATGAGTAGAAAAGAGGACAAAACTCTGATTCCGTCAGGGAAATGGCCATGTTCGATATGCAAAAAAGGAACTGGCATAAATTCTATAAAATGTACACAATGCAGATCTTGGGTACACAAGAGATATAATGGGATAGCAGGCAAACTAACAGGTAGGGAGAAATATGTATGCAGTAGATGTACAGGCAAATTAGACAGTAGAAGTCGCATTGATAGACACATTTTTCAAATGCAGGCAGGTGCTACAGAAGTGGTTGATAGCTTCCAGTACCTAGGGGATTAGATTAGCATGGGAGGGGGGGTGTTCCAAGGCTATAGTATCTAGAATAAGGATGGGTTGGAAGAAGTTTAGGGCGCTGCTTCCTCTGCTGACGAAGAAGGGTTTCTCCCTGCTTATGAAAGGCCGGTTATATGATGCCTCTGTGGGGTGCGCGATGCTGCATGGTAGTGAGACATGGGCAGCAACTGCAGAGGATATGTGACGGCTGGAGAGAAAGGAGGTAAGCATGCTCCGTTGGATGTGCAATGTCAATGTGCGTAAATGGCCGAGCATGGATGTGTTGAGAGAGAAACTGTGTCTGAGAGGGATAAATTGTTGTGTGCAGGAGAGGAGACTGCGATGGTATAGACATGTGATGCGGATGGAGGATGACCGATGGGTGAAGAAGTGCCAAGAAATGCCAGTTGAAGGAAGACATATTAGAAGAAGACCACGAAAAACATGGGCAGAGGTGGTGAGAGCGGACCACAGATCGCTGAAGCTCGCGGTGGAGATGACAAAGGACCGTGACAAGTGGAGAGATGCTGTGCTGAATAGGACCCATCCCACCCTTGCAAGCAGGGAAAAGCAGACGTAAAACGATGATGATGATGATGATGATAAATGTATGCCAGCATTAGAAGAATACTATGTATCCTGCTCCAACTGAGTTTCTTTAAGTCATCTTTTGATGAAGGGATGTGATCCTTAAATAATTGTTTCTACTTTTGGCACAAGGCCAGCAATTGCCCAGTGTATTACTGGTACTTTATTTTATCGACCCCGTAAGGATGAAAGGCAAAGTTAACCTCGGCGGGATTTGAACTCAGAATGGCAAGGGCCGTACATCT
Organism: Eledone cirrhosa; assembly: GCA_964016885.1. Taxonomy (NCBI): domain Eukaryota; kingdom Metazoa; phylum Mollusca; class Cephalopoda; order Octopoda; family Eledonidae; genus Eledone; species Eledone cirrhosa. The sequence continues at coordinate 204,747,725 of OZ024742.1, read as the reverse complement.
ATGCGTCAAAGCATGGCGTCCGACCCTCTACCGATACTGCCAATTCACCGCCCTTGTGATGTGATCCTTAAATAATATGGATTAATTAAACACCCACTACATAACATTTCACACACATATCCAACACCACTGCCAGTAACACTCACATGCACCACATACAACAATTGAAGCAGCTCTGAAAAAAATCTTTTTTTGTGGCTGGCTTGCTGCCATCACATTCTTGAACTGGCTTTGAAGAAAGGCTTCACTATCTTTTTCCCATCATCTTGTCCTGGTATCCCAATGTTCAGAATGTTCCAGGAACATTGGGACTCCATTGATAATTCTCATTATCAAACTATCCTGGATGATGATGAGTCCCTGGAAGATTTTTACAAGCAAAAGGAGATGGTTGAATATCTACTGACTGTACTACTTTCTGGAAATCATCTTTGAGAAGACTATGCCATCTCCCAAGTTCTGCTTCTCGGTTTCAGAAGCTTATCACCAGGTTTGTTGGGTGGCCATATATGTGATCAAGATAGTTCTGTCCAAAGGAAAACTTCTGTCCAAAGGAAAACTTAACCATGTGAGTCGAGAGATCTACAAAAAGTCATTTCTGGTAATAAATGTCATTCATAAAAAATGTTTCTCTCTTTAACCTCCAAATCATTGTATATTTAGAACATCTTTCTGCTTATTATCATTTGGACAAGCCCTCCAGAGGACAAAGGGAGCTGTTTCTGGTAATACAATTCATCCATAAAAAGTCTTTCTCTATTTAACCCAATATTATTGTGTATTTCCAACATATTCCTTCTGCTTATTTTCATTTCATTTCATTCTGTCCTGTAGTTTCCTCATTTGCTCTAGTAATGAGAACAGAGAGGACAATATACCACAGGTTAGGTCCAAAAAAATTGTCATAGATAAAAAGATGTGAAAGTGTGCAACCCCTAAATATTATTCAATTGATCTACAATTTGGCAAACTTTGTTATTTCATCAATTTAAATATGGGCGTAAGATGATTGGGGCAAAAACCCACAAACAAATCTCCAACCCCAGTTACAAAATATGGAAGAACAAATTGTGGTACCTGCTTATACCTAATTGAAGGACCAGAATTCAAATTCAAAGAATAATAATTCAAAGAATAATAAAGAATAATAATTCAAAGAATAATAAAAAAAAATTCAGAATAAAAAAAAAAATTCACCTACAACTCGGAAAACCTACTCTGTGATTACATGCTGGGGATGTCTGCAAAATTATATAGGACAGATGGAAATATCATTACACAAACGAATGACCATACATTGCCAACAAATCTGTGATGAAAACACGAGACAAACTCCCTTAAACAGTCACATTATAACATCTGCAGAATTAAACATATTCAACTCCAAAATGTTCCCACTCTACAACAGAGAATAAATAAATAAAAACAATTCATTTATATGATGTAATTGCTCCCCATTAGACAATAAATAGTGATCTATGGATGGGAATAGCCAGTTTACTACACATGTATGCAAACACTTGCAACCACACACACATCACAAGATAAATGGAAACATAAATCCAAGGAAACTTCTACTAAAGACCTTTTTTCCTTCCTATTCTTCTTTCCTTTCTCTCTTTCTTTTCTTCCTTCATTTCTCTCTTTCTCCTCTCCCTTTCCCCTTTTTGGTATTTCTATTTTCATTATTTTATTTTATTTTATTTATTCTCATTATTATTATTATTATTGGTTTTGCCATTATGCACTTTTACTCGAGTTTATTGTAAACCTCCACTGTCCGTGTCTTTGTATTGTCGGCTCTTGTGGCCAATAAATGAAATCATTATTATTTGGCAGTATCGGTAGAGGGTCGGACGCTATGCTTTCCAGCATAGTTACGTCCCTTTATGATCTGAGTTCAAATCCCGCCGAGGTAAACTTTGCCTTTCATCCTTATGGGGTCGATAAAATAAAGTACCAGTAATGCACTGGAATAATTGCTGGCCTTGTGCCTAAAGTAGAAACAATTATTATTATTATTATTACATTTTTTCTCTTCTTTCTTCTCTTATGCAAATCCATCATGAACACAGCTTCTGCACCCCCACCCCGACCCCTTTCAATCATGTTCATACCTATATTTTTATTTATCTTTATTTTATTTTTGTTGTTATAATCTATATAAATTTGTTATTTCTCACTAATACATTTATCCCCCCCCCCCCAACAGCATTCTTTAATAACATCTAACTCTTATTTATCATATCTATATGAATTAATATAAATTTATCCCTATAAATATACCTATCAATTAAATTAATTTAATTTCTTTTTATAGATCTAAATTCCTTATGTTTTAAATAAGATGGATATTTTTCACTAACACATTTATAGTAAAATTTTATTCTCCTTAGATTTTAACATTAGCATTATTCTTTAATAGCATCAAATTTTCGTGTACCTTTCACCGGCTTGACCTATTTTCATCCCCATCTTTTCATTCAAAATACTCTTTCCATTCAAAACTGAAGTCTGCATTCCTCTACCCCTAAATTAAATTTCTACTACTACTATTCTATCAACTTGACCACTTACTACTTTTCTATTGGTCAATTCAAAACCTGTTCCCAAACAGACCTATTATATTAAATCTTTGTTGGATTTTTTCAATATACAAATATCATTAATTCTGAAATGAATTGGCAGTGTCGATAGAGGGTCGGACGCCATGCTTTCTAGCATAGTTACGTCCCTTTACATTCTGAGTTCAAATCCCGCCGAGGTTAACTTTGCCTTTCATCCTTACGGGGTCAATAAAATAAAGTACCAGTAATGCATTGGGTAATTGCTGGCCTTGTGCCTAAAGTAGAAACAATTATTTCTGAAGACAACATATATATGTGTAGGTATGTATATTCCCTCTGATAGTTTGTAAAACTTTTACATAGATCTATATGACACACACATATATATCCTAGAAACGATCGTAAAATGATGAATTTTTTAATATAAGGAACTGTTTCTTTGTTTTTATTCATTATTTTTATTAATTTATCTTGACTCTGTTTTCCTGTGTTTTTCATCGAAAACATTTTGAATACATCTTCTCTTTTCATGATATTTGGATTACATTGAGTTCTTCATACGGATTGGTGTTAATGAGTGTGAGAGTGAAGGAGTGTTGATGAAGATTTAAAGGAATTAAAGCATACAGACACACACACACACAGACACACACACACATATATATACACAGAAAATGGTGAAGGTTGACAGCAAGATAAAGCGTTTAAGAAAGGGGCTGTAAAAGTCCCCTCCTGCTGGTTACATTTCAATAAATGACCTTGAAATTGCGATCAGCGACTATAGAATATTTATCCAGTATTTCTAATAGCACGTGGAAATCAATTAACTCTCCGTAAGGCATCAATCACATTCTTTCTGACTTGACCACTGCCACGTCACAGTTCTTAGCCATTTTGAATTCGTTTCTGGCGGGGAACATTTAAGAAAAATCTTCGTCCAAGTGAGTTTGTTTCCTGATGATTTCGAAGCTCGTGAATTTATCCTTGATCGGATATTTCCAAAAGCGGGGTAGAAACGTAACTTTGGTATGTTTATATACATTTTTACTTCTAACTTTGATTTTATACCTAATTATGTATGGTTGACGATATATTTAATTGATTTCCACGGGCTATTAGAAATACTGGATAAATATTCTATAGTTGTTGATCGCGAATAGATAGCTGTCGTTTATTTATCTATTATTTCTTCATAGGTGTCTTTTAATCTTATAGCCTGGTTTAATAGGTTTTTGTGTGGTTTATTATGCTGATTGGGAGAGGAAATGGTGTATATATTTTATCAAATGATTCTATAGACATACCTTATTGTATATATATATATATATATATATATATATATATATATATATATATATATATATATATATATGTAAGTATGTATGTATACGTACATACATATATGTATACAGACGTACAGTAGCATGCATATATATATATATATATATATATATATACATACAGGTACACATACATATATGCACGTATCAGTTTAGCGGACGCTTATTATAACGCCGCTTTGTTCGTTTGTAAACAAACTGAACAGCCTGAATTTATGCCATACGGTGTTAAGGCAACCACGTCACCTCTTTTTTTTTGTTCAACACTGACACAGGAACGATGTACTAGTTTCAAGCTTCTTAGCTATCTTCAGCACCGTATACCCTTCTGTCATACCAGGGTATACGGTGCTGATGATAGCTAAGAAGCTTGAAACTAGTACATCGTTCCTGTGTCAGTGTTGAACAAAAAGGTGACGTGGTTGCCTTAACACCGTATGGCATAAATTCAGGCTGTTCAGTTTGTTTACAAACGAACAAAGCGGCGTTATAATAAGCGTCCGCTAAACTGATACGTGCATATATGTATGTGTACCTGTACGTATATATATATATATATATATATATATATGCATGCTACTGTACGTCTGTATACATATATGTATGTACGTATACATACATACTTATATTTAAGTAAGTGCCGTACTAAGAGTGAGAAATGAAATTTCGTTTTCATTTTATTTCAACTTATCGTTTTCGGTATGCCTGACCGATTTAACTCACTCGATATGCAAATTAGGCTGCTCAGCCGTTAATTTTCATAAGGAAAGTATATACTTTCGAACGTTCAACTATCTGGCAGAAGGGTATACGGTGCTGATGATAGCTAAGAAGCTTGAAACTAGTACATCGTTCCTGTGTCAGTGTTGAACAAAAAGGTGACGTGGTTGCCTTAACACCGTATGGCATAAATTCAGGCTGTTCAGTTTGTTTACAAACGAACAAAGCGGCGTTATAATAAGCGTCCGCTAAACTGATACGTGCATATATGTATGTGTACCTGTATGTATATATGTATATATATATATATATATATATATATATATATATATATATATATATATATATATATATATATATATATATATATATATATATATATATATATATGCATGCTACTGTATGTCTGTATACATATATGTATGTACGTATACATACATACTTACATTTAAGTAAGTGCCGTACTAAGAGTGAGAAATGAAATTTCGTTTTCATTTTATTTCAACTTATATATATATAATTATTGATTTATTGATATTTTATTTGAGTGACCCGAATCTTCCTGGTCGTTCTTTTTCGGCTGTACGGGTGATTTTAGGCATAATCTCTATGTGTTGGTAATTTAACGATGGTTATAGCTCTGATTTATCCAAATTATTGAGCCCTCTGCCACTCATATCGGATATTGTTTATCGTTAATTCGTGAGCTGATTATCCGATACTCTATTATATTCTATTATATATATATATATATATATATATATATATATATATATATACGTTATTCCTGGTTGAATCGGAGGTAACCACAGTAAGTAAGGTACTCAATACATAGCAGAGTATAAAAGTTTTAATATAGATGAGATTCTACAGGACTAGAACTGTTTCATTCTTTAGAAATCATCAGGAATCTGGGTATCAAAAAATAAATATGGTATTTATAGGTCTCTTCAGGTGGTAGGAGAGGGTAGGGAGTGGGATGGGTAGAGGTCATTGGTTGATAGAAAAGGGAATTCATTAAAAGCTAATTCTTTAAAGCTATAATTTATATTTAGAGTGACAAAGGCATAAAAAATTCTATAAACAAGTTCAGAATGGGGTGCCACTCCTTATTTTAAAGTTCCTCTTAAGCTAACAATGCCAATATTTCAGGTGTCTATAAGATCGTTGGGGGTCAGTCATGGTTGATGGATTTAAAGAAAAGGGAAATTCTTTAAAAACTAATTCTTTAAGGTTCTACTTAGTGACAAAGACCTAGAGAATTCTATAAACCAGTTCAAAATATTGAGTACCTATCATACCATTATCTTCAAATTTCTCTTAAGCTATATTCCAAAAGTCAACAGACACATTCACAAACACACACATTCACACACACACACTCGAGCGCACCCCCACCCCCACACATACATACATACATATATATATATATATATATATATATATATATATATATATATATATACACATATATATACATATATACACACACACATATATACACACACATATACATACATATACATACATACACACATACATATATATACACACATATATACACATATATACACATATACACGTATGCATATATACATACATATATATATATACACACACACATATATATATATATAAATATATATATATATATATATATATATATACACACATACACAGATACACACACATACATACATACATATACACACATACATATATATATATATATATATATATATATATATATATATATATATATATATATATATATATTATTATTATGTAATAAACAACATAAGGCAATTATTCCATTTACCAGTGGTTTCTTAAAAGCAAAAGGTTTTGCTTTCAATCCTCAGAATGAAAAAATCCTGGTTTGTTTATTGAATTTGGATTAGATAATCCAAATTCAATAAACAAACCAGGATTTTTTCATTCTGAAGATTGAAAGAAAAACCTTTTGCTTTTAAGAAACCACTGGTAAATGGAATAATTGCCTTATGTTGTTTATTACATAATAATAATAATTAAGCTCTGTTGCATACATAGAGCACTCTTTTTTCCTGGACTTTTCCGATGGAATTACTTCATTTATATATATATATATATATATATACATATATACATATATATATATATATATATATATACATATATATATATATATATACATATATATATATATATAAATTGAAACAAAATGAAAACGAAATTTCATTTCTCACTCTTAGTATGGCACTTACTTAAATGTAAGTATGCATGTATACGTACATACATATATGTATACAGACGTACAGTAGCATGCACATATATATATATACATATATACATACATATGCATACAGGTACACATACATATATGCACGTATCAGTTTAGCGGCGCTAACGTCGCTTTGTTCGTTTGTAAACAAACTGAACAGCCTGAATTTATGCCATACGGTGTTAAGGCAACCACGTCACCTTTTTGTTCAACACTGACACAGGAACGATGTACTAGTTTCAAGCTTGTTAGCTATCATCAGCACCGTTTACCCATCTGCCAGATAGTTGAACGTTCGAAAGTATATACTTTCCTTATGAAAATTAACGGCTGAGCAGCCTAATTTGCATATTGAGTGAGTTAAATCGGTCAGGCATACCGAAAACGATAAATTGAAACAAAATGAAAACGAAATTTCATTTCTCACTCTTAGTATGGCACTTACTTAAATGTAAGTATGCATGTATACGTACATACATATATGTATACAGACGTACAGTAGCATGCACATATATATATATACATATATACATACATATGCATACAGGTACACATACATATATGCACGTATCAGTTTAGCGGCGCTAACGTCGCTTTGTTCGTTTGTAAACAAACTGAACAGCCTGAATTTATGCCATACGGTGTTAAGGCAACCACGTCACCTTTTTGTTCAACACTGACACAGGAACGATGTACTAGTTTCAAGCTTGTTAGCTATCATCAGCACCGTTTACCCATCTGCCAGATAGTTGAACGTTCGAAAGTATATACTTTCCTTATGAAAATTAACGGCTGAGCAGCCTAATTTGCATATTGAGTGAGTTAAATCGGTCAGGCATACCGGTCAGGCATAAATTCAGGCTGTTCAGTTTGTTTACAAACGAACAAAGCGACGTTAGCGCCGCTAAACTGATACGTGCATATATGTATGTGTACCTGTATGCATATGTATGTATATATGTATATATATATATGTGCATGCTACTGTACGTCTGTATACATATATGTATGTACGTATACATGCATACTTACATTTAAGTAAGTGCCATACTAAGAGTGAGAAATGAAATTTCGTTTTCATTTTGTTTCAATTTATCGTTTTCGGTATGCCTGACCGATTTAACTCACTCAATATGCAAATTAGGCTGCTCAGCCGTTAATTTTCATAAGGAAAGTATATACTTTCGAACGTTCAACTATCTGGCAGATGGGTAAACGGTGCTGATGATAGCTAACAAGCTTGAAACTAGTACATCGTTCCTGTGTCAGTGTTGAACAAAAAGGTGACGTGGTTGCCTTAACACCGTATGGCATAAATTCAGGCTGTTCAGTTTGTTTACAAACGAACAAAGCGACGTTAGCGCCGCTAAACTGATACGTGCATATATGTATGTGTACCTGTATGCATATGTATGTATATATGTATATATATATATGTGCATGCTACTGTACGTCTGTATACATATATGTATGTACGTATACATGCATACTTACATTTATATATATATACACATATATATATATATACATATATATATATATATACATATATATATATATAAATACATATATACACATATACATACACATATACACATATATATACATATACAAACATATACATATATACACACATACGCATATACACATATACACATATACACACTCACACACACACACACACACACACACACACACACACACACACACACACACACACACACACACATATATATATATATATATATATATATATATATATATATATCTGTTAGAACACGAAAAGTGTGAAACAACAGAATGTTCACTTTTCGTGTTCTAACATATATGCCTAACTCCTTCATAAATTTTTCGGGGATAGCCGTGGTGGTGGTGATCGTATGTCATTGGCTAATTTTCAACCAATCAGAGTAAGTGTTGATATATATATATATATATATATATATATATATATATATATATATATACTATTCCCCCTCTCTCTATACATATCTTACGCTTTCGCTTTACACTCCTCCCCTTCAATAACACATTTCCCCCTCTCTATATATCTCTTCCACTGTTACTTACGCCTGTTTCTCTCTATCTGTTCCGTCTCTATATATATCTCTCTTACTCTTTCGCTTTGCACTCCTCCCCTTCAATACCATCTCTCCCCCTCTCTATATATTTGTTACTCTATCGCTGCACGCTCCTCTCCTTCAATATATCAATTACACACGCTTTACACTCCTTTATCCCCAGCGCCCCTATATATACACCCCCCCCCCCCTCCCGCATCTATATTTTAATGTTCCGTTGCACCGTGAATATATGTGTCTATATATATATACATATATATTGTATATACACATTCATGTATGTGTATACACACTCATGTATGTATATACACTGGTTTTATGTGTGTATTGTAAATTTGTACTGTTAAAACACGAAACTAACATTCGATTGACACTTTGATTACCTGTACAGGCAATAGTTATTAGAATGCTGTTGAAGTGTGTATATATTTTTGGGGGACATCCTGTATATACACACATTATATATAATACAATAAACAGATATTGTTATACTTTGGGAGGGTCATGTTACCAATAAGAAACACACGCACCAGTTGCTTTCACTTCAATTTAATTTATTATATATTTATAAATTTACAAATTTATAAATTTCTGGTTGGTTGGTTGGTTCCACAACCAGATAGTTGTTTATATATATATAGTCATAGTTCTTTCGTCACACACTCTGTGACCTCTTCAGTGACTGGGGATTTCTTTCTTCGTTTCTGTGCCTTTCCTTTCTTCTATCCTACGCCATTTTGTTTGTGTGTGGGTTGCGTGCTCAGTTTGCGCATGCGCCACATCCGGGTGTCTGTGTGTGTTTGTGTTCATTTTTCTATTTTTCTATTTATATTTTTCTATTTGTTTGTTTATTTATTTATTTATTTTTGGTTGGTTGTTTGTTCTATGTGTGTGTGTGTTTTCATTTTGTCCTTAATTGTAAGTTGTGATGTTGCTGTTCCACTCATATTTTCTATTTAATTTTGGTTTTAATTCTTTTATGCTTACTGCCTCTGTAATTTGCCTAAACATTGCGTCTTTCTTGTGTGTGGATTCTATTTTTATTTCTATGCTCTCTAATTTACCCCTGTGTTCTATCTTAGCATGTTGGTAGAGCACAGATGATTCTTTATTATCTTGGAGGTCTCGCCAGTGTTCATTTATTCGTTCCCCTATACTACGAGCTGTCTCACCTATGTACACTATATTTTTGTTTCTACATTGTCCTTCAGTACATCTTATGCTATATACTACATTTCTAGTTTTACAGTTAATATGGGGGCTTATTTTACAGGTTATACATTTCTAATCTATACATGAGGGTCTTTGGAACGGGTATGTCTTGCTAATAAGTGTTTTTACGGAGGTACCAGGTCTTTCTACTATCTTAATATTGAGATTATGTTTCTTTAGGGCCCTTCTAAATTTGTAGGCTAGTTCGCCTCTAGGGGTTGTATTGATGAACATTACACTCTGGTATTTATTGCTATCATACCATGAGTTTATTCTATTGGCCTTGTTCTTAGTTCTTTCTATTCTATTCCAAAATTTGCTCCTATACAAGGGGCAGGTCCCATTTATGTCATTATTTACCATTTTTTCCCATTTGGTTCTGGCTCCTTTATACACTCTGATTCTATCTCTCTGATTGTAGCCAGAGAACTGCATACGGTGGATGAAGTGTTGTATGTGTCTCTCTAGTTCTTCGGGGTTGCACATGCGGGACACATTTCTCATCACCCGTACTAAATCCGCAATCAGTATGTTGATTTTGGTATGGTCCGAAATGGCCGAGTTTCGGTGGATCAGATGTTTGGAAGTCATGGGTTTGGCATAATGGGAATGGAGGATTTGTTTTTGGTTGTTAATTGTATCTAACCAGAGCTCTGTGTCTAGTACAGGTAATCGATGGTTGGGGTGTCTACTTGGGTAGTCTATAGTAACTCTAATGCTCTGGTGGATGGAGTTTGCTATTTGCTGGATGCTTTCCATTGTGTTTTTCTCTAGTTCCTGACTGTTCTTTAGTGGGAGTGTCTTAACTACGATGTTTATATCATCTACGTAGCGGGAGTACATTATCAGGGTTAAGCTGTCTTCTAATTGTTCATTAAGTTTTTGTTTAAGTCTACTGTCCCACCATACCATGAATAAGTTAGCTATGTCGCCTGCAATGCAGAAAATTAAAGTGGCTTAAACAGGCAAAGCTAAATCGGGATACTATAGAGTATACCAATAGATATCCCGACAAAATTGACGGTATCAACATGGCCGACACCTCATTATCTGAAGAGTTCAACAATGAAAATACCAACATTTATGGAAACACGGAAATAGATAATAATGAAATGTCTGTGTTACGTCTGCCACCCAAATTTGCGACATTCAAGAAGGTAAATATGATTAGTTGTCTGTCAGAAATAGAAAAATCATTTACGAAACTACGCTGGAGCATCAAAAACAAAAACAAAAGCAACAATATACGCACACACATATACAACACACATCCCAACAACAACAGACACACAGACACAAACAACAATAACAACAACAATAGCAACATACCCAGATACAACAACAACAATAGCAACATACCCAGATACAACAGACACGCAGACACAAACAACAATAACAACACACACGGAGACAACAATAACAACAACACACACATCAACAGCAACAACAATAGCAACATACCCAGATACAACAACAACAGACACGCAAACACAAACAACAATAACAACACACACAACAACGATAACACACACACACACGGAGACAACAACAACACACATCAACAACAACACACATCAACAACAACAACACACACGCATTCAATGCCTCTCACCACCACCACAATCTTAACAAACACACAGACACAGAAAACAAGTAATGACAGTAGCACAGAAATCAGAGAAATAAGAGAAAGTAATAGGATTAAAAGGAAAAGGAGATGGGAGACTAAGGACAAAGAGAATAACCAAGACGAACACACAGACACACAAAATAGGGTAGATAACAACATTGAGCCAGTGGAAAGAGACAGGAGTAATTATGAGAGACATAGAAACAACCATGAAGCTGAGGATGCTGCTGTTGGTGGAAATAGAAACAACACAACTAACAATAACAATAGCACTAGTACACATAAAGCAGCAGCCTGGAACTCTCCGTTTTATAACTCCTCCGATAAATCATTCGACCTACGACGAGTCCACGCCACGACTTTGCCATTTAACAAACGCACGCAGTTGCCGTCGCAGGTCGATGAACAAACAGAAGCACAATTTAGTATAGCTAAATCCGAACTTAGAAATATTATAGAACAGTATAGCAAGAAGCATAATAGAATAGAGGCCCAGCAACTGGGAGAAGAATCTGCAAATGGCTTGCGTAAGCTCATGCAGCGCTCGCGTAATGGAGAGATAGCATGCTTTCCAACAGACAAGTCTGGCAGAATGTCGGTTGACAGCCTGCCAAACTACATCCAGGCATTGCAACCCCACATCACTAACACAAGAGAGGTAACACCACAGGAGCATGAGGATAGAGAAAAAACCCTCAATGCCCATATGGTGATGTGGACAAATATAATGCAGCCCAACAAAAGGACTGCCAACAACTTCCAGGCCTGGAACAATGACGTGCCGGCGTTGTATGGGCTTCGAAAAGACCATAAAACGGGCTGGGACCCTGTCGCAGGACCACCAACACGGCCAGTCTGTGGGACAGTAGACTTAAACAAAAACTTAATGAACAATTAGAAGACAGCTTAACCCTGATAATGTACTCCCGCTATGTAGATGATATAAACATCGTAGTTAAGACACCCCCACTAAAGAACAGTCAGGAACTAGAGAAAAACACAATGGAAAGCATCCAGCAAATAGCAAACTCCATCCACCAGAGCATTAGAGTTACTATAGACTACCCAAGTAGACACCCCAACCATCGATTACCTGTACTAGACACAGAGCTCTGGTTAGATACAATTAACAACCAAAAACAAATCCTCCATTCCCATTATGCCAAACCCATGACTTCCAAACATCTGATCCACCGAAACTCGGCCATTTCGGACCATACCAAAATCAACATACTGATTGCGGATTTAGTACGGGTGATGAGAAATGTGTCCCGCATGTGCAACCCCGAAGAACTAGAGAGACACATACAACACTTCATCCACCGTATGCAGTTCTCTGGCTACAATCAGAGAGATAGAATCAGAGTGTATAAAGGAGCCAGAACCAAATGGGAAAAAATGGTAAATAATGACATAAATGGGACCTGCCCCTTGTATAGGAGCAAATTTTGGAATAGAATAGAAAGAACTAAGAACAAGGCCAATAGAATAAACTCATGGTATGATAGCAATAAATACCAGAGTGTAATGTTCATCAATACAACCCCTAGAGGCGAACTAGCCTACAAATTTAGAAGGGCCCTAAAGAAACATAATCTCAATATTAAGATAGTAGAAAGACCTGGTACCTCCGTAAAAACACTTATTAGCAAGACATACCCGTTCCAAAGACCCTCATGTATAGATTAGAAATGTATAACCTGTAAAATAAGCCCCCATATTAACTGTAAAACTAGAAATGTAGTATATAGCATAAGATGTACTGAAGGACAATGTAGAAACAAAAATATAGTGTACATAGGTGAGACAGCTCGTAGTATAGGGGAACGAATAAATGAACACTGGCGAGACCTCCAAGATAATAAAGAATCATCTGTGCTCTACCAACATGCTAAGATAGAACACAGGGGTAAATTAGAGAGCATAGAAATAAAAATAGAATCCACACACAAGAAAGACGCAATGTTTAGGCAAATTACAGAGGCAGTAAGCATAAAAGAATTAAAACCAAAATTAAATAGAAAATATGAGTGGAACAGCAACATCACAACTTACAATTAAGGACAAAATGAAAACACACACACACATAGAACAAACAACTTACAATTGAAAACACACACAAAATGAAAACACACACAAGACAAAATGAAAACACACACACACATAGAACAAACAACCAACCAACAATAAATAAATAAATAAACAAACAAATAGAAAAATATAAATAGAAAAATAGAAAAATGAACACAAACACACACAGACACCCGGATGTGGCGCATGCGCAAACTGAGCACGCAACCCACACACAAACAAAATGGCGTAGGATAGAAGAAAGGAAAGGCACAGAAACGAAGAAAGAAATCCCCAGTCACAGAAGAGGTCACAGAGTGTGTGACGAAAGAACTATGACTATATATATATAAACAACTATCTGGTTGTGGAACCAACCAACCAACCAGAAATTTATAAATTTGTAAATTTATAAATATATAATAAATTAAATTGAAGTGAAAGCAACTGGTGCGTGTGTTTCTTATTGGCAACATGACCCTCCCAAAGTATAACAATATCGGTTTCAACACACGATTTCAGATAAAGAATCTTGCTGAACAAATTCAGAAACGAAATAAACAGATAAATACACACATATATATATGAGCTTATTTAATTATAAATATTGTGAATTTTTAACTCAGTTCAATTATATATATAAATGGCTTCTACAGGACTAGAACTGTTTCATTCGAAAGAAATCATCATAATATTGAGAGGGGGGACTAGATAAAATATCTCAAATCAAATGCGTTATAAGTTAAAATGTATAAATAGAGACGATAGTGGAGGTATATCTGTTTAGTGGAACAGTAGACGATAGAATTAAATACAGACGAGAATCTCCCTTTAATGAAACAGCAGACGATAGAATTAAGGCAATTTAAATTTTAAGCATTTGCATGTTTGCCTTTCATCGTTACGGGGTCGATAAAATAAAGTACCAGTAATACACTGTCACTATAAGTAGACGACTTTCAAATTGAATTGTTGGTTCCATTTCTTTAGTATTTTCAATTGTAGTTATCTACTTAAAAAGCGTTACACGGTTAGAGACATAATTGGTAAGTTATATCTTCCCTATTAAACCATTGCATTATTTCGCCTACAATAGAACAAAAATGAAATGTTCTTTAAAGAAACAGGAATATAACTTTATAAAAAAAAAAGTTGCATCCGCTTCTTTTATCATTGATAATTTTTTCGTTTTAATATTAATTGTTTTTTGTAGTTGTTTATATTAAAAATCTTACTGTAATATTTACTTAAACGAAGGCAGACATCTAAACTTATAGATTAATCTTGAGCGAAGGACTAGATAAATCTCTCTCTCTCTCTCTCTCTCTCTCTCTCTCTCTCTATATATATATATATATATATATATATATATATAAACGAAGAATGATAACATTTCAAGCAAAGAGTTTAATTAGGTAATGACTTACAAATTTGTTTCAGTATATATCTAATATAATATTAATATATTTTGTAATATTATTAACTAATTATTATAATTCGCGCTTCAGGCTTTGTCTATATACTGAAACAAATTTGTAAGTCATTACCTAATTAAACTCTTTGCTTGAAATTTTATCACTCTTCGTTTTGAATTTCTCCTAAGTATTCAATACTCTGTTGAGAAATACATTTTACATAAACAGTCTTTGTACCATTTATACGGTATTAATTACTTATATTTATATATATATATATATAGCGTATGATTAGAACTGTGTTTATTATTAATATTTTAATGGATTTAATGAAAAATTTTAGGTGTTCATATATATATTCTAAAAATGCGCGAAATCGTGAATCCGCGATAGTTGAACCGCCAAGTAGCGAGGTATCACTGTATATATGTTTAAATATATAGTGTAGCTGTGATGTATCTCGCGAGTGAATCGAGACCTGTCACTGATTTTGGTGTCCCCACTGCCGACGTGAATGAGCAACGCTGCACTTGTGAATTGGGTCTTGATGTTGCAGGCAGTTCATATACTTACAATGATGCGGTCCCACAAGCTTGTTCACATCCCTGTGCTAATAATCTAGATGGGCGTATTAAATTGGATGTGAAAGCAGATTACCGGATGCGGAATCGGGAGAAGTTGAGACAAAAACAGGCCGATTATAGAGCTGTGAATTTTGCTAAATTAACACAAAAACAGGCCAAGTATAGATGTTCAAAGCGGTATGAGTTGGCAAACAAGCAGGCCAAGTATAGATCTGCAAATTCAGCTATTATATCTCAAAAGCAAGCCGAGCGTAGAGCTTCTAAACGTACCGAGTTGGCTAAAGAGCAGACCAAGTACAGATCTGCAAATATCTTATTGCACAAACAATAATTCTGCACAAATGTTGCTCCATTATTTTGGCAGTATTGGTAGAGGGTCGGATGCCATGCTTTCCAGCATAGTTACGTCCCTTTACGATCTGAGTTCAAATCCTGCCGAGGTTGACTTTGCCTTTCATCCTTACGGGGTAGATAAAATAAAGTACCAGTAATGCACTAGGTAATTGCTGGCCTTGTGCCTAAAGTAGAAACAATTATTAGATCTAATGTTGCAACGATACAGTTAAATGTTGTCTGTGTATTTTAAAAAAGATTTGCTTATAATCTTTTCAAATTTCATTACGCCAATGATTCAAGCTCAAATTGACATTATCTAAAAAATTGTACAAACAGCGGTGGATTAGCTGTAGTGAACAGATAAATCAGTCAATTTATTAAGATTGACTTGGCATCAATCAGCAAGACCTTCATTAGCTGCTCTCCAGCCATCTATTTAAAGCTGTATACATCTATGGTACGAATACACTTGGAGTTCGCGTCATCAGTCTGGAACCCCTATCTTGCTCAGAACATTGACCTCCTGGGAACTGTTCAGAGACATGCAACCAAGCGCATACCCTCCATCAGACACCTACCATACCCTGAATATTTTGCTTCCCTCTGGCAATGGACTTGGTAAACACCCACAAAGTTATTAACCATCCGACCAACAACAACCCCGAACACCTTTTTGATCTCCATGTGTCTAACACGTGGACATGCCTACAAAGTCAGAAAACAACACAGCTCCCATGACTTTAGGAAATATTTCTTCATGCTCAGAGTTGCTGAAGGATGGAACAAACTTCCTGCATCAGTTGTTAGCTGATGACACACTGCATCCTTTAAAACCATCATACATTCCGAAATACACCAAAACTACACCTGATGTCCCCCTTCCATACACATGCACATATGTGTATATCATGACTCATGCACTGTTCTTTTTTCCTGACGTTTTTATATTACCCTATGTATTATATATGCACTTTTGATGAGTTGTAGTGCACCTCAGCATTGTACACAATATTTTCATTATTATTATCATTATTATTATTACACTCATTGATCCATTTTGCACTAACTCTGCATCAAGCACCCTCACCTAAATATTAACCAATCAAGGATCCAATACAGCTATCTGTTGGATGAGTATTGTATAGTGCCAAAAACGAAACCAATCAGTTTAGCAGAAAGTTTCCAGACAAGAAACACGCATATTTTGCTATCCTCAAACACGTTTACACATGGCATGAAATATAACTAATCCGAGATGGCTAGGTTTCATCTTCTAACTGGATATACGAAATCCATTATGTCTTGACAACAACATGAGGTAACATTATGTTATTCACAGACACACTTTGTACACTGTTCCATATCAGAATGTATTTCCTTCGTCACATTCACAAACAGTATTGAAAATATGTTCTTCGGCAAATAAAAATGTTTTGTTCATAATATTTCAACTAGCGATTGCTCTACTCCACGCACGACCACCATAAATTAATGACCAGCTCAACACAAGTATTGGTAGAGCGTCAGACACCATGCTTTGCAGTATTGTTATGGTCCTTTGCATTCTAAGTTCAAATCCTGCCGAGGTTAACTTCGACTTTCATACTTACTAATTCGATAAAATAAAGTACCAGTAATGGACTGCCGTAATGGATTTGTGCCGAAAAATAGAAACACTATTAATGTGCAATAAGAGCAAAATATAACGACATTGCTCAATTATTTTATCTAATAACACAAGGAAATGTTGTTTGTGTATTTTTTTTTATATTTGCTCATAGGCTTTTACAATTTCGCTCAGCCAACAACTATTAAAAAGTGAGTTGCTTAAGATAACAATTTAATCACAAATTGTTGCTATCTTTTAATACACTCCAACAAGTCATCAAATTATGTACAATAAAAACAAATCTTATTAATTTGCTCAGGGAATATAAAGAAAATGTATATACACTGATAATTGCAATTGTATGTAAATATTTTGTTTTTGTATTGTTTATTTTATGTTTTCTATCATGTATAATATATTGATTTAATATTGATTGTTTTTTGTAGTTGTTTATATTAAAAGTCTGAAAATATTTTTATACATCTTACACTAATATTTATAAGATAATTTATAATAACAATTACATAATCTAATTACATTACAACGATAATTTATTATTAATATATATCCTGTTTAACTAGAGTTATTACAAGCGTTGCCTTAAAAAAATATTAAACTAGACATGAAAAATGCGCAAGCTCAAAAGTGCCACAGAATGTTATAATAAACCTTCAAAAGTGTGGGACTAGAGTTGTTGCTAAAAAATATTGTAATCATTATATATCGTACATTCTGTGGCATCCTTTATAAAAATAGCTTAAACCAACGAAGCCTTTATTTTTACGCTATTTCACTTAGTTAATTCTTAGAGTGTAACATATAAAAATAAATACATCCATGTTTAATGTAATAACAGCTATAAATAATTACGTAATATTATTATCATATACTCATAGTAACAAAATAATTGTCTTGAAAATTAATATGATGCTTATATGAACGATCAAATCTATAATGATAATTTCTTAAATATACTAATAGTAAAATAATTTAGTTATCTATTGTTACATTTTCATAGAACTATAATATTAACAATCGTATTGCATTATGAAATTTTTATCACTACAAACTTTCATATTGGAATTACCTTAAGCCACTTATTATTACTTCGCTTTCGTACTTTTACAGCTGTAGATATTGCGCTGTATCTTATATCTAATATCAATATCTCATGGTAATTTGCATGCAGTGTAAAATAGGTTTATTAATAACTTTAATATGAAATGTATTATACAGGGCTGCGGAGTCGGCCAAAAATTGACTGGCTCCAACTCAGGATCCGATATTCCATTATTTCCTAAATTTCAGCTCCGCAGCTCTGTTATTATATTAATTAATTTATTTTATAGTTGTAAATCATATTTTTATATGTTACACTCTAAGAATTAACTAAGTGAAATAGCGTAAAAATAAAGGCTTCGTTGGTTTAAGCTATTTTTATAAAGGATGCCACAGAATGTACGATATATAATGATTACAATATTTTTTAGCAACAACTCTAGTCCCACACTTTTGAAGGTTTATTATAACATTCTGTGGCACTTTTGAGCTTGCGCATTTTTCATGTCTAGTATATATATATATATATATATATATATATATATATATATATATAATGTAGGAGGTGAGTTTTATTGTAGTACAATAAAGCAATGCAGATATCGGATAAGAAGCACTCTACAGTTTGTAGGACTGGAGTATACATAATATATAAGATCAAAAGATGGTTAAAGGAGTTCCATGTATTTTATTATGCGCATTTCAAAAACAAATATCATCATGCAATAATATTTGTGTTTTCATCAGATAAAACAGGAGGACATGATATGAAGGCTAAAAAACACTTGTGGATAGTGCAGTTTTAAATCAACATATATATCAAGATATGTTGATTTAAAACTGCACTATCCACAAGTGTTTTTTAGCCTTCATATCATGTCCTCCTGTTTTATCTGATGAAAACACAAATATTATTGCATGATGATATTTGTTTTTGAAATGCGCATAATAAAATACATGGAACTCCTTTAACCATCTTTTGATCTTATATTATATATATATATATATATATATATATTTATTAAAATAACAGATTAAAGTTTAAGCAAAGAATCGCTATCACCTCTGATCTCAACATCCTGGACCGGACCGAACCTCTGGACCCTATTTCTCCCCACTTTACTCTGAAGGATCACAAATCCAATTTTCCGATCAACCCCTGTATTCGGCTTATTAACCCTACGAAGTCCGATTTAGGTAGACTTAGTAAAAGGATTCTTGATAGAATTATACCTGAAATTAGAAGTTTGGCCCCTCTTGCACTGTGGAACAATTCTTTCACGGTGATTGATTGGTTCAACGGCATATGCAACAAGGAACATTGCCGTTTTATCCAATTCGACATCAATAATTACTACTTCTCCATCACTTTACCACTTCTCCTTAGAGCTATCAATTTCGCTAAAACACTCACAGTGGTTAAGGATTTCGAAGTTGATGTCATCCTCACGACGTGAGTATGGGCGCCAGCGATTCTGCGGAGTTTACTGATCATCGGCCTTTTCTTTCTTTTCTCTATCAAGGACGAATTCCCCAACGCGGGCGGTGGTTTGTACCGTTATGATGGTCTTTTGACCATGACTAAGTGCGACCCTCGTGCTTGCGACAGGTTCAGAAAAGAACTCACAGCCTTCTTTAAAGGCTTCAACCACTCTATACAGGTTGAGGCCAACCTCTCAGTCGTTAATTACCTCGACGTTACCCTCAATTTATCGAATGGCTTGTATTACTCGTATAGAAAGCCGAATGATACGCTTAATTACATAAGTAAGCATTCCAACCATCCTGCCAGCATAACCAAGAACCTGGTAAGAAACGTTTCGTTGAGGCTTTCCCGTCTATCTACTAACGAGCATATTTTCAACGACCATTCCACATATTACAATGAAGCTCTTGCTCGGAGTGGATTTGTCGATAAGGTAGCATATACAGAGTACGAGAATAGACCTAGAAGAAATAGATCCCGTCGCATTATATGGTATAACCCACCATATAATATGGAGGTGGCCACACCATTAGCTAAGATCTTTCTATCCCTTATTACGAAGCATTTTCCCCCTACACATAAAGATAGTAAATTTTTTAATAGAAATACTATTAAAATTCCTTACTCTACGACGGTTGTGGCGGATTTCCGGACTGCGCGCCGGCCAATCGAGCGTTTTAGCCTTCCTTGAGTGCTTGGAAAAATAAATTTCCCCTTCTTTCGATAAACGAAATTACTTGGAACGCTCCTTCGTCACGGGGCTATGCCAGAGACTCAACACGCCGCCGCCATTGACTCCCAAATAGTACCCTTATTTTCTAGGCCTAGTCATAACCATTAACTGTATCATGCCTCTTCCTACTAGCACTTAACTATACCCCCACACTGTATGATATAATAGCAACCGCTTGGTATATACGATGGCCAGCCAGCGATGGGGGGCTCCGCGTTCGTTGGCACAACCGATGCCTAACACAGCTACATTCCTGGAGTGCTCAGAAAAACTATTTTTTTGGTGGATAGCGCGGGACCCCTAGTCGTCGCTGGTTATTGACCGCTAGCACGGGCATATATTTACTATATATACCACCCTGACAATTTATCGTGACTATATATATATCACACCTAAACTTCTTCATAAAAGCATCCTTATGTTAATTGTCACCTTCTCTCTATATCAATTACACACACTCTCTATTTCTTACTCTCTCTCTGTCAATCTCTGTTTTTTATTCTCCTACACCCCATCTCTCTGTTTTACTCTCTCTTTCATTCAAACACACTCTCTCCCTTTTTAATCTTTATGTCTGTTTGTCCTTGAAAAAACATATTTCGCGGCAATATCGAGCATGCCTGACCAGCCTGATCATAGTAAAATAAACCTTTCAAGGATTTACACAAGAACATGCCTCCCGGTATTTTGTAATAATTAACTCCGTACTCGCACCACCAACTACACAAATGAAGACGGGTGGTTGCATTACGTTGAGTGCTTTTCATAACATTACATCGTGGCGACCACACAGAATGACCAGTTATATCCAGTGGAAAACCAACAAACCCAAATAAATAAATATATATATATATATATATATATATATATATATATATATATATATATATATATATATATATATATATATATATATATATATATATATAGGAACGAGTAGGACCCCGACGGCTGAGCACAAGCCGTTTCGACGGCTAATTCTGGACTAAAAGGGTGCGTTATGGTCCACCTGGTTCCTTACCACATTTCCTTCGTTATATATATATATATATATATATATATATATATATATATATATATAGGAAAATGTTCAAGACCCCGATGGCAGAGCTCAAGCCATTTGGACGTCTAATTTCTGGACTAAATCCGGTGCGCTATGGTCCACCTTGTTCCTTACCACTCTTCCGTCGTTATATATACAGGGTGTGGACGATATTTGTTCGCAATTTTCAACTGCAAATTTTATGCAAATTTTTTTTACTTCCGTTGTCACTCTTGTCTTCATAAAAACAGTGACTATATTTCCATTATTTATTTTCAGAATAATTGATTATGAATAATTTTGAACCTCCAAATTTGTGGAAGAGGCACGGAGTTCTTCTTGGAATCCGCGCCGGGAGGACAAATAAGGAAATTTCAGACTTTCTCAGCGTCAGCAGGAGAATGGTGGAAAAGGTCAGAAAGGAATTTGAAGATTCCGGATTCGACTACGAAGCAACATCAGAGAGGAAAACACATGATCGACGATCTGACGCCTTCAGAACGCCCGAGTTCGTCGCTGAAGTTTAGGATATCATCAATAATGACCTAGCAAGTCGATGTTTGCCATTGCAAGGGAGAAAGGCGTGGATGAAAAGCTCATTAGGCTGGGGTACATGAAGACATTCGCTACGTTTCATACAAGATGAGGAAAGGACAATTTCTGTCAAAGGCGATGCAAGAAAAGCGACTGAAGCACGCAAAGAAGCTGATCAACAAGTTGAAACACCCACTGGAGCCCAGACATGCTGTGGTTTTTCTCCGACGAGAAAAACTTCTGCCAAGACCAAAAGATCAACTCCCAGAACAACAAGTGGCTCGCTGTCTCATCCAAAGACGTGCCCAGAGTCATGCAGACAAAGTTTCCAGCGACAACATTGGTCTTAAGTGTCGTGAGCAGTCAAGGTGACGTCATGCCACCTCACTTCTTCCCTGAAGGCCTCAAGCTGAACACCGATGGCTACATCCGAGTTCCGAGCGAGGTAGTAAAGCCCTGGATCGACCAGGTAGCTGCAGGTAGGCCGTACGTGTGGCAGCAAGACTCAGCGCCCTGCCATACCAGCCGAAAGACTCAAGCCTGGCTGTCAGAGAACTTCGTCGACCACACTTCACCTGACATCTGGCCTCCCAGCTCGCCTGACTGCAACCCCCTCGACTTCTTTGTGTGGGGCGCAGTGGAACGAGTCACCAAAAGATCTAGCTGCAATACGAAAGACGATATGAAGGCCAGGATCACAAGTACCTTTAGGAGGCCTAAGTCGGGGGACAGTGACGAAGGCCTGTAGCCGGTTCCGAGGCCGCCTTGAGGCCGTCATCAAAGCCAATGGCGGGTTTATCGAGTGAGATCGAAAGAACAAGTGATGAAGACAAACTCACCCAAGTTTGATAACTATATCTTAAAAAATAAAACTACTGTGTTACCTTTTCCTGGACAGTAATCTTGCGAACAAATATCGTCCGCACCCTGTATATATATATATGTAAACATACATATATACATACATATATATACATATATATATCTATGTGTGTGTATATATATATATATATATATAACTCCGGAACTTATATCTTCGTTGAGTGCTCCCTATCCGCATACTGAAGTACTGGATTTTACCAACACTTTTTTGCTTACCCCATGCTCCATACTCTGTTGAGCGCTTCATACAGTAGCGGACCGCAGCCAATATGAATAAAGTCACCACTCTGGCATCACTGAAGGACATCCCATTACCGGGTAAACGAGAATACACCAGGAATCTCACTAAGAGTACTGACTCCCTAATACGCAGGATGAGATGGAGGGCTTACCACTTTGATAGAGGAAACCCCAATACTAATAACAAAAAAAAACATGGAGTGCCTCTTCAGATCAAGAAGGACCCCCCCCCCCCACAACAGACTATTGGAGGAGTTCGAGAACGAAATGATTGGCATCATTTGCAACATCAAATTTTCCGACCAACCATACCGGGGTCGAGAGTACCTTAGACGACTGGAAAATGGAATTACCGAGCTTAAGGAATCTACAGGAATACTCGTCCATGTCGACAAATCCAACAACCTTTACAGCATGGATGTTCAACTTTACCATGAGCTAATCCTCAGGGAATTGAGAAAAAGCTACAAAAAAATAAACGCCCGAGGCTGCCCTGGAGGATATCAACATCAAGGCTTATGAGATCGTATCTGGTCTTGGCATAGATGATAGGACGGCCCCATACCAATCAAGGGAGCCGAGGATTACCATTAAGGACCACAAACCAAACTTTGAGTCTAACCTGCCGGTCAGACTGATAGCCCCTTCCCGGTCAGACATGGGGGTCATTAGTAAAAGCATTTTAGATAGGATCCTGCCCATACTTAAGAGTAAAATAAGGTTACAACTCTGGTTCTGCACCAGCCAGGTGCTGGACTGGTTTACATTTTTACCTGACAAACATAGGACTAGCTTCATACAACTAGACATCAACAATTACTACTCCTCTATCTCGTCCATAGTCCTGAACAAGGCACTCATATTCGCGATGAATAGGACAGACCTAACGCGCGACGAGGTCCGAATCATACACGCCGCCAAAAAGACCCTGATCCGATTCGGTGGGGACATATGGACCCGGAGTGACTGGCCAAATAATTTTGACATTACAATGGGCTCCAGTGACTCCGCACAGCTAACGGACTTGGTTGGGATATACATACTCTACGAGATCAGGAGCGAAATACCCAACCTTGGTGGTGGGCTGTACCGAGACGATGCACTCTTCACCGTCGTGGACAACAGCACCATAATGGTCGAAAATATCAAGAGGAGAATTAGACACTTCTTTAGCAAGGTAGGACTTAAAGTAGAGATGGAACCCAATAGAAAAGTAGTGAATTTCCTGGACACCACTCTCAACCTCAACACCAAGTTACACCACTCATATCATAAACCCAATGAGAAGCTGGTGTATATCAACGCTAGATCTATAGTTAAGGCCGTAGTTAAGAGTGTCTCTGACAGGATTTCTAACTTGTCTGCCAATAAAGAGATCTTCAATAGTAATAACTATAACTCAGCGCTAGCTAAGGCGTCCCACAGCCATAGGATCAGCTATAATCCTAAGGGACATGATCGAGATGACCCAAGGGTACCCCGGGCCAATACCTTCAGGGGCATGAGTCGCCCACCTAATACCTCGGTGACCAGTAGTAACACTCCCAGACCCCTATCCGTCACCACCCTCGGTAGAAGGTCCCGCATACCCCACCGGTCTAATACCTACAACGCTGAAGACTACTGCGGTGCGGAGCATAGGTACCCCTGCACTGGCCTCACCACCCGCCAAACCCTAATTGAGCAGGGAAGCCGCACCGCGCAGGTTTATAGCCCCACGGTGGGCCCATATAACCCTCATGATAGTGACCGCTCCGCACACCTGAGTGACACCAACCGAGCTAGACCTGAGCTGTGCACAACCCCGCGATGGACCACGGCGGACACCCAACAACCCCGCGAGAATAGAACCAGGAAGGTCACATGATATAACCCCCCGTACTCGGTGGGTCTGCGTACCAGCCTGGCTAGAACATTCTTTAGAGTACTGGATAAATCTTTCCCTAGGGCCCACAAGTACCATCAAATATTCAACAGGCACACGGTGAAACTTTCCTACTCAACCACACGCTCTGTAGCCCAGCAGATAGCCGGCATAAATAGGAATAGGCTCACTGACTCTAATACGACCGTAAACCCCAGAGCCACCCAACGGAACCAGCACGCGGGACGCACCAGACCCCGGACAGGCCCAACTAGCACACTGGAACCCAACGACCCTGTGCTGATTGCGGCGGCTACCCAGCCAACCCCGAGTGATGGTAACCATGCGGTACATGTGCTGGGGCTTAAGAAGTCATGCAATTGCAGAGACCCATCACTATGCCCCCTTAGTAATGAATGCATGACGAAAAACGTAGTCTACAGGTGCAAGGTCACAACCCCTAACTCAGAGCACCACTACATAGGATCCACAGCGACGAGCTTCAAAGGTAGGTGGTATAACTATCGCCATTCCTTTAACAGAATAAAAAAGAGGAAATGTACGACCTTTTCTGAATTGATCTGGAAGCTCAAACTTGAAAAGACCCCCGCACTCTCTGGTCTGGTCCGTAGTTAGAAAGGTTCCCCCAGACAGAGGCGGGTCAGGTATTTGCAACCTATGTCTTAGTGAGACACTCGAGATACTTCATGGCGGAACCAAGCTATTAAACTTATTCGGCGCCTGCAGACACCTAAGGACGGGAACTTTCCTCAAGCTATATGGATAAACCCCTGTTATGGCCTCCCACAACGCCCCCCCCCCCCTGTAGGTCCCCTACACCCCGTACCAATGACCAATGGACAACAACAACCACCCATAGTTTGTAGTCCCTACGGTGGATTATCCACCGGATCCTCTACTGGTTAGGAGTCAACAAAACCACGTTTATTGAACCCGAGGACCCCCCCCCCCGGGAGTGGCCCACACAGGAAGAACAATTATCCTATACGCAACCATGCATTGTGTGTGTATACTAGGATTACGTGAATGTAACACTCATGTGAACGCAACGAAATACTAATACCCCAGGTTGCATTTGAAAAATGTTCGAGTGTATGCTTAAGAGTATATTTGTATATGCTCTCTTGTATGAGTGCACATGTGTATATAGACATACACGCCCATCTAGAGGTATAAAAGTGTGGGTGGGTATATATGTCTGTACTAAGGGATTCGCATAAGCTCCAAAGCCGCCAAGCTATTGCTGTGAAGATATATATCACACTCTACTTTTGTCTAGTCTAAACAATAACTTTTCCAAACACCCACTTTACTCTTCTTTAAAAATAACACCCACCTAGTTTTATGTCTGCCTTATACTTGGATTTGGGGGCCTCTGTTGTATATATACATGCACTTGTGCGTACATATATATATATACACACCTGTATGGATTTGTGTTTGTGTCTGAGGGGGTAGGTGTGAGTGTATGTACAAGTCAACCAACATAAGTCTTTTTATTTCTAAAATTTCTAAACTTTCTAAGTATTTGACTCTAACCATAATTTTCAGTATTACCACCCCACATAAATTCCTCAATTTGTATGTGTGGATGTGTGCGTGTGTCTGTGGGGGTGGGTGTGAGTGTATGTGCAAGTCAACTAACATAAGTCTTTTTATATGTAAATTTTCTAGTATTCTACTCTAACCATAATTTTCAGTAGTACCACCCCATATAAATTCCTCAATTTAAGAATGACCTGTAGTATCGAATTTCATACTATAAACCTCAATTGAATATATATCTGACCAGGAATGCTTTTTGTGAAAATCAGTCATATGGAACTATTGTCATCTTGCCTGACGGTTTGAACTTTACAACACCATCTGCCTCTTTGAGGTCAAATACCAACCCTACTAGCATCTACAAACTGACCAATGAGAATTAAGATTATTCCTGCTGACAACATTAAATTATTCCTAACAAGCTCATATGTCCCAAGGCTCTGATACCATCAACACCATAAACACAGAGCTGGCATATCTAAGAACTGACTAACTGCCTGATGAGGTCATAGCCATTCAATGGCTATCATCGAAATATATATAGCAGTAAATAAAGGATTATGAGTTCATGCAATTGACTTATGTTTCGTCACTATATATATATATATATATATATATATATATATATATATATATATATATTCAAATAAGAATATTTTCGAAACAGCGAGTGGGTTTGAAATTATTAGAAATGTAAGCTATCGCCGTATTTTTTACTAAAGAAATTATTTACCCTGATAGTGGGGAACCATCGGAGAAATGGAAAAAGTTGAGTATTGACGTACATGTACCCCACTATCAGGCTAAATAATTTCTTTAGTAAAAAATACGGCGAAATATATATATATATATATATGGAAAGTTATATTTAAATTGTTGGGTTACAACTAGTAAATATTTATAACTGATATAAAAGCACTCAACAAGTATTTGGAGTATATTTATGATATTAAATAAATGGAAACTATATTTATAAAACCATATTTATTTCATTATATATATTTCAGGGATATCATATTAACAATATTTTATGCCTTCCTCAGACAAAATACAATATAGACAGTTTTATAGATAAATAGATTTGACATACCGTTCAACATCGACTTGTATTTGAGAAAGTTGATTTGGCAGTGAAAAATTGTAAACAGAAAGAAAGAAAGAGAGAAAGAAGGAAGGAAAGAAAGAAAATGAAGAAAAAGAAGAAAAAGAAGAAATGCATGTAACAAAATAGAGAGATGGAAAGATAGATAAAGAGAAGAACTTCATGTAAAGAAACAGAGAGAGATATATATATAGAGAGAGGAAACAGATAGAGATAGATATATATAGAGAAAAGTAGGTAGTTGGAACGTATCAATGATACATTTATTTATTTATTTATTTATTTAGCTCTAGTATTAATGTAAGGGAGATATATGTGGTTAGGGAAGAAACCAGCCGTTATATAGAGAGAAAAATGAAAAGTAACCAGACATAGGCGAGGCATAATTTAAAAACCCTATGTTTTAATGTAGAAGTATTAGTACGTATAAAAACCAGGCGCTATAATGTAAATATCAGTATTCCTGAATGAGACACGTATCCATAATGTGTGAAAAGTAATGATCTTATGTTTAGTTTTAAAAATTCATATGTTTATATGATAACTACAAACATCGATGTGAATTTACGTGATCAATTCTGCAAATCTCTATTTCACACGGAGAACATTCTCATTGTGCTATAAAAATTTAAGTATACATATATGTGTATATATATACACATATATATAGAGTCTATATTAATTTTAACAATACTATTCTTGTCTTTACTCTACATGATTATCTATCAAGCAGAAATAAAGAACAGATTTCAATATATTAATAAAAAAAAAATATCAGAAACAAAAACAAAAAATAATAATGATAATAATAATAATAAATAATAATAAAATAGAAACCTAAAAAATAAAAAATATTACAAAAAATATTACAAAAAAATATTACATATTAAAAATAAAAATATTAGAAAATATTACAATAATAAAAATAAACCACAAAGATCAACCCTTCAAAATTAATTGACAATATATTGCCAAGTTCATTATAAGCATCAGAGTCGAAAACAGATAAAGCTAAAAATTATTTATCAAATCGCGTCTAGCAAAAATCATTTCAAAAAGTTTAGGATGCCCATTTGGTCTACATGTGTTCTTATATTTAATATAGAAGTTTATTCGACGAAAAAGCCCAGTACTACAATGAAGCGTTAGCTAGAGCAGGATATAGTGATAAGATTATGTACATAGATAATGATAGACAAACTAAACAAAATAACAACTATTTTAATTACGGCAACAACCTTAACAAATATAATAGAAAGCATTACAATAATTCCAAAAGCCAAAAAAGAAATAGAACTAGGAACATAATTTGGTTTGCCCCCCCTTTCTCACTAAACATTAAAACCCACATCGCTAAACTATTTTTTAAAGCTCTTGATAATCGCTTCCCTAGAACACATAGGTATCACTCAATTTTCAATAGACATACTATAAAATTAACCTACTCATCCACCAAAAATTTAGCACAAAATATTAATAGAATAAATAATAGGAACTTAAAACCTAGTAAATAATATGCAAGTTAACAAATGTAACTGTAGAGATAGATCTAAATGTCCGTTAAATAACAACTGCTTAGTTAAAAATATAATATACAATTGTAATGTTAAAACTGACTCTAATTCTTTTAACTACGTCGGTTCCACATCGAAGGAATTTAAACTTCGCTATAATAACCACAAGAATTCTTTCACAGATCCAAGCAAAAAATCTTCAACAGCACTATCAGGCGTACTCTGGCAACTTAAGCTAGATAACGTTAGATATTCGACGGCTTGGAATATAGTCTCAAGAGGGATTCCTTTTAATTCATCCTATGAGACATGTGACCTCTGCGCAGAGGAGATATTCTTTATACTAAAATCTAAAAATTCCCTTAATCTACGGACAAATTTATTCAGTTGCTGCAAACATAGATTAAACTCAACTTTTAAATATAAATTTAAATTTAAAATGTAGTATATTTAGTTTGTTTTATAATTATTTGGGAAACTAGCCGATAAATCTTTCGATTTCTACTTTTTATTCTTCTTTTTCTTTTTATTTTTATTTAAACATTCTTCATGAAAAATTAAACTACCCTAAAAGTTGATGCTCCAAATATTTCGAATAAACGTTACACTAGATAAACTTCTATATTAAATATAAGAACACATGTAGACCAAATGGGCATCCTAAACTTTTTGAAATGATTTTTGCTAGACGCGATTTGATAAATAATTTTTAGCTTTATCTGTTTTCGACTCTGATGCTTATAATGAACTTGGCAATATATTGTCAATTAATTTTGAAGGGTTGATCTTTGTGGTTTATTTTTATTATTGTAATATTTTCTAATATTTTTATTTTTAATATGTAATATTTTTTTGTAATATTTTTTTGTAATATTTTTTAGTTTTTAGTTTTCTATTTTATTATTATTTATTATTATTATTATCATTATTATTTTTTGTTTTTGTTTCTGATATTTTTTTTAATTAATATATTGAAATCTGTTCTCTATTTCTGCTTGATAGATAATCATGTAGAGTAAAGACAAGAATAGTATTGTTAAAATTAATATAGACTCTATATATATGTGTATATATATACACATATATGTATACTTAAATTTTTATAGCACAATGAGAATGTTCTCCGTGTGAAATAGAGATTTGCAGAATTGATCACGTAAATTCACATCGATGTTTGTAGTTATCATATAAACATATGAATTTTTAAAACTAAACATAAGATCATTACTTTTCACACATAATGGATACGTGTCTCATTCAGGAATACTGATATTTACATTATAGCGCCTGGTTTTTATACGTACTAATACTTCTACATTAAAACATAGGGTTTTTAAATTATGCCTCGCCTATGTCTGGTTACTTTTCATTTTTCTCTATATATAACGGCTGGTTTCTTCCCTAACCACATATATCTCCCTTACATTAATACTAGAGCTAAATAAATAAATAAATAAATAAATGTATCATTGATACGTTCCAACTACCTACTTTTCTCTATATATATCTATCTCTATCTGTTTCCTCTCTCTCTATATATATCTCTCTCTGTTTCTTTACATGAAGTTCTTCTCTTTATCTATCTTTCCATCTCTCTATTTTGTTACATGCATTTCTTCTTTTTCTTCTTTTTCTTCATTTTCTTTCTTTCCTTCCTTCTTTCTCTCTTTCTTTCTTTCTGTTTACAATTTTTCACTGCCAAATCAACTTTCTCAAATACAAGTCGATGTTGAACGGTATGTCAAATCTATTTATCTATAAAACTGTCTATATTGTATTTTGTCTGAGGAAGGCATAACATATTGTTAATATGATATCCCTGAAATATATATAATGAAATAAATATGGTTTTATAAATATAGTTTCCATTTATTTAATATCGTATATATATATATATATATATATATATATATATATATATATATATATATCATATAAACAAAAGGAAAATGTAGTGCTTGTGGACGTCATTTTAAACCTGACTCCAGGCAACCTTTCCAGATGAAGGAAATATTCTGTCAGGATCTTCCCAAAAATGGTTAAGTGGTTAGGAATAGGTGATGTGAAATGTCATAGGATACTGTCAGTTCTATAGTGTGTGTATGTATATACATACATATGTATGTATGTAGGTGTGTATGTAAAACTGGACGTTAAATGGTGATAATTGTTTCTACTTTTGGCACAAGGCCAGCAATTACTCAGTGCATTACTGGTACTTTATTTTATCGACCCGTAAGGATGAAAGGCAAAGTTAACCTTCGCGGGATTTGAACTCAGAATGGCAAGGGCAGTAACTCTATGCGTCAAAGCATGGCGTCCGACCCTCTACCGATACTGCCAATCCCCCGTCGTTAAATGGTGATAATGATGATATATGTATGTGTGTATGTATGTTTAAATGAATGCATGCATGCATGCATGCATGTATGTATGTATGTATGTATGTATGTATGTATGTATGTATGTATGTATGTATGTATGTATGTATGTATGTGTGTGTGTGTGCATGTATGTATGTTTGAATATGTGCATGTATGTGTATGTATGTATGTACGTGTATGTATGTATGCATGTATGTATGAATATATGTATATATATATATGTATGCTTGAATGTATGAATATATGTTTATTTGCATGTATGAATATATGTATGTATGTATGTATGTTTATCTCTTTCTCTTAATTTCGAGTACATTTTTTTTGACCGGCCACCTTCCTGGTGGCAAGGTTGTAAAAGAAAAGAAAGAGAGTGGGACTGGCTTTGTGCAGTGCCTTTGCTCACTATAAAAGCTTCACGGCACAGGCATTGCTTTATATCTGGAGATTTCTGTGCACTTGTCGTCACATGGGACCAGCACTATGTGTCAATGATTATCACAAGTGTAGTGTTTGTACCAGAGTTTTCAAGTCGCTGGCTGGACTAAAAAGTCACACACGTTCAGCGCATCGGTAGGGGTTCTCCTACATGGATATAAAGTAGTGGCCGTACTCGAAAACGAGTTGGCAGCCACCATGTATGTATGTATGTATGTATGTATGTATGTATGTTATGTCAGGTCACCAGTTGGTGCTACTGGTAACATGTATTCCAGTACAACCTGTCCCATGGTCGGGTCGTTGGCGACTAAACTGGCAACCCCACCAAGGTTTCTTGGTGAGGAGGGTGACTTTGGACATCCTGCAGGACTAAAAACAAAACCTGTCAAAAGGCAAAGGAGCTCTTAAGAGTCAATGGCCATCCAAAATCACCGGGAGAGATGACCCCTTAGCCTTTGTCAAGGCAGAATTCTAGGAGAAGGAAAACTCTGATATAACACCTGCAACCCTGATGGTATCCAATGATGTTGACTTGTTCTTCTTTTTGGTAAATATCATCTTGGTTAAGAGAGTGGGACTGGCTTTGTGCAGTGCCTTTGCTCACTATAAAAGCTTCACGGCACAGGCATTGCTTTATATCTGGTGATCTCTCTGCATTTGTCGTCACATGGTACCATGGGCCCAGCACTATGTGTCAATAATTGTCACAAGTGTAGTGTTTGTACCAGAGCTTTCAAGTCGCTGGCTGGACTAAAAAGTCACACTCGTTCAGCGCATCAGTAGGGGTTCTCCTACATGGATATAAAGTAGTGGCCGTACTCGAAAACGAGTTGGCAGCCACCATGTATGTATGTATGTATGTATGTATGTATGTATGTATGTATGTATGTATGTATGTATGTATGTATGTATGTATGTATGTATGTATGTATGTATGTATGTATATATGTCAGGTCACCAGTTGGTGCTACTGGTAACCTGTCTCATGGTCGGGTCGTTGGCGACTAAACTGGCAACCCCACCAAGGTTTCTTGGTGAGGAGGGTGACTTTGGACATCCTGCAGGACTAAAAACAAAACCTGTCAAAGGGCAAAGGAGCTCTTAAGAGTCAATGGCCATCCAAAATCACCGGGAGAGATGACCACTTAGCCTTTGTCAAGGCAGAATTCTAGGAGAAGGAAAACTCTGATATAACACCTGCAACCCTCATGGTATCCAATGATGTTGACTTGTTCTTCTTTTTGGTAAATATCATCTTGGTTAAGAGAGTGGGACTGGCTTTGTGCAGTGCCTTTGCTCACTATAAAAGCTTCACGGCACAGGCATTGCTTTATATCTGGAGATCTCTCTGCACTTGTCCTCACATGGTACCATGGGCCCAGCACTATGTGTCAATAATTGTCACAAGTGTAGTGTTTGTACCAGAGGTTTCAAGTCGCCGGCTGGACTAAA
The DNA here is from genome assembly GCA_964016885.1 of Eledone cirrhosa. Lineage (NCBI taxonomy): Eukaryota > Metazoa > Mollusca > Cephalopoda > Octopoda > Eledonidae > Eledone > Eledone cirrhosa. The sequence continues at coordinate 204,713,602 of OZ024742.1, read as the reverse complement.
AAGTCACACTCGTTCAGCGCTTCGGTGGGGGTTCTCCTACATGGATATAAAGTAGTGGCCGTACTCGAAAACGAGTTGGCAGCCACCATGTATGTATGTATGTATGAGGGAGCTTATAGATAGGACAACACACGCTGTCTTTTCGTGGGGTAAGTTTTTAATTAATTTTTGTATTCTGAAACATCAAAATACAACAATTCGTTGGTCACTGGACTCGGGAATGTCACGACAGAAGTTTGTGGAAGTTACACAAATATTTTAGTATATTTTAGCAGAGCAATCCTTATTTATATTTTACATTTTACATTTACTTACATCTCAATATAACATGGCTAAAATTCAAATTTTGCAAAGAGAAGAAAACGGTCAAATGAACTAGATACATCTCACTGTCCCCCACCACCACAATAACGTCTACACTCTCTCCCCTCCATCACATGTCATTACCCTATCTAGACTAAAGTCATCGACCTGTTGTCAAACTCTCTACTCTCTGTTGAATGTGTATATATATATATATATGTATGTATATGTGTGTATATACATCACTCAGTCAAACGACCAGATTTCAACCCCAACATCTACAACAACAACACCGGCACTAATGTTTACAGCAACAACAGCTTCAGAATGAACTGAAATGAACATTTACAACAACAACAACAACAACAGCGGCATCAAAAGATAAAAAAAAAGAAAGGGAAGGGAAAAAAAAGGAAAAAACAAAACAAAAATACTCAAAATAACAAAACACACACACACACACACAACACAACAACAACATCAACTGCCACCACCACCACTACCGCCGCCGCCATCACCATCACCAGCGACCGGGCCTTAAGAAAACAACTTTAATAATAATTTGTCTGCTTTTGGCACGGATCCAGCGACTGGACCAGCGCATCACTGGTACTCTCTTTTGTTGACTCCGTGGGGATGAAAGGCAAGGTTGACCTCGGCGGGATTTGAGCGTGGAGGGCCGTGACTCTATGCTGTAAAGCAATTATAATAATACTGGACTGTAGTACGATCGGCTTCAACTATACAAACTCTTGAAAGTCAACAGTTGACATAATCTTGTATCAGTAATGACGGTAATATATGTGTGTGTAAGTGAGTAGAGTAGCGTGTGTGTGTTTGTTTGTATGTATGAGTGTTGCTGTGTGCGCGCATATGTATGCGTGTGTGTGTGTCGTACGTATAAGTGTCAATAAGTGATTTTTTTTTTTTTTTTTTTTTTGCGTGGGGACAGAAATAATCGGGCTGGATGCCCGATCGCGCAGTTAAACCACTGGGAGTGAAGAACCCCTAGCCCTTGTCAGGGCATTCTTCTAGGAGAAGGCATCTCAGGAAACTGGGTTAACTCCGACATAAAACCTGCGGCTCAGTAGTTACCGATGATGTTGATCTTTTCTTCTTTTCGGGTTATAGCTACTGTCGCTCAGAGAGTGGGATTGGCTCAGTGCACAGTCTTTCCTCACTTTAAAAATATTCGTCACGCACAGGCATTGCACGAGTGCATTAATAATTATTAATAGTGTACTATTATTATTATTATTATTACTATTATTATTACTTTTTTTTTTTTTTTTTTTTTCCAATTCAATGATGTTCCAGAACAATATAAAAGAGATAATTGGCAATTTAGGTTCTGGAACAAAAAAGATCATTGGCAATAAGGGCAGGGACCCCAGGTTATCACAGCCTGGGCCCGCTCGTCATCGTGCCATTGTAATAGAGCCAAACAAGGCATTTAGTCTTGGCTGCTGGAACGTACGGACGCTGCTTGACAGGGATTCCTTGGGGCGTCCTGAACGAAGGACCGCTCTTGTTGTAAAGGAACTTCGACGTTACGATCTTGACATCGTGGCTTTATCTGAGACGAGGCTAGCTGGAGATGGTCATCTTACGGAATTTTGTGGAGAATATACATTCTTCTGGAAAGGAAGAGATGAACGAACCAGAAGAGAGGCTGGGGTAGGATTTGCTGTTAAGACTGTGCTTGTGAACAAATTAGAAGAATTCCCAGTAGGGATTAGTGAGCGTCTTATGTCCATGAGAGTTCCGCTGGACAAGGGAAGATATGCTACCCTGGTGAGTGTGTATGCTCCAACTATGAGTTCTGTCGATGAGGAAAAGGTGTCCTTTTACCATGCCTTGAAAGGTGTTTTAAGAAATATCCCTCAGGCAGACAAAGTCATCGTGCTTGGTGACTTTAATGCTAGAGTGGGTAGGGATTTTAACACATGGAATGTAATCGGAAGGCATGGGGTGGGAAAGTGTAACAGCAATGGTATGCTCCTGCTGCAGATGTGTGAGGAGCTGGATCTGTGTGTTACCAACACCATGTTCCAACAAAAGAACAAATTCAAGACCACATGGATGTATCCTGCATCTAAGGAATGGCATCTTTTGGACTACGTCCTAGTCAGGATGCGTGACAGACAGGATGTGCAGTGTGTTCGTGTTCTTCGTGGAGCTGAGTGCTGAACGGACCACCGCCTGGTATGCGCAAAAGTGAAACTAATCACTAAACGTAAAATCCGGGCTCCTGGTGTTGCCCTGCCCAAAAGATTGAATGCTGCTCGTCTTAAGGATAAAAATGTGAAGAGGACATTGGAAGAAGAGATGCAGGCTGCAGATCTTGGTGAGGATTGGCCGACCCTTAAAAAGTCGGTTTATGATGTAGGCAGGCGTGTTCTGGGATTGGCGCAGAGGAAACATCAGGACTGGTTTGATGAGAATGATGTACATATAGAAGACTTGTTGGCTGATAAGAGACGTGCTCTGTCACGCTACTTGACGGCAAAACCACAGGAGAGGAATACGTTGCATGAGGAACTCAGGGATGTAAAATCACGTGTTAGGCGGTGTCTTTCTCAGATGAAGGATCAGTGGTGGAGTGAGAAGGCTGGTGAGATACAAACTGCGTCTGATTCCAATAACACAAAGCTGTTGTACAGTCTCTTGCGTGAGGTTTATGGACCGTCTTCTTCTCTGGTGACACCGCTTCGCAGCAAGGATGGCAAAGAACTTCTTCGTGACTCACAAGGAATTCTACGAAGGTGGCGAGAGCACTTTGATGATCTTTTGAATCAGCCGTCTGTCGTCAGTGAAGATTTGCTCAATCTCATTCCAGAAAGTCCTGTGAAAGTAGCTCTCGCAGAACCTCCGACGCTTGTGGAGGTTGCAGTGGCTATTCGAAGCTGAACAGTGGAAGATCTCCAGGTATGGATGGCATACATGCTGAGCTCCTACAATATGGTGGTGAGAGACTCCTGCAACATCTTCACTCTTTGTTTGGCAGGATATGGGCTAATGAATCCGTACCTGAGGACTGGAGAGATGCAGTAATGGTGGTCTTGTACAAGGGAAAGGGTAACAGGAACGATTGTGGGAACTACAGAGGTATATCATTGCTTTCTGTCGTAGGGAAAGTTTTATGTAGGGTGCTTCTGGACCGTCTGCTGACACACATTGCAGATTGTGTTCTTCCTGAAAGTCAATCTGGTTTTCGTGCTGGACGCGGCACTACTGATATGATCTTCTCAGCTGGACAGCTCCAGGAGAAGTGCATGGAACAATGCTTGGATCTGTATCAGGTTTTTGTCGATCTCACAAAAGCTTTCGATACTGTTAACAGAGATGCATTATGGAAGGTTCTCCAGAAACTTGGTTGCCCTCATAAGTTCCTTGCTTTAGTTAGGTCTTTCCATGGCGACATGAAGGCTTGGGTTAATGTCGGGGGTAACATGTCGGAGCCTATATCAGTAAAAAATGGAGTGAAACAGGGGGATATTCCAGCACCGACCCTGTTTGCCATATACTTTGCAATGGTTTTCTGTATTGCATTCAGGAATTGCGAGCATGGTGTTTACATCCGATATCGAACCTCAGGCAGCATATTTAACATCAGGCGATTTGCTGCGAAGACAAAAGTATTTACATCAATCATAAGAGACCTCTTGTATGCAGATGATTGCGATCTTGTAGCGCACACAGAGAGTGATATGCAGCACATTTTGAATACATTTTCTGACGCTTGCACTGCCCTAGGTCTGACTGTCAGTCTCAAGAAAACCGTCGTCATGTACCAACCTGCCCCTGGTAAGCAGTACACTGAACCAAACATCTATGTGTATGGCAAACGACTTGGAGTGGTTGATCAGTTTGTCTACCTGGGAAGCACTGTCAATCGATACAGCAACCTTGACAATGAAATCTCACTTAGGATTAGGAAAGCAAGTGATGCTTTCGGAAAGCTAGAAAGGCGACTCTGGGGTCGGCGAGATATATGCAGGAGGACAAAGGTAAAGGTGTACAGGGCATGTGTGCTCTCTTGTCTTCTTTATGCCTGCGAGACCTGGGTCACATATCGACACCACCTTAAGCAATTGGAGCGTTTCCATCAGATGTGTCTCAGACGGATCCAGGGCGTTCACTGGAGGGACCACATCAGTGATGTCGAGATTTTGGAAAGCTCTATGTGTGACAGTATAGAAGCTCTTGTGCTTAAGCAACGACTCCGTTGGAGTGGTCACCTTGCCAGGATGAAGGATTCTAGAATACCAAAACAACTCTTTTATGGAGAGTTGGTTAAAGGAAAACGACCGCCACATAAACCAAAAAAGAGGTATAAGGATTCCTTGAAGGCCTCTCCGAAAGACGCTAACATCTCTGCTGATACATGGGAGAATATTGCTGCTGATCGTAATAAATGGAGAAAGACTGTATATGAGGGAAAAGTTGCCTTTGAGGCATCTCGAATCGCATACGAGAAAGTAAAGCGGGATGTGAGGAAGGGCATTGCTGTTGCACTTCCAGACGGCGAGGATCCTCCTATGGTGCTGACATGCAGCGTATGTGCGAGACTCTGCCTAAGCAAAGCTGGACTCGAAAGTCATCTTCGCAGTCATAAAGTAAGACCAGTGGTTGACTACCAGGCTGCTGTTGGAGATGCTACTCATCATGCTTGCCAAACATGTGGTAGAGAATGTAAATCAGCAGGAGGGCTCAAGCGACATGCAAAAGTACACGAACTCCAACCACAGCCGACTATTCCCAGTGAATGTTTTGGTTGCCGACTCTGTGCAAGACATTTTAGATCATTGGCTGGGCTAAAAAGCCAAATTCGATCGCAACGCAGATGCTATCGTGTGTGTGTGTGTGTAGTTATGCTTATGTGTGTGCGTGTGTGTGTATATATATATGTATATGTATATTATTATTGTTGTTGTCGTTATTATTATTGTTGTTATGACGGGCGCAGGCTACTCGATCTCGGGCAAATGTGTGAAGCTTTTCAGCGACACTTCGCTCAGCTGTTCGGGGGCAGCGGTGGGCCGGGTCGAGGAATGGACTTTAGTGTCTACCTCGACGGACTGCCGCGGCTCTCGGCCACTGAGGCGAAGTGTTGCGAAAAGCCGATAACAGCCGCTGAAGTAAGGGAGGCAATGACTGGCTGCACAAGGGGTAAATCGCCTGGTTTGGATGGTCTGCCCTATGAACTTTACGTACAGATGCCAGACTTGTTCGGAGGCCTCTTGGCGGACGTCTACTGCAACTGGCAACAGAACGGGAGAATTCCCAGTTCTGTGAGCCGAGGAGCGGTGGCACTGCTGAGAAAGGATCCGAACAAGGGGGATAACATAGATAATTTCCGGCCCATAACTCTGCTAAACACAGAGTTCAAGATTTTGGCCAAGGTGCTAGCAAAGAGGTTGGCGCTTGTCGTTGGTGGTCTGGTGGGAGAGGCGCAGACATGCGCCATTCCCGACAGATCCATCCACGACAACCTCCACCTCATGCGATACATCGCAGAGAGGGTAGCTAAGGAACCTGGCACGGGTGGGTCCTTGATCAATTTAGATCAGTCGAAAGCTTTCGATAGGGTCGACCATCGTTACCTAGCGGCAGTCCTGAGGGCAGCTGGCTTTGGCCCCGTCCTCAGAGGCTGGATCGCTGCCATGCACAGCGACATCTGCTCTGTGGTGAGAGTGAACGGTCACCTGTCGGAACCGTTCAACATCATGCGCTCGGTCCGCCAAGGATGTCCCCTCTCGTCCCTCTTGTACGTATTGACTCTCGAGCCATTACTGCACAAACTGGAGACGTTGAGGGGCGTCCCGCGCGAACTAGGATGCGGAAGATCCGTGTCAGCATATGCGTACGATGTCACCGTAGTGGTGTCGAACGCCAAACACATCGAGGCGATCGGCACTACACTAAGAGAATACGAAGCGGTGACAGGAGCAATGATCAACCAGGAAAAGTCAGTGGGCCTGCAGCTCGGCACCTGGAGAGGCAGGTCCATGCCGTCCAACAGCGTCGTCGGACGCTGGACGGACGGACCGGTTAAATTGCTAGGGGTCTGGTTCGGTCCGGACCTCCAGACGGACAAAAACTGGGACGAGGTGACGAGCAGGGTGGCTTCTCTCACCCAGAAATGGGCCGAGAGGAAGCTATCCCTGAAAGGTCGAGCGGAGGTGGCTAACGCGTACATCGCGTCTGTCATCTGCTACCGCCTGACCGTCGTACCTTGTCCTAAGCCTCGCCTGACTGCGCTGGAGCGTTTGCTCTTTTTGTGGAAGGGACGCGCTCCGATGGTCAGGCGGTCCATCTGTTGTCAACACCCGCTACGTGGAGGGCTGGGCATGCTGTGGCTGATGATGCGCAGACACGCGCTCAGGCTACGACATCTCCACCTCTTCCTCGATGGTGATCAGGTGTGGTCGTCGTTTGCTAGACACGTATTTCCCCAGCTCGTTTCCTTGACGGAGCTGCAGTCCTGGGTCAAGCGAAGACCGAGAGGGAGCGCCTGGAGACTGGAATGTCTTCAGGCGCTCACAGCCCTCGACCAATCGGGCAATGTGATCGGTGGAAACTCCACCTCGGCGTTCTATAGAGGATTGGTGGAGGGGAAGAGCGACGACGTACTTGGGGAAACTCTAGGCGTCGACGAAAATCAACTAGCCAATCTCTTCGGAAGAACTTTCGGGCCAGGGCCTATGGACAACTTCCAGAAATCTCTGGCCTGGCAGTGCTACCGAGGAGCCTTGCCAGTTCGGGATAAACTCTACAGGCATGGAGGTGCCGTCAGCCGGGCATGTCCGAGATGCGCACAGAGCGACGAAACCGTCCTGCACGCACTCGTCCAGTGTCCGAAAATTGCTGACTTGTGGGTTTATGTCGAACACCTGCTGTCGCGTTTAGGACGGATCCGGCTATCATCTGGGTCCATCGTGAGGATTGCCCCGCCCTCCTCCTTTAGCCGGGAAGGGCAGGCAGTTTTTATCTGTCTGGTGGCCATGGCGAAAGAGATAGTATGGTGGACACGTTTGAAAGGGCTGAAGACGAGCACTTACCTCTTCGCTGATGCTCTGATTGACTTTTTCAAATTTCATTTGAAAAGGAAAATCAGAGTAGAGAGGGAAGTGCTCTCTTCCCAGCATTTTGTTGAAAGATGGGTGAGAGAAGCAAGAATGGCCCGAGTGAATGGGTCTACTCTGAGTATATATCTGTAAATTAAAGGTGGAAAACTGGGAGAGGGCACTTGCCTTGGTGGTCAGGGTCATTGTGGCTTTTTACTGGGCTTTCTCCACAAATGTCCCTCCGAAGTCTCCCCCCTATTGGGGAATTTTTCATTGTTATTTTTTGTTACATCCTCTGTTTTTGTTTTTTACACGCAGAAATGCCCATTTGTACCGTCCTGCATTGTCCTGCACTGTCCTTAATGTCTACTTTATGTAAACCCTTGTGGTTAATAAAGAAATCATTATTATTGTTGTTATGATTATTATTATTATTATTGTTATTAATGTATGTGTGTATATGTGTGTGAGTGTGTGTGTATATGTGTATGTATATGTATATATATATATATATATATATATATATATATATATATATAT
>OZ024742.1:204688189-204700689 GCA_964016885.1 Eledone cirrhosa | reverse complement strand
TTGTTGTAGTGGTTATTGTTGCTGTTTCTGGTATTGTTGTTGTTGCTGCTGCTTCTATTGTTGTTGTTGCTATTGCTGCTGTTGTCGTTGCTGTTGGTAGTATTGTAGTTGCTATTGTGTTTGTCAATATTATTGCTGTTGCTATTGTTATTGTTGTTGCTATTGTTGCTGTTGTGTTGTTGCTGTTGTTGTTGTTGCTGTTGTTGCTGTTGTTGTTGTTATTGCAATTGTACTTGCTATTACTGCTGTTGTTAATGCTGTTGCTGTTTTTGCAGCACCACAACTATTTCACACTCCTCCTTCCCTTCCAACTACTACTACTACTACTACTACTACTACTACTACTACTGCTGCTGCTGCTGCTGTTACTGTTCCTCCCCCCTCCTCATACTACTACTACTACTACTACTACTACTACTACTACTACTGCTGCTGCTGCTGCTGCTGCTGCTATTCATCCTCTCCCCTCCCCATACTACCACTACTACTACTACTACTACTACTACTACTACTACTACTACTACTTAAGGCCCCCATCAGTCACTAATGACCATAGTTTTGTACCTAGAATGTTACCCTCTGAGGTACAAGTCCGGGTAAGGTTGTTTGTGGAAGACCAGCAGTCGCCCATACATACCAGCCCCCTCACCTCTCCACATCACCAATGTTGTCCAAAGGAAAGGCTATGGCCGATACACCTGTGACGTCGCAACTCATTTCTACAGCTGAGTAAACTGGAGCAACAGAAAATACAGTGTCTTTCTCAAGGATACAACGCGTCACCCGGTCCGAGAATCGAACCCACAACCTCTCAGTTGCAAGCACAACGCTCTAACCATTAAACTATACTACTACTACTACTACTACTACTACTACTACTACTACTACTACTACTACTACTACTACTACTACTACTATTACCACCACCACCACCACCACCACCACCACCACCACCACCACCACCACTACTACTACTACTACTACTACTACTACTACTACTACTACTACTACTACTACTACTACTACTACTACTACTACTACTACATCCACTCCCCCTCACAGGATGGTACAGTGTGTTTTTTTGTGTAAAAAATGTTTATACTAAAGGCTAAAAATATAAACATTTAAACATTTCCCTCTCCACGCTGATTTTTCTCTTGAAGTGAAACATGAAAAAGTTATTCAGAGCTTCGCCGAAGAGTAAAATGATTGCCTTCAAACCTTTCAAATGCGTCCAACACACGATCTCTTTCGCCATGGCCACAAAGCAGATAAAAACTTCCTGTCCTTCCTCTCTAAAGGAAGACGGCGCAGTAATCTTCACAATGGACTCAGTTGATAGTCAGATCCGACCCACACGCGACAACAGGTGCTCAACATAAACGTACAAGCCAATAATATTCAGACACTCGATGTGTGAGTGCAGGACGACTTCGTCGCCCTGTGTGCATCTCGGAAGGGCCAGCTGACGGCCCTTCCATGCCTGTAGAGTTTATCTCGAACTGACAGAGTACCTCGTTAGCACTGCCAGGCCATGGATTGTGGACTGAAAATTCCCCGGAAAAGTGTGGCTATTTGATTTTCCTTATCGCCTAAAGTCTCCCCTAGAATGTTATCGTTTTTACCCGTTTTTTTCTCCGTAGAACGCCAAGGTGGAGTTTCTACCGATCGAACTGCACGAATGACTGAGGACTGTGAGTGCTTGAAGATATTCCAGTTTCCAAGCGCCCCCTCTCGGTTTTCGGAGAAAAGGAGACGAGTTGTCGAAACATGTGTCTAGAAAACGGCGCCCATACACGTTCGCCATCGAGGTAAAGCTAGAGATGACATAGCCTCACCGCATGTTTGCGTATCATCAGCCACAAAATGCTTAGTCCTCAATGCAGCAGGTGTTGACAGCAAATGGTAATAGATGACGGTCAGTCGGTAGTAAATGACGGACGGAATGTACGCGTCTGTCATTTCTGTCCGACCTTTCACGGATAGCTTTCTCTCGGCCCATTTGTGGGTGAGAAAGGCCATAGTTTTGCATTCTGAACGAAACCAGAACCCAAGCAATTTAACCTGCCTGTCCATGCCCGACGACGTTGTTGGACGACATGGACTTGCCTCTCCAACTGTCAAACCGCAGGCCTACCGATTTTCCTGATTATTTTTAGTTTCTTTTATCATTTCGTATTCCCTGAGAGCGGTGTCTATCAACTCAATATGTTTGCTGCTTGACACCATTACTGTGACGTCGTCAGCATTTGCTGACACGGATTCCCCACATACTATCTCGTGTGGGATTTCTCTCAACTTCTCCAATTTGTGTAGTAGCAACTCGTGAGTCAATACATATAACAGAGACGAGCGAGGGCAACCTTGGCGAACAGAGCGCCTGATGTTGAACGGTTCCGAAAGGTGTCCATTCACTCAGACCACACAGCAGATGCCATTGGCCACTGCAGCAACCTATCCTTTGAAAATGAGCTCTAAGCCGACTGCCTTGGGGGCTGCCGCTAGGTACTAATTGTCGACCCCATCTAAAGCTTTCGATTGATCTAAGTTGATCAGGGTCCCACCCTTGCCAGGTTCATTATCCACCCTCTCTAAGATGTATCGCACAAAGTCGAGGTTGTCGTAAATGATCTGTCCGGAGTGGCGCATTGTTTGTGACTCTCCTACGAGACCAAGGATTGACAAGCGCCAACCTCGTTGCTAACATCTTGGCCAAAATTTTAAACTCTGCATTTAGCAGAGTTATCGGCTTGAAATTATCTATATGGTCCCTCTTGTTCAGGCCCTTTCTCAGCAGCGTCACTGCCCCTCGGCACACACAACTGGGAATTTTCCCATTCTGCTGCCAGTTAGCGTAAACGTCCGCTAAAATATAGTTACTAATGCTACTACTACTGCTGCTGCTGCTCTACTACTACTGCTGCTACTACTACTACTGCTACTACTACTACTACTACTACTACTACTACTACTACTACTACTACTACTACTACTACTACTACTACTACTACTACTACTACTGTTGCTGCTGTTGTTGGCAGTTCGTTTCCACCATCATAGTTGATTCGTTCGTTCAATGTCTCTATCAGCCCCTCACGTCTTCCCTTTCCTCCTACCACCTCTCTCTCTCTGTATTTATTTTCCCTTCCCAACATCTTTCTCCCCTCCCTTTTCTTTGCTTCTCCCACTCTCTTATAACTTTTCTTACCTCCTACCCTTTATATTTCCCCCCACTGCCCACTACTCACACAACCTCCACCACCACCACCATTATTGCAACAGAAAATAAAATCGCACACATACACACATACATACATACAGAGATACACACACTCACACAAACACACATATATAGATATACGCAGGGCAAGCATTCACATATATTCATATATAAATGCACACACATACATGCGCACATTCAAATATACGCACACATGCATACATATCTAAATACATATATACGCAGATGTACGTATATACAGACAGATATACAGACGGATAGACACTCGCACAGACAAATCTACGAACAGATATACGGACAAACATTGCAAGACTCATTACAGAATGAAATAGTAACAAGGTAAACATTGATAGAAATACGGGGCCAACAGACATTAAGTGTATATTGATAGAAACAGACGATAAGGCTGATAGTCATAATATAATATAATATAATATAATATATATATATATATATATATATATATATATATAATTAAATATATATATATTTATAATATAATATAAAATAATATATATAATTAAATATATATATATTTATATTAATAGATAAACAGAGCTAGAGATGTGCTGTGAAAGAGACAGAGAGAGATAGAGGGAGAAACGGAGAGAGAGTGAGAGTGTGTAAGAAAGAGAGGGAAAGAGGGAGGAAAAGAGAAAGGGGGAAGAAAGAGAAGGAGGAAGAGAGAGAGAAGGCTGCAGCTAGTGAGCGTGAGTAGGAGAAAGAGAGAGAGAGAGAGAGCTGCAGCTAGAGAGTGGGAGCGGGAGTGTATGTGAGAGTGAGAGTGAGAACTTCAAGTGTGACTGACTGACAGACACAGAGAAAGAGAGTGACGGTGAGGACACATGTCGCTGGAATTACCAGTGTACGGTTTGATCTCGGGACCGTGGTGTCACAGCCTAGCATGGCTATTATGGACTTTACAATTACTTCTATCTGCCAGCTGGGTGTCTGCTGTTTCAGGTAAGTAGCTATTTTATTATTGGTTATACTGGGATATAGCGGTGGTCTAGTGTAGTGGTGTTGTCTATAGTGGTGGGGTGGTGTTGGAGTGGTATAACGTACTATGGTATAGTGGCTGTCGATGTTTGGTGGAGTGGTGCAGCGCACTATGGTATAGAGGTCTGTTGATGATTGGTGGAGTGGTGATGTCTATAGTGGTGGAGTGGTGCAGCGCACTATGGTATAGAGGTCTGTTGATGATTGGTGGAGTGGTGTTGGCTATAGTGGTGGAGTGGTGCAGCGCACTATGGTATAGAGGTCTGTTGATGTTTGGTGGTGTGGTGGTGTAGTGGTGTTGCCTACAGTGGTGGAGTGTCGGAGTGGTATAACGTTCTATGGTATAGAAGTCTGTTGATGTTTGGTGGTGTGGTGGTGTGGTGGTGTTGTCTATAGTGGTGGGGGTGTCGGAGTGGTATAACGTTCTATGGTATAGAGGTCTGTTGATGTTTGGTGGTGTAGGGTGGTATGGTATTTCATTGTTGTGGTGTTGTGTGTTGTGGTATTGCAGTGGTGGTGTAGTGTATTGCAGTAGTGTAGTATGGTGTTGTGGTGTGTAGCAGTGGTGTTGTGTAGTGGTGGTTTCGTGTAGTGTGTTGTGGTGTAGTGCATTTCAGCATTGCAGTGGTGTTTTGAAGTAGTGTGATTTGAAGTGTTGTGGTATTGTAGTGGTGTGTTGAGGTATTGTAGTGGTGTAGTAGTGTGATTTGAAGTGTTGTGGTATTGTAGTGGTGTGTTGAGGTATTGTAGTGGTGTAGTAGTGTGATTTGAAGTGTTGTGGTATTGTAGTGGTGTGTTGAGGTATTGTAGTGGTGTAGTAGTGTGATTTGAAGTGTTGTAGTATTGTAGTGGTGTGTTGAGGTATTGTAGTGGTGTAGTAGTGTGATTTGAAGTGTTGTGGTATTGTAGTGGTGTGTTGAGGTATTGTAGTGGTGTAGTAGTGTGATTTGAAGTGTTGTGGTATTGTAGTGGTGTATTGTGGCGTGTTATTGATGTGGTGTGTAGTGTGTTGTAGTATCGTATTGCAGTGATGTAATAGTGTGGTATTGTTGTAGTATTGTAGTGGTACATTGTGATGTGTTGTGGTATTGGTGTAGTATAGTGTGGTGTGGTGTTGTTGTAGTAGGGCGTGGTGTTGCAACCAGACATACTGTTAGTATTTAGCCCCATAATACTCCTCAATGATACAAACCCTTCCATCCGTGGCCATCCCGTGCTTCTTTGTTAACTCAAAGTCAGAGACTACATTATACAGTTTATATTTCTTTTTTAATGACTGTAAGGGGTACTGTTGTGTAGTGTGGTGTAATATGATGGTGTAGTGTGGTATAGTGTGATGGTTAGTGTGGTGTAGTGTAGCGTGATGTGATGGTGTAGTGTGGTGTAATGTGATGATGTAGTGGGATGGTATAGTGAGGTATAATGTGATGGTGTAGTGTGTTGTAGTGTGGTGTAATGTGATAGTGTAGTGTGGTGTAATGTAGTATGGTATAGTGTAGTGTTGTGGTGTAGTGTAGTGTTGTGTCATGTGACGTAGTGTGGTGTAATGTAGTGTGGTATATTGTGGTGTCGTGTGATGTAATGTTGTGTGGTATGGTGTAATATGGTGTAGTCTTTTGGCGTGTGGTGTAGTATAGTGTGGTGTGGAGTGGTGTAATGGAATGTGGTGTACTGTAGTCTTGTGGCGTAATGTGGTGTGGTGTAGTGTTGTATCGTGTGGTGTAATATAGTGTGAGGTAATGTAGTGTGGTATAAACTGGTGTAATATGGTGTAGTGTGGTATGGTGCAGTGTGGTATGGTGTAGTGTAGTATTGTAGTGTGGTGTGGAGTGGTGTAATGTAGTGTAGTGGAGTGTTGTGTAGTGCGATGTGGAGTGGTGTAATGTAGTGTGGTGTGGTGTAATGTAGTGTGGTGTGGTGTAGTGTTGTGTAGTATGGAGTGGTGTAATGTAGTTGTGTAGTAATGGAGTGGTGTAGTGTCATGTGGGTTGATGCTGTTTGTTGTATAGGGGGCGTTGTGTAGAGGTCCCCAGTGCATTGGCGGGACAGTATGGTAGATTGTAGTAATGTAGTAACTGTTGTAGTTATTTAGCCCTAGGTCAGTGCTGACTGAGTAGTGCAAAGACATTCTAGTTACGACCATCCAGCTTTGTTTTTGTATATCTAGAACTGCATTGTGTTGCATATTGATGTTATATAGAGTAGTAAACACCACATGAGATAACACGATTGTATACCTCACCACACACTCTACATGACACAACACCACATGACAGAACACTACATGACACAACACTACAGAACATCACATGAAACGACACAATACCACAATACACAATAAAACTACATGGCACAACACGACACGATACAACACAGCATGGTATGACTCAACACAACATGACACAACACCACATGACATAACACCACACTACATGGTACAACACTTCATGACACTAGACAACACAACACTACATGTCACATTATATGACACAGCACTTCATGATATTACAAAACACCTCAAGACACTACACAACAGAGCACCACATGGCAACACAACACGGTATGACACAATACTACATGAAACTACACTACACTACTTGACACTTCAGATCACCACATGGCACAACACTACATGGTACAACACCAGATGACAACACTACATGAAATTACACACTACACTACATGGCCCAACAAAACACTACAACTATATTACATGACAACACTACACAATACCATATGTGACAGCACCACCTGACAACACTACATGACACAACGCTACATGACACTACATGATACAACACATGAAACTACACAACACCACATGACACAACACGACACAACAGAATACCACATGGTACAACACTACATAACACAACCGAACATGACACAACACTACAAACCACACAACACTACACCACATGATAACTTTACACAATGCATCACTTTATAAACCTCTACACAACACAACACTACATGCCACATTATATGGTACACAACACAAAAGTACACAAACAACACTACAATCGGTAGAGGGTCGGACGCCATGCTTTCCAGCATAGTTATGTCCCTTTACGATCTGAGTTCAAATCCCGCCGATGTTGACTTTGCCTTTCATCCTTACGGGGTCGATAAAATAAAGTACCAGTAATGAACTGGGTAATTGCTGGCCTTGTGCCTAAAAGTAGAAACAATTATATGATACAGCACAACACGACATGACACAACACAACTTTACATGACACCACTAGGCACTGCACAACAGGGCACCACATGGTACAATACCACATGACAACACTACACAGCACCACATGACAACAAAACACTACATGACACCACATTACACTACACTACAGATCACCACTTAGTCCAAGACTACATGGTACAACACCAAATGAAACTACACAACACGGTACAACACTACATAACTACATTACATGACAACTCTACACTACACATCACATGATAGAACACTACACACTACATGACAGTACCCAACACTACATGACACAACACAACACTACATGACACACTACTACGCTACACGATATATTTAAACTGAAAATACTAAAGATACCACGTGACCCTCTACTATACCTCTCATACCACGTGACACTACACAACTATATCATACCACGTGACACCACGCAGTACATCAAACTATATAAAAACGCGTAAAATAAAAATAAAAAGGATCTTCCGTCTGTTTCGACGATGAGTAATCCAGTTTTTCGCTTAACTGAATTGCCTACTCATTAAATAGGGTGGGTCAGTATTTCTCAGATATTTGTACCCCTAACATAATAACGATTTAGGCACAAGGCCAACAATTTTTTGGGGTGAGGTGAAAGTCAATTAAATCGACCCCAGTACGTTACTGGTAATTTATTTTATCGACCCCTAAGGGCGGTGGATTGGCAGTATCGGTAGAGGGTCTGACGCCATGCTTTGCAGCAACGAATTACGGCCTTTTATGGTTTGAGTTCAAATCCCGCCGTGTTTAACTTTGTCTTTCATCCTTACGGGGTCGACAAAATAAAGTATCAATAATACATTGGGATAATGGCTGGCCTTGTGCCAAAAGTAGAAACAATTATTCTGTATACTATACATGCACCTTTGATGAGTTGCAGTGCACCTGAGCACTGTACACAATAATTTTCATCATTATTATTTTTGGCAGTATCGGTAGAGGGTCGGACGCCATGCCTTGACGCATAGAGTTACGACCATTGCTATTCTGAGTTCAAATCCCGCCGAGGTTAACTTTACCTTTCATCCTTACGGGGTCGATAAAATAAAGTACCAGTAATGCACTGGGTTATTGCTGGCCTTGTGCCAAAAGTAGAAACAATTATTATTTTAAATATGCTTATTCTCTACTAATGTATCGAGTACCTTACTTAACTGTGGTTATTTCCAGATCCAATTTGGGATACCATTCTTATATATTCCTAAGGATCGACTTTCGTCAAATCGGACCGAGGAAACAATGTTTCCATTGGTCTTTCCAGTTGCTAATACTATCTATCGGTCGCAACTCCAGGTAGAAGGAGCAACTTGAAATAAAGTGTCTTGCTCAAGGATATAACGCATCGCCTCTTCTTATATATATATATATATATATATATATATATATATATATATATATATATATATATATATAAGTAAACTTCCGTTATAACGAATACCATTATAACGAATTTTTCAGTATAACGAATTTTTTTCAATCCCCGGCCACACGCTCGAAGTGTTTCGGTCAATCTCGTTATAAAGAAATTTTCCTTACTATGATTTTTTATACCCCGTGAATTTCGTTGTAACGGAATTTCACTATATATATGTGTGTATATATATATATATATATATATATATATATATATATATATATATATATATATATATATATATATATACACAAACTGAGATAACTGCAGGCATCCAAATATTGCATCATATTCTACACCTAACCATAAAATCTTCCACATTGCCATTACACAACAATACAAGGTTATTTTATGTAATATGTAGACACACGAACACGCCCCTACACATAAATGCGCACGCACACATGCACATATATACAGACATGGACGTACATACATTAATACATGTACACATACATACACAAACACACATATATCCGTATACAAACATACACAATCAAGTTTGAATATACTGACAGAAACACACATGTAGAAATATTTAGGTAAACACATACATACACAAACGCCTACGCACATACATGTTTATATCACACACACACATATAAATATACACACACACCACACACAAACATAGACATAGGGATATACCATTCACATACCTGTATATCATTTATCACATACTTTTATCTATATACTGCCCTGCACATAGATAAACATATAACGTCGCAAACACACTCACACAAATGTCTGTATATATACAAACGCACACACACACACATATATATATATATATATCACTCTGCTGAGAAGGGAATATTCGAGGTGATCTTCAGGTGTCCTCTTCCTATTCTTCCTCTTCTCAAGCAACTTCATAGTTTCCTCCGAGACTCTTCCCTTCCGCTCCCTCGGGCACACACCCTTAGCCTTCCTCAAGCACTCCTTCAGTTTCCTTATCAGTGAGTCGTATTCAGCGTCTATGCCGTCTCCTTGACGTCAGTTTTCCTGCATGATGGCTTCCTGCAGCTGCGCCTCGGAAGACCAGGACGCGTTCTCCCTTCGACTCCAAATGCAGCGCCTTCTTCTCCCTCGTCCGGTCGATGACAACCTTCGCCCTCACCAGATGATGATCACTGCCAATGTTGAATGAGTGATACGTTGAATGAGTGATACGTCAACAACTGAAGAGAGACTTCGAGGCATACCGGATGGAGAAGCTCCTGAAGGCCGCAGAATTGCGAGAGGGACATGGCAATGTACAGATCGGAGGTGACGACCCTGAAGAACACAACTGGAGTATCAGTCAGCGACAAGAGTGAGGTGGAAAAGGTTTGCGAAGACTTCTACACCAAGCTCTTTAAATCTGCCGGGAATGTGCAACCATTGCCGTCACTCCAACAGGAGGAGAATGTGCCACCCATCCTTGTCGGTGAGATCGAAAGAGCCGTCGGCTTGATGAAAAGCGGAAAGGCACTAGGGAAAGACGGCATAACATCGGAGGTGTTGAAGTCAGGCGGAGAGCAGCTCTGGAAAATCCTCGCCGAGCGATTCACACACTATCTGGACGAGGGAAGAATACCCTCGCAGTGGAAAGAGTCGAATACCAAGAAGGGCGATAGAGAAGATCTGAAGAACTACCAACCCATATGCCTGCTGTCTCACGTGTGCAAGCTGTTCACGAAGATAATCCTGAACAGGTTATCACGTCATCTGGACGAACAGCAACCGAGAGAGCAAGCCGGCTTCCGGAAGAACTACAGCACCATGGACCACATATTTACTCTGACACAACTGCCAAAGCGAGCGAAAGAGTACAAGATGCCTCTTTGCGTCGCGTTCGTAGACTACGAGAAGGCCTTCGACAGCGTCGAAATCAACGCAGTGCTGAACTCGCTGCAGAGGCGAGGAGTCGCGGCGCAATACGTTCAACTGCTCAGGGAGGCGAGTTCCGGATGCACCACTGACATAGCTCTGCTGTCATCACCCGTACGAGTGCCAGTCGAGGAGGGAGTGAAGCAAGGAGATACGATTTCTTCAAAACTTTTCACCGCGTGTCTCGAGCAGATCATCAGAGGCATTGACTGGCAAGGCGGTGTCAACATCAACGGCGAGATACTTACCCACCTCCGTTTCGCTGATGACATCGTACTCATCGCTGAAACCACGGATCAGCTTCAGACCATGCTGACGGAGCTCGACATCAAAAGCTCTGCAGTAGGCCTCAAGATGAACCGCATGAAAACGAAGTTCATGCGGTCCGACAACGTACCAACAGGTCGAATGGTGGTTGGCGGGGATGAGATAGAGGAGGTGGAGGAATACGTCTACCTAGGACAAGAAGTGAACATGCGCCGAGACATTGAGAGGGAGATCTTGCGGAGAGTAAGGTCCGGATGGAAGGCGTTCAACGGCATAAGGGATGTGCTCAAGGGGAGGTTGGACAAGACCACCCGCGCCAACCTCTTCAATAGCACAGTTTTACCTGCAATGTTATATGGCAGTGAAACTTGGGCTACAACGAAGAGAGAAGAGCAGAGGCTGGTAACGGCTCAAAGAGCCATGGAGAGATCAATGCTAGGAATCTCGTTGAGAGAGCACATCAGTTTGTTATATCCCATTATTATAAAAAAACCACAATTATTTAATCAGAAGTTTGGGTTTGTGGTCAGAAGTTTGATATTTCAAAATTTTCATATTTTTAAAGAAAAAACACATTTTTTAAAAATTTATCAGTTCATATAATTAAATCAACAGAGTATATATTTATTTTATTACACAAGCTTATCAAAAGCAAACAAGTAAAAACAAATAACTGTTTCTACTTTAGGCACAAGGCCAGCAATGACCCAGTGCATTACTGGTACTTTATTTTATCGACCCCGTAAGGATGAAAGGCAAAGTCAACCTTGGCGGGATTTGAACTCAGATCGTAAAGGGACATAACTATGCTGGAAAGCATGGCGTCCGACCCTCTACCGATAACACTTATAAAGCAACTTATACACGTCAGAAATGACTGGATTTCCTGGATTTGCGGTGTAGTCCAGGTCGCATTTCCGTACTAGCCCCCAGATATAGTCCACCATCATCTTTTCATTGTAGTGGCCCTGGTACCTCCGCTCTATCTCTTTCACATCTTGGTAGAATCGTTCGCCTTGTTCTTCTGAGTAAATGGCCATATTGTCCTTGAAGTTTTCCAGGTGAGCGTCTAGCATATGGAGTTTAAGAGACATCCAGCATCCCATGGCGCCAAAAGCCTTTATCAGATCCTGCATCAGTTGCTGGTAGTTTTCAGCTCTGTAGTTGCCCAGGAAGCCCTTAACAACTGCCTTGAAGCAGTTCCATTCCGTTCTCTCAATCCTATTGAGCTTATTGGAGAACTCGGTAGACTCAAACACCTTCTTTATCTGAGGTCCAACAAAAATTCCACCTTTGATTTTGGCCTCAGATAACTTGGGTAAGAACTCAAGAAGGTACTTAAAAGCGGCTGATTCTTGTTTGTGAGCCTTCATAAACTGCTTCATCAACCCCAACTTAATGTGCAGTGGCGGCATGAGCACAATCCTGGGATCAACCAGTGGCTCCCACATGACGTTCCG
>OZ024742.1:204675689-204680689 GCA_964016885.1 Eledone cirrhosa | reverse complement strand
ATGGAATACAGCCATCAACAACTCCCCTTCCTCGACATCCTCATTAAGATCCATAACAAAAAAATAGAAACAGACATATACTACAAGCCCACAGACTCCAAGCAATATCTCCCTTTCAACTCTTGCCACCCTAGACACGTTAAAATTAATATTCCCTACAACTTAGCCAAGAGAATCTGTACTATAGTCTCCAATAAAAACACCTGCTACTTACGGCTACAAGAACTAAAGGACACACTCATAGGCAGGGACTACCCTGCATCACTAATTGACAATGGAATCCAACGTGCCCTAAAACTCAGTACCCAGGACCTTAGACACCCTAAATTAAATCAACCGAAACTAAAAGCTCTTCCATACATCTCCACACACAACCCCCTCAACAATGAGGCCTTTGACACCATCCTCCAGAACATCCCTGTGTTGAAAAAGGACCATAGAATGAACCAAATCCTACGAACACACGATATCATAAAGAGCAAAAGACAATCTAAGTCAATGAAAAACATCCTAACACATGCCAAAGTACTGCCAACCACAACAATGAAATCCACAGTAAAAAAATGCGATAGACCCAACTGTGGCATATGCATCAACCTAATAGAGGGTTCGGAATTCTATTTCAAAGAAGGACAACGTTTTATAGTAAAACACAATTTCACATGCGCATCAGAAAATCTAATATATGTATTAACTTGTTTTCATTTTGTCCTGTGTGTGTGTTTTCATTTTGTCCTTAATTGTAAGTTGTTTGTTCTATGTGTGTGTGTGTTTTCATTTTGTCCTTAATTGTAAGTTGTGATGTTGCTGTTCCACTCATATTTTCTATTTAATTTTGGTTGTAATTCTTTTATGCTTACTGCCTCTGTAATTTGCCTAAACATTGCATCCTTTCTGTGTGTGGATTCTATTTTTATTTCTATGTTCTCTAATCTACCCCTGTGTTCTATCTTAGCATGTTGGTAAAGCACAGCTGATTCTTTATGCTAAGATATAACACAGGGGTAGATTAGAGAACATAGAAATAAAAATAGATCCACACACAGAAAAGATGCAATGTTTAGGCAAATTACAGAGGCAGTAAGCATAAAAGAATTACAACCAAAATTAAATAGAAAATATGAGTGGAACAGCAACATCACAACTTACAATTAAGGACAAAATGAAAACACACACAGGACAAAATGAAAACACACACACACATAGAACAAACAACTTACAATTAAGGACAAAATAAAAATGAAAACACACACAGGACAAAATGAAAACACACACATAGAACAAACAACCAACCAACAATAAATAAATAAATAAATAAACAAATAGATAAATGAACACAAACACACACAGACACCCGGATGTGGCGCATGCGCAAACTGAGCACACAACACACACACAGAAACAAAATGGCGTAGGATAGAAGAAAGGAAAGGCACAGAAGCAAAGAAAGGAATCCCCAGTCACTGAAGAGGTCACAGAGTGTGTGACGAAAGGACTATGACTATATATAAACAACTATCTGGTTGTGGAACCAACCAACCAACCAGAAATTTATAAGTTTGTAGATTTGTAAATTTATAAATTTATATATAATAAACTGAAGTGAAAGCAACTTGTGCGTGTGTTTCTTATTGGCAACATGACCCTCCCAAAGTATAACAATATATATATATATATGTATATATATACATATGTCAGGTCACCAGTTGGTGCTACTGCTAACATGTATCCCAGTACAACCTGTCTCATGGTCGGGTCGTTGGCGACTAAACTGGCAACCCCACCAAGGTTTCTTGGTGAGGAGGGTGACTTTGGACATACTGCAGGACTAAAAAAAAACCCTGTCAAAGGGCAAAGGAGCTCGTAAGAGTCAATGGCCATCCAAAATCACCGGGATAGATGACCCCTTAGCCTTTGTTAAGGCAGAATTCTAGGAGAAGGAAAACTCTGATGGTATCCAATGATGTTGACTTGTTCTTCTTTTTGGTAAATATCATCTTGGTTAAGAGAGTGGGACTGGCTTTGTGCAGTGCCTTTGCTCACTATAAAAGCATCACGGCACAGGCATTGCTTTATATCTGGAGATCTCTCTGCACTTGTCGTCACATGGTATCATGGGCCCAGCACTATGTGTCAATAATTGTCACAAGTGTAGTGTTTGTACCAGAGTTTTCAAGTCGCTGGGTGGAATAAAAAGTCACACTGGTTCAGCGCATCAGGGGAGATAAGCCGACAAGACTTGTTTCGCTTTGGTTGAAGCTTATCAAGGACAACTACCCCACCTGTTTGCTGAGATCATTGATGTTATATTCTTATAGAAATCTAGTAAATAATCAGGAGCTGATTATTGTTGGTCTGCCTGACCAACAACCGCTCTGCATAATCAGCTCCTGATCATTTACTAGATTTCTATAAGAATATAACATCAATGATCTCAGCAAACCGGTGGGGTAGTTGGCCTTGATAAGCTTCAACCAAAGCGAAACAAGTCTTGTCAGCTTATCTCCCCTGTTTGCTGAGATCAAAGTGAGTGAATTTGTCACTACTTTAAAACAATAGCTTACGGTCTTCAAAATGCTTTTAATTAAGCATAAAGTGTATTGCAAAATACATTATATATACATCCATATATATATTGCTATTTCAGAGTTCCAATTCTAATTTTTAATTTCTGCCTGACCAACAACCGCTCTGCATAATCAGCTCCTGATTATTTACTAGATTTCTATAAGAATATAACATCAATGATCTCAGCAAACAGGTGGAGTAGTTGGCCTTGATAAGCTTCAACCAAAGCGAAACAAGTCTTGTCGGCTTATCTCCCCTGTTTGCTGAGATCAAAGTGAGTGAATTTGTCACTACTTTAAAACAATAGCTTACGGTCTTCAAAATACTTTTAATTAAGCATAAAGTGTATTGCAAAATACATTATATATACATCCATATATATATTGCTATTTCAGAGCTCCAATTCTAATTTTTAATATATGTATATATATATATATATGTATATATGTATATATATATATGTATATATATATATGTGTATATATATATGTATGTACATATATATATATATTGTACATATATGTACATATATATATTGCTTTGTATCTGGAGATCTCTCTGCACTTGTCGTCACATGGTACCATGGGCCCAGCACTATGTGTCAATAATTGTCACAAGTGTAGTGTTTGTACCAGTGTTTTCAAATCGCTGGCTGGACTAAAAAGTCACACTTGTTCAGCGCATCGGTAGGGGTTCTCCTACATGGATATAAAGTAGTGGCCGTACTCGAAAACGAGTTGGCAGCCATCATGTATATATATATATATATATATATATATATATATATATATATATATATATATATATATATATATGTATATATATATATATATATATATGTATATATATATGTATATATATATGTATATATATGTATGTATATATATATATATGTATATATATATGTATATATATGTATGTATATATATATATATGTATATACGTATATATGTATATATATATGTATATATATATGTATATACATATATATGTATATATATATATATATATATATATATATATATATATATATATATATATATATATATATATATATATGCAGAGGTTATATTTAATTTGTTGGGATTCAACAAGCTTAAAAATCCAGGAAGCTCCAACCGTTAAGGTTGTCTTTTTTCAGGGTATGTCAATATTTATTTATAAAACTAATCTGTATTGTATTTCATCTGATGAAAGCGCACCATAACTTGCACTATAACTTGCACCATAACTTGCCTTAATTTCGAGTATATTATTTTGACCGGCCACCTTCCTGGTGGCAAGGTTGAAAAAGAAAAGAAATTGTCATCCCTTGAATCGCAAGAATGTTTTGCAAATTTTGAAGGTGTCAGCTATCGCAGCCATTTGTAGACTATGAATTAGGGAGCTGCGATTTTTGTCCGCAAATCCAAGCTCAGTCATACTTTGGTCCAAGCGGGTTGGTATATAACCCGTAGCACCAATAATGATGGGTATGAAGCTAAAGGTGTGTCTTGGATACTGGATTTGTAAACTCCTCATATATATGTATGTATATATATATGTATGTATATATATATGTATGTATATATATATGTATGTATATATATATGTATGTATATATATATGTATGTATATATATATGTATATGCTTAAACTTTAATCTGTTATTTTAATAAATATATGTATATATATATATGTATGCATATATATATATATGTATATATATGTATGTATATATATATGTATATACATATATATGTATGAATATATGTATGCATATATATATATATATATGTATGTATATATGTATGTATATATATATGTATATACATATATATGTATATATATATGTATGTATATATATATGTATATACATATATATGTATATACATATATATGTATATATATATGTATTAAAATAACAGATTAAAGTTTAAGCAAAGAATCGCTGCTTTCACCCTTAACAGGATCTTCTGAAACTAACAAAGTCAATCTGTAAACGCAGAAGTGGATATTTCGAAAAACGTTGCAGCCGGAGGAAGACAGGAAGTCGATACTTTGGTTCGTGGAAATGTTCCCTGGCAAAGAACGGGAAAAAACGAATATAATACGTCATTAATAGGAG
This sequence comes from Eledone cirrhosa, assembly GCA_964016885.1. Classification (NCBI taxonomy): domain Eukaryota; kingdom Metazoa; phylum Mollusca; class Cephalopoda; order Octopoda; family Eledonidae; genus Eledone; species Eledone cirrhosa. Next base: position 204,676,014 of record OZ024742.1, on the reverse strand, counting down.
CGGTGAAAAACAATTACGCGCAAAGACAGAACCACGTTTATCGTATAAAAGAGGTCGTAGACTAATGTTCTCTTAGGTGGTTCATATAGACGTTCTCTGGCAATGAACGAAAAAAAACGAAGATAATACGTCATATGTGGAGCGTGGAGAACAATTGCACGCAAAGACAAAACCACGTAAAAGGTATAGCAGAAGTCGTAGACTAAAATTCTAACTAGGAGACCGAATGAATCTCCGCTTCAGAGTTAAGAACAAAGTAAATAAATACAATACAGATGTAATAGAAATTAAATAAATAAATACATACACGCATACAAATACGTAC
>OZ024742.1:204663189-204670689 GCA_964016885.1 Eledone cirrhosa | reverse complement strand
TCGTCAGTGGTGCTATTATGTTTCCCCCCGTTGTATTGTATGCCTACGCTATCTTTATTTAGTCTGTTTATTTATTTATTCATTTTTTTGTCTTCTCTGCGCATGCGTTTGCGTGTGTGTATAGTGTTTTGTTTGATGTGTGTTCGTGTTTAGTTGACTGTGTATTGGTTATTGTATTCTATCTTAGTTTACTAGTGTGTGTTTATATGTGTTTCTTGTTATTGTGTTTGTGTATGTATTTTATTTATTTTTACTTCTCTTAGGTCAGTGTTGTTTGTTTGGGTGTTGTTGTTATTCCATTCATTTTTTCTGTTTAGCCCTGGCCTTCTAAGTTCTATTTCGCTGGCCTCTCTGATTTGCCTATCTGCTGGGTCATTTCTATGTTTAGATATTATTCTGATTTCTATGTTGTCTATGTTACCGTCGTGTTGTTGTCTGGCATGTTCGTATAGTACTGACGCGTTTTTTCGTCCTTTTAGTCCCCCCCCCCCCCCCCCCAGTGTTGGTCTATCATTTCACCTATGCTACGAGCTGTCTCGCCTATGTATGTTGTTGTCATGTTTCTGCAAGTACCCTATGTACATATTATGCTATAGACTACGTTTCTAGTTTTACAGTTTATCCGGGGGTTTACTTTACATATAATACATTTCCTATTAGTACAGTGGGTTTTCTTAAAAGGGTAGGTTTTGTTGATCAGGGATTTTATGGTGGTTCCTGGCTTTTCTACCACCTTAATCTTTAAGTGGGTCTTTCTCAGGACCTTTCTACACTGGTTAGCTAATTTCCCTGCATGGGGTTGATGAAGTGTTGGATGTGTCTTTCCATTTCTGTTGGGTCGCACATGCGGGATACGTTCTTCATCACTTGTACCAAGTCTGCGATCAGAATATTAAACTTAGCACTACTGGACATTGCTGAGTTTTTGAGTATCAGTTATTTGGAGGCCATGGGTTTAGCATAGTGTGAGTGGAGGATTTGGGCTCTCTCGTCTATAGTGTTAATCCAGAGTTCTGTGTCTAATACTAATACAGGTAGTCTATTGTTAGGGTGTTTGGAAGGGTAGTCGATAGTTAGTTATACTCTGGTGTACGGAATTAGCTGTCTGCTGGATGCTTTCCATTGTGCTACGTTCTAAATCAAACTTGTTAGTACTCTCTTGTGGGGATGTCCTTATTACTATATTGATGTCGTCTACGTAACGAGAGTACATGATGAGGTCTATGGAGCTCTCATCAAGGAGTTCTTTGAGTCTCCTTTCCCACCATACCATAAAAAGGTTGGCAACATCAGCAGCTATGCTGACGCCAATGGCTGCTCCCTCACTTTGGGTGTAGATCTTCTCGTTGAATTTGAATATGTGGCCCTTTAGGGTAGTTTTGATACTAGCCCCTATTGCATGTGCGACCATTTTTCTTACCTGATCATTGTTTTGGGGAGTCCGTATAGCTTTGGTCCACCCAATCCACCTTCCCATGGGAGTCTTTTTTGCCATTGAGGTTATGGTGGGGGTCTACCTCTTATGGGTCTACTGGGGCAGAAACGTCTAAGGTCATGGCTGTCTAGGTAGTCAGTGTCGTAGGTAAGTCTAAGTAGGAGGCCCAGTTCGTCTGTGTCGACGTCGCAGAACTCTACCTCACTCTCAATGATCATCTCCACACATTTTTCCACAGCAAAATCAATGTTAATGGATGGGTACAGTGATACCACATCCATGCTGCCTATTATGCAGTTGGATAGGTTCCTGTTTTTGTTGCACTCACTGATTCTGCTGAGGAGGTCTTCTGTACTGTCACATACATCTGGGGACATCTTGATTATGGGGCGTATAACCATTGAGAGGAAGTAGGAGATCCTGTAGTTGCTAGTTATATTTGCTCCGCATACAGGTCTTGTTGGTGGTCCTGTTGTCGGGTCGTCGACTGTCTTGTGGTCTTTGCGGAGCCCATACAAGGGTGGTATGCTATTGTTAGACGACGCCTGGAAGTTGTTGGCAGTGCGTTTGCTTGGCTTTAGGATGTCGGCCCACATCCTCATGTGAGCGTTGAGGATTTCTCTCTCCCATCATGTATTTGCTGTGCAATTTCGCTCGTCTTGGTGATGTGGGGTTGCATAGCCTTGATGTAGTTCGGCATGCTGTCTATTGACATCCTACCAGACTTATCCGTGGGTAGACATACTACCTCACCATCTCTTGTGCGCTGCTTGAGGCTAACCAAGCCTTCTAAAGGTTTCCTCCCAAGTTGTTGGACCTCAGATCTGCTCTGTCTCTTAGTATACCGGTCTACTATTTGTCTAATCTTATTTCTAGCTATGGTGAACTGTGCCTCTGTCATCTATTTGTTGTGGTATGCAAACCCTTTTATTAAAGGGTAACCTCGTAGGATAGATATTACCCATCTTATATGTTTTGTCAGCTGGATTGAAGAATAGGTTCTGTAAGGAATTGTCATTATATCTTTCGTCATAGTTCTGTGTGTTGCTATAATTGTTATTATGGTGGTTGTTGTTCCTATCATTAGCATTATTATTATTGTTATGATTGCTAGATGTATTGTTGCTGTGATTGTTAGATGTATTGTTGTTGTTTTCTCCACCGTTATTGTTGTTGTTACTGTTATTTCTACCATTTCTACATTTCTAGTTTTACAGTTAATATGGAGGCTTAATTTACAGGTTATACATTTCTTATCTATACAGGGGGGTCTTTGAAAAGGGTATGTCTTGCTAATAAGTGTTTTTACGGAGGTACCTGGTCTTTCTACTATCTCAATATTGAGTTTATGTTTGTCTAGGGCCCTTCTAAATTTGTAAGCTAATTCACCTCTAGGGGTTGTATCGATGAACATTACCCTCTGGTATTTATTGCTATCATACCACGAGTTTATTCTATTAGCCTTATTCCTAGTTCTTTCTATTCTATTCCAAAATTTGCTCCTATACAAGGGGCAGGTCCCATTTGTGTCATTATTTACCATTTTTTCCCATTTGGTTCTGGCTCCTCTATACACTCTGATTTTATCTCTCTGATTGTAACCAGAGAACTGCATACGGTGGATGAAGTGTTGTATGTGTCACTCTAGTTCTTCGGGGTTGCACATGCGGGACACGTTTCTCATCACCCGTACCAAATCCGTAATCAGTATGTTGATTTTGGTATGGTCCGAAACAGCTGAGTCATGAGTTTGGCATAATGGGAATGGAGGATTTGTTTTTTGTTATTAATGGTATCTAACCAGAGCTCTGTGGTTGGGGTGTTTACTTGGGTAGTCTATAGTAACTCTAATACTCTGGTGGATGGAGTTAGCTATTTGCTGGATGCTTTCCATTGTGTTTTTCTCTAATTCCTGACTGTTCTCTAGTGGGGGTGTTTTAACTACGATGTTTATATCATCAACGTAGCGGAAGTACATTATCAGGGTTAAGGGGTCTTCTAATTGTTCTTTAAGTTTAAGTTTAAGTCTACTGTCCCACCATACCATGAATAAGTTAGCTATGTCGCCTGCAATGCTAACACCAATGGCTGCTCCTTCCTCTTGGGCATATGTTTTTCCATTAAATTTGAACATATGTTCCTTAAGGGTTAGTTTTATGCTGGCCCCTACCGCATGTGCAATCATTTTCTTCAGTTCATCGTGGTTTTCGGGTGTCCGTATGGCTCTGGTCCACCCGTTCCATCTATCTGTGTGGGTTTTCTTGGCTATTGAGGTAATGGTAGGTGGTCTGCCTCTTGCTGGTCTTGTAGGGCACAGGTTGCAATATTAAGATAGTAGAAAGACCAGGTACCTCCGTAAAAACACTCATTAGCAAGACATACCCTTTTCAAAGACCCTCATGTATAGATAAGAAATGTATAACCTGTAAAATAAGCCCCCATATTAACTGTAAAACTAGAAATGTAGTGTATAGCATAAGATGTACCGAAGGACAATGGGATACATGTTACCAATAGCACCAACTGGTGACCTGACATAATATATATTTCCCTGGATTTCACAAAATTCTGTGGATAAATCTGTCTTGATTTTTTTAAAATTGAGTTTAAATTATTTTCCCACATCTTACGTTAACTATTTTTCCATTTTGACGTTATAGTCACTTATATATTATGAAATACTGTTGGCTTCCTGCTCACAATAATTTCTATACTTTCATATATATATATATATATATATACATATACATATATATATATATATATATATACATTTACGTACATACATATGTATATATATATATATATATATATATATATATATATATATATATATATATATATATATAGATATATATATATATATATATATATATATATATTACATATATATATACATATGTATATATATATGTAATATCAAACACACACACAGACACACAGACACACATAGATACATATTCCTATCGAAACGGTATGAGCTTAGCCGTCAGACTAAGAACCCCTATAATATCTACACTATACTGTACTTGATGTAAGTGGGTATGTATGTATATATGTATATATATATGTATATGTATATATGTATGTATATGTATATATGTATATATGTATATATGTATATATGTATGTATATGTATATATACATATATGTATGTATGTGTATATATATATGTATGTATGTGTATAATTATATATACATACATAATTTAGGTCATTCAGTATTTTTTATATTAGTAGCCGTGGTACCAATGTGAGTATTCAATGCAATAGCACAGTGTATATACTAAGATTTATACGAGCCTCAGATCAAAGCTGGAGTCAGGTCTATGACATCGATATCGATCACGAGCCAATCATCTGTGAAACGTATTTAACGGTCGATATTCAATAAAAGCATTTTAAAGTGAAACTTTGTCGTATCAAACTTATATATATATATATATATAAACTAATATATACACTAATATAAACTAATATATAAACTAATACATACATTGCTATTGCATTGAGTGCTCATATTTGCACCATTGCCGGTAATTAAAAAATATTGAACAACCTCAATTATATATATACATATATATAATTATATATATACTCATATAAATATATGTATATATAAATATTAATATATATATATATATACAAATATAAAAATTGCCTCCTGTGTTTTGTTTCTTCATTTTTTAACTATACACACCACTCACATATATTTATATATATACATATATATACACACACATATATGTATATATATATATATATAATATATATATATGTATATATATGTATATATATATATATATTATATATATATATATATAATATATATATATATATATATATATATATATATATATATATATATATATATATATATATATATATATTATATATATATATATATATATATTATATATATATATATATATACATATATATACATATATATATATTATATATATATATATACATATATGTGTGTGTATATATATGTATATATATAAATATATGTGAGTGGTGTGTATAGTTAAAAAATGAAGAAACAAAACACAGGAGGCAATTTTTACACACTTTTTATATATGTGTATATGTATGTGTATCTATATATATTTATTTATATATATATGTATGTGTGTGTATTGATATATATATATATATATATATATATATATATATTACATAAGTAATCATTCTAACCATCCTGCCAGCATAACCAAGAACCTGGTAAGAAACGTTTCTTTGAGGCTTTCCCGTCTATCTACAAACGACCATATTCTCACCGACCATTCCACATATTACAATGAAGCTCTTGCTCGGAGTGGATTTGTCGATAAGGTAGCATATACAGAGTATGAGAATAGACCTAGGAAAAATAGATCCCGACGCATTTATATGGTATAACCTACCATATGATATGGAGGTGGCCACACCATTAGCTAAGATCTTTCTCTCCCTTATTATGAAGCATCCCCCCCCCCCCAGCACATAAATATAGTAACATTTTTAATAGAAATACCATTAACATTTCTTACTCTACGACTCCTAAACTTGCACATAACATCACAGCTTCAAATTTAGCTAAATTACCTAGCTGTAGGAACACGTGCAACCGTGTAGCTAGTACTAACTGTAATTGTAGGAATCAGGTTAACTGCCCCCATCCGGGAAATGTCTCTCTAGTAACATTGTCTACAAATGTAAGGTTGAAGCACCCACGTCCGTAGGGCCTACATAGGGTTAACCGCCAATAGATTCAAGCGGCGTCTTTCCATGCATACCCATTCTTTTCTTAACCCTTTAAGAAGGAATATGACGTCACTTTCAGCTTATATCTGGAGTCTAAAAGACAACCAGACCCAATATAAGTTACACTGGGAGATCCTGGCTAGGACTAGATCGTATAACGGAAATAAAAGACCATGTGACCTCTGCGCTGCTAGTCCTGGGTATACTCTACGCCAAAGACCACATCTTAAACAAAAAATCTGAGATATTTTCGGCTTGTAAACATAAATTGCACAAAACATTCCTGCACTATACCCTAACGGATAGTACGAACTATACGCGGATAATTTACGTCTTGATGTGGTAGCTAAATATATGTTATGGCAAAGCTGGGGGGATTTTTTTCCTGGACGCTCCTGGAGGGACTGGGAAAACTTTTGTCACCAAATTAATATTAGCTGAGATTAGGCGAACAGAAGGCATTGCCTTAGCTGTGGCATCATCTGGAATTGCAGCTACTTTGTTGCCGGGCGGCAGGACAGCTCACTCCTATTTCAAGCTCCGGCTTGACTTAGCGAATACTGAGACACCCATTTGCAACATCAGTAAGAGCTCCGATCAGGCAGAAGTGTTCAGACGATGCAAGCTTATCGTTTGGGACGAATGCACGATGGCCCACAGAGGTGCTCTTGAGGCGCTCGATAGAACTCTGAGAGACATCAACGACTCTACGGCTCCAATGGGAGGCATAACACTTCTTCTTTCAGGGGACTTCAGGCAAACGCTTCCCGTTATTCCCAAGGGGACTAGAGCTGATGCAGTACGTGCGTGTCTTAAGTCATCCGCATATTGGCCCCTGGGGAAGACTCTGAAACTTCACACTAACATGCGTGCTCATATGCGAGGTGATATTACATCAGCAGCATTTTCTCACACCCTCCTTGCACTTGGCGAAGGCAAAACGTCCGGGGATGAAAAGGGTAATATTGCCATCGACTCACTTTGTACTGTTGTTAGTACGCCTTCTGATCTCAGGGATGCAGTGTTCCTAGATCTCCAAGCAAATTATCATAATATGGATTGGCTTGTCCAAAGGGCTATTCTGGCCCCGAGGAATAAAACTCTTAACCATATTAATGATCAAATGCTAAAACTCATTCCTGGGGATGGCTACGTATATAAGTATATCGATAGAACTCCTGACCCCGAGGACGCCATCAACTATCCAATAGAGGTACTAAATTCCTTTGAGCCCCCCGGATTACCCCCACACATTTTGAAACTTAAAGTTGGTGCCCCTATAATGCTGATTCGAAATTTGGTTCCGCCGAAACAAT
>OZ024742.1:204655689-204658189 GCA_964016885.1 Eledone cirrhosa | reverse complement strand
CTCTCCTCCAGATCAGTCGCTATTCTAATGATATTTTTTTTTTCATGCTCATAAACCTGGGCAAGATGGTTGCCAACCTTTTTCCTCTGTTGAAGGTGTTGCTTCAGTGTTACTATCCGGGTCTCATATGTTGTTAATATTGATTTTAGACCCCGGCCACCTTCCTTGCAAGAGAAGTATAGCCTATCCACATCACCATTGATGTTAAAGTTCCCAGTTTTCGAGTTCTAACATCCATCTCACTTAGTTCTTGCAATGACCAGTTCAGCAGGCCAAATGTTGGCGTTAGAATTGGCACAGCATAAGTATTGTGGGCAATGTATTTGTTGTATGCTGACAGTTCTGATGACCATATTTTCTTTACTCTTCTGAGGTATTCAGTTCGGTTTCTCTCCTTATTTATGGGTTCATCATATCTGACATTCTCATCCTGTCCAAGATATCTGTAGTTGTCACCTGACTTCAGAGGTTGTATTGTCAGGCCGTTCATCTCTAGATTTCTAGAGGAGGGCACAGCTCTTCCACGTTTTACTGCCAAATATGCACACTGGGACTCACCAAATTTCATTTTGATGTCGGTTGAAAATTGTGTAATGAGGTCCAATTGTTTCTTGATGTCATTGATATTTGGCCCATACAACTTCAGGTCATCAACAAAGAAAAGATGGGAGATACTTCTGGGCCCACTTCTTTGTCCACCTTGTTTCCTGAGTAGGTAAGATAGTGGATTCAGTGAGAGAACGAAGAGTAACACTGACAAGCTATCACCCTGAAAGATGCCCTTCTGGTAATGTATCTTATCAGTCTTAACCTGCTCCTTCTCATCTCTAAGGATCAAATTGGTGTACCAGTTCTTGGTCAGGCGTTCAACAGCAGCTACCAATGGTTGTGGGACTTTAGCTAACTGTAAAGCCTTAATAATCCACCCATGAGGTACACTATCAAATGCTTTTTGATAGTCCAGCCACACCACAGTCATGTTTCTGTGATTCTTTGTTGTTTTTTTCCTGAATCATTTTGTTAGTTAGTAGGTGATCTATGCAACCCCACACCTCCCTCTTTCCACCAGCTTGCTCAGGTGTTATGATGTTGTTGGTAGCACAGTGATCCTGTAAGAACAGGTTAAGGCACCCAGTATATAATGTATACATGATGTTTGGGCAGGCAATTGGGCGGTAATTTTTAGCAAGGGTGGTTTGGCTATTTTGGGGAATGAGGAGAGTAGTGGCAGTTGATAACCATCTGGGCAGTTCTTGTGTGCCTTTAATGGTTTCTGTAAACAGCCGTATGAGATCTTGCCGATAGAAAGTGAAATTCTTCAACCAGTATCCTGTAATGAGGTCTGGGCCTGGCGATTTCCTATTCGACATTTTCTGTAGAGCTGTTTCCAGTATTGACCCATCTATGTCATATTGTTTTGTCTGGACATGTTGGCAGTAGTCCTGTTCCAGTTCTTTTAGCCAATTAGCTTGTCTGTTGAATCCGTCATCCGTTTCCCATACAGATCTCCAGTAGCTCTTAACCTGTTCTTTTGAAGGGGTGTCGTTTACAGGGATTGAGCTTTTGCCACCGAAGCTGCGATAAACTGATTTAGGATCTCTAGCAAACAATCTATTTAGCACTTGTCGTTTATGTGCTGTTGACTTATATTTTAGTCTTTCTGTTGTAGCTGTGAGTTGTTGTTTCAACTGGTGTAATTTGGAGTTCAAAGTTTTAAATTTTGTATCTCCAAATCGTCTCTCTAACTTTTTCTTTAGGTCTTCCTGGTGTCGTGTGAAGTTGCTCTCTATGTTGCATTTCATAACGACTGCGATGTGTTAGATACTTCGTCTCAGGGACAAAATTTTGGTTTTTAAATTTCGCATCCACGCTGGTTCAAGCTTTCTGTTTGTATCTTGATTGCATGGTTTTAGATGTGTGTTATATGATAGCAATGTGACAGCTGAAACATATAACAAAACATTAAGCGTTTCAAATGTCGTTTCTACACCTTTAGATCGTATAGCCTTCAGATAATTGCCAGCTATTTCATTCACCGCTTCCAATTCCAATTTAGTGGGTTCTTTACTGATTCTAGTGTTGTATGGTCTGTCACTCACATTAAAGCTGTGTATCTCTTGAAACATATCGTTCCATATCACTTGTAGGATGTCCACAAGTTTTTGGTGCTCTGTTTGTTCAGTAGAGTCATGAATTTCAGCCTCGTTAGCTGACCTTTCTCGCTGTTCTTCAGTGGAAGTGGGATGGATTTCAGCAAAATTGTTGGTGAGCTGTTCACTGTTAGATTTAGCTGGCCATTCTCTTTGTCTGTCAGTGGAGGTGGGGTGGCTGTCTACAAGGGATGTATTTGTAGTATCACTCAATTCCGTTAGATGTATCAATTTACATCTAATGATACGTTTTGCCTGTTCATTTAAATGCTTTGGAGAAAAGTCTAATTCTGGGTGTTTGGAGTTCCATAAAGCCTTTGCATAAAACCGAACTTTTGGGGTTCAGATTG
>OZ024742.1:204618189-204635689 GCA_964016885.1 Eledone cirrhosa | reverse complement strand
GAACGAAAACAGGAAGACGATATTTTGGTTCGTGAAGACGTTCCCTGGCAATGAACGGGAAAAAAGCGAGGATAATACGTCGTTATGTGGAGCGTGAAGAACAATTTTATACAAAGACAAGACCAAGTTTATGGTATAAACGGAGTCGTTAGACTAATATTCTATTTAAAATAACAGAATGATTTCCAGCCCCGGAGTTTAAGAATGATGTAAATAAAATTGAAAACGAAAATGACAGAGGTTATTAAAATAGTAAAAGTAAATAGTGAAGATTTAGGCCAGTACATACGTATGCCCCGACGGACACACACACACACACACACACACACACACACACACATACACACACACACACACACACATACACGAACGCACGCGCGTATGTATAAACCTTATGCATTTCTACAGTATTTTCACAAAACTTAAGACATAGGTTACTTATGTACTCCGGATGGTCATGGGCATTTTCATTTTTACAGATATTGATTATAGGGCCCCCAGCAGATAACCCATTTAACCACTTTAACCACTTTCTTGGAGTCGACTGAAGCACTGCAGTGCAATGCAACAAAACGTCATAACTTCTGGAGTTCGCAACCGATTTTCACAAAACTTGACACATGGGCTACGTTTGTCCTACATATGAATGTTAACTCTCAGAATTGGCACATATTGGGTAGGGGACCCCTGGGGGCAGGAACCCCCTTTTGGAAAAAGCCGATGATTTTGTAAAAGTATAGTTTTCGAAGCAGCACTGAAGTATTGACATAAATGGTCTACACAACTTCTATGCGTAGCGATCGTCGGCTGACTGTTCGACTGATGGCAAATGAGCTGGGCATGAATCGGGACAGCGTCTGGAAGATTCTCATTGAAGATTTGGACATGCGGAAAGTCTGCGCGAAGATGGTGTCAAAATTGCTGAACGATGACTAGAAGGGTTGACGCATGCAAGTGTGCCAGGACATCCTCGAGCGTCTTGAAACCGAACCAGACTTGCTAAGGACAGCCATCACCGGTGATGGATCTTCGAGTACGACCCGGAGGGGACCCGTTTTGAAGACGTGGACGACATCAAAAAAGCCGTGACGACGGAACTGCGGAGGATCTCGGAAGAATCCTTCCAGGAGTGCATGCAAACGTAGCAGAAAAGGATGGAAAAGTGCATTAGACTCCAGGGGGATTACTTTGAAGGAGAAAACTCTTAGTTCACACTAAGAGTTTGGGTTTGAAATAAATCTTTTGACATCAGCCCTGGAACTTTTCTGACACACCTCGTATATATATATATATATATATATATATATATATATATATGTACGTATATGTCTACGTGTGCATACTTACAGTTATGTATTAGCTGTGCTAGGGCGAGAAATAAAATTCTAATTTTATTAAAAAAATATACATATATATATACATGCATGCAAATTGACGTGGGTGTTTAATATACCATTGAAGTTAAAACATTCTACCAACCGAATGAGCACCCAATACTTGTAATTAGCAGTGTAAATCTATTCTCATCAGATTACAGATCACAACGGTTTCGGCCACTTCCAACACTAGTGCTCATCCCAGCGGAGTTCTTGATTTTATTTTACTGACACTGCAGCACACCTTTTCTTCTTTTTATCTATTTATCAAGTACACTGAACTGGGTACAACTGGCACAGCTTCAACCATGTTGAAATTATTACGTTTTACTGCATACTGAGAATTTGTTCTTTCAACATTCGTTTTATTCTCCAGATATCCAGGCATTTTCTACTTCTTTCTCCATTTAACGAATCACTTCTCTGCTCTCTTTACTAAGTTCAATACTGGAACATAGTGGATCAAGCTACACATTCCCGACACCTTACATCTACTAGAAGCATCGTACACTTTCGTCTTATTGCCTCATACGTCCTTCTATTCATGTACTTATTCCATATTACTTTCCCAACCCATCAATCGATTAAACAATGAGCATTTTTTTCAAGTCAAACTGTGTCATAAGTTCAGAGTGTTGCTTCGTTTATTTTATATGGTGTCCGAACATGAGCGGTTCTTTCAAATGTGCATGTACCGTCCAGTTGTTAGTATCACATCTACCCTCCAAACACTAATATCACACACGTACCTGGTAGCTATTAACGCTACATACAGCTCTATGTATCGGCATCCTGCTGTTTAGGCATTGGTGTTATTTTCCTGGCACTGTTATTGAAAACAACTGATGCAATTTGGTGCTGATTTCCATTGCAATGTTACAGATGCTCTGTTTTTTCTTCTACTGTACCAACAATGTTACTTTATATTTGATTGTAGTACTAGAAATATTCTGCAAAGCCTGCTACTATAATAAGCTTCAACGTTGACTGACTTTTATATAGACAATCAGCGATGAAAGGGGTTTCGGGTTCGGTCCCACCGCTGGATACCTTGAGAAAGTGTCTTCTATCATAGCTTTGTGTCGTCCTATGCCTTGTGCGAAATTTGGTAGATGGAAACAATCCAGAACTACTTCGTATATATATATATATATATATATATATATATATATATATATATATATATATATATATATATATATAATACTAAAACTCCGTGATTGCTTGCTTGTCTGTAATGTAATACAGCCAAAAGGGCGCATAATGGGAAAATACTTTGAGAGGAAGTTGCTTCTGAAATGGGAATACAAATGGAATAAAACAAGTTTCGCGTAAATCGAAGCACGGGTTCCCGACATATGGGGTTTTTCCGGGTACCTTCATAAACAGAGAGACAGATAGATAGATAGATAGATAGAGAGAGAGAGAGAGAGAGAGCTGGTGGTGTTGCGTATATATATATATATGTGTGTGTGTATATATGTATATGTGTGTGTGTGTCTATGACCAGTGTATATAGATCACAGACACCCACATATATATATACACACACACACATACATATATCTATTTATGTATACAAACACACATTTATATATACCCATACACACACGTCTATATATGGGCCTTCCAATTTCATTTCACATTATATACATGTATGTGTATATTTTGATTACTTAAAAATTATTTTTAAGTGAACATGATTTTTAAAAAATATTTTGAAATGAAAGTGACCCAACGGGTCACGGGTGGTCTAGTATATATATATATATATATATATATATATATATATATATATATATATATATATATATATATATAAGTATTGGGTTGGAACATTCAACTAAATCACTTTAAAGTGGTGCTTCAGCATGGCCAAAGTCTAATGCCTGAAATCACTAAAATAATAAAAGAATATATACATATACATACATTATATCTTCATATTCCATAATGCTCCAGGCAAACTACTACACCTTGTATATGTTTATATTTAGCACATACATGCATGCATGCATGATGGCTGCAACTCAAATTCGAGTAATGCCAGCGCTTGATACTCAAACATGGGCGTCACGGACGTGGCTTTCTAGTCCTGCTAGGGATTTGCCTATGGTCAGCAATGACATGCATCGCAAAAATATCACATATCAAACGATGCCTGTGTTTGATGTTATTTTAAGTGAGGAAACGCTTTGCACGGGGCCAATCCCGCTGTCTGAACATCGAATGCATTTACCTAAAAAGAATAATTGGTCTACATCATTGGATGCAAACGAAGTCGCAGGTTTTATGAAGATTAGGAATCTCTCGCTACAATAAAAAAAAAAAAAAAATTAAATAAAAATTATTGGATAGCCGTTGACTCTCCTGAGTTCCTCCGCCTTTGACGGATTTTGTTTTTTCATCCCGCAGGGTGTCCAAATTCATCCTCCTCACCAAGTAAGTTTGGTAGGGTTGCCGGTGTAGCCGCCGACTACCTGACCATGGACAGGTTGTACTGGCTTACATATTACTAGTAGCGCCGAAGAGCGACCTGATACACATACATACATACATACATGGTGGCTGCCAACTCGTTTTCGAGTACGGCCACTACTTTATATCCATGTAGGAGAACCCCTACCAATGCACTGAACGGGTGTGACTTTTTAGTCCAGCCAGCGACTTGAAAACTCTGGTACAAACACTACACTTGTGACAATTGTTGACACATAGTGCAGGGCCCATGGTACCATGTGACGACAAGTGCAGAGAGATCTCCAGATATAAAGCAGTGCCTGTGCCGTGAAGCTTTTATAGTGAGCAAAGGCACTGCACAAAGCCAGTCCCACTCTCTTAACCAATATGATATTTACGAAAAAGAAGAACAAGTCAACATCATTGGATACCATCAGGGTTGCAGGTTTTATATCAGAGTTTTCCTTCTCCTAGAATTCTGCCTTGACAAAGGCTAAGGAGTCATCTCTCCCGGTGATTAGGTCCTTTGCTCTTTGACAGGTTTTGTTTTTAGTCCTGCAGGATGTCCAAAGTCACCCTCCCCACCAAGAAACCTTGGTGGGGTTGCCAGTTTAGTCGCCAACGACCCGACCATGAGACAGGTTGTACTGGGATACATGTTACCAGTAGCACCAACATACATACATACATACATACATACATACATACATACATACATACATACATACATACATACATACATACATACATACATATTTGACGAAGCAGAGGAATATAGGCATAAATGAAGACAAAATCCCAATCACCAGCAATGCTATAATGTAATATATATTTAACTACAGATATAAAAGTGTCTGGTAAAGACATTTATTGTCAATATGAAAATTTATTAACTTATCTAAGTTTACAAGTAATTATCGGTATAATTGTAAATTTATAATCCCGGTTCAGAAGCTGAAAGTTTGGAAGCAGTTGTCTATTAATATTTTCCTTCTCTGCTGGGTAGCTGACTTCTATAACTATATAAATGTCCACACTGTTGGACAGTTTATATATATATATATATATATATATATAATTTTATAATAAACAACACAATATAATTATTCCATTACCTAAGGTGTCAGGAAACTAGACGATCTTAACAGAAACGTCCAGTACGCTCATCCTGAATAATATATCCATAACATAAATATTTCAGCTGATAAGCGTACTGGACGTTTCTGTTAAGACCGTCTAGTTTCCTGAAACCTTAGGTAATGGAATAATTATATTGTGTTGTTTATTATATATTCAAATAGCTCTGTACTATACATAGAGCACTGTTCTTCCCTTTATCCTTTCTACGGAAATATATAAGACATACACACGCACGCACAAATATATATATATATATATATATATATATATATATATTGTTATACTTTGGGAGTGTCATGTTGCCAATAAGAAACACACGCACCAGTTGCTTTCACTTCAATTTATTATAATAAATTTATAAATTTAGGAATTTATAAATTTCCAGTTGGTTGGTTCGTTCCACAACCAGATGGTTGTTTATATATTGTCAAAGTTCTTTCGTCACACATTCTGTGACCTCTTCAGTGACTGGGGATTCTTTTCTTTGTTTTTGTGCCTCTCCTTTGTTCTGTCCTACGCCATCTTCTGAAGATGAACAAAGAAAAAAATCCCAGTCACTGAAGAGGTCACATAATGTGTGACAAAAGAACTTTGACAATATATAAACAACCATCTGGTTGTGGAACCAACCAACCAACCAACCGGAAATTTATAAATTCCTAAATTTATAAATTTATTATAATAAATTGAAGTGAAAGCAACTGGTGCGTGTGTTTCTTATTGGCAACATGACCCTCCCAAAGTATAACGGTTTCAACACACGTTTTCAGATAAAGAATCTTGCTAAACAAATTCAGAAACGAAATATATATATATATATATATATATATATATATATATATATATATATGTCCATACTTGCTGTACAGCCGACATCTATAGCTGTATATATGTCCACATCTGGTGGACAGCCGACATCTATAGCTGTGTGTATATATATATATATATATATATATGTTCACATCTGGTGGATAGTTGACATCTATATCTGCATATATATATATATATATATATATACAGCTTCCTGATGATTTCTCACGAATTAAACAATTCTAGTCCTGTAGAACCTTTTCTATATTAAAACATTTATACTCTGCTATGTATTGAGTACCTTACTTACTGTGGTTATCCTCGATTCAACCCGGAATAACTTATATATATATATATAATGTGTGTGTGTCCACATCTGGTGGACAGCTGACATCAATAACTATATATACATGTCCATATCTCGAGGACAGCCGACATACGTAGCTGTATATATATATATATATATATGTCAATATCTGGTGGACAGCTGACATCTATAACTGTATATATATATACAAGCATTTTTTTTGTAAGAAAATGATGATTGATTTTAAATCATTGATATAATTTATGGAGAAAAACTCTACATTTCAATATTACTCAATATAAAATGTAATGCATGAAAAATTAAAATTTGCTGAAATTTTGTGAATAGGCATCATATATTGTCATCATATCTTGACATCTATAACTACATAAATGTCCACACTGCTGGACAGCCGACATTTATAGCTGTATATATATGTCCACATCTGCTGGATACCTGACATGTATAGATGGACATCTGCTGGAGAGCTGCTGGACAGCTAACATCTTCTGGACAGCTGACATCTATAACTATATGTCCACAACCTCTATAACTATATAAATGTACATACCGCTGGACAGGTGACATCTGCTGGACTGCTGACATCTATAGCCGTAAATATATGTCCATATCCTCTGGACAGCTGACCCTTATAATTGTATATCATTTTTCTTTTCTGCCCCAAACAACCATAACAGGCTTGTTACGTTTGTACTTGGTGGAGGTTTCATGAGAATATCCCACCCATGTACCTTATGTTGGTATGTCTGTACATATTCAGTAGCAGGATGGAGTTTCTCTATTTATCACCGGGCAGTCTATGGATGGCAGTGTATATTGTTTTCCCAACATCATACCACATTGAGAAGTAGTTCTCTGAGGACCTCTTTTGAGTAGCTGTTAATCACGTGGGTAATATCTCCCACAGAAATGTGACATAATCAACAATCTTAAGTTCCAGTTAAACCCTTTAGCATTTACATTACTCTATATTTACTATTTCATTTTCACAAAAAAGGCTTTTTCTTACATAGTATAGAAGTTATGAGATTTTGATTTTATTTATTTTGAGAACAATACCTTAACATAAGTATAAGCAGCGGGTTACAGCCGGTTTCAACAGAAAGAGGTGAGAGAATTCTGGTCGGATATGGCCGGTTTAAATGCTAAAAGGTTAAGGCTTTAAGGGATTTGCTGTCCTTTTTCTATATCAGGTATTTCATAGCTATCTCCTACTCCCGAAATTAAAAAATATAACCTTTCCAAATGTGACATGATGTAACGGTTTCGAGTTCAAGAGATGCTCGACTTTATGTCAATGTTAGTACCATCCTTAATATTACGGGAAATATCCCTATGAATAACTATATTTTGGTATGCAGAATATTTCTCTACCAGGTCTTTCTTCAGGTATGTTAGTCCATCATTTCTGGGGAATTTTGAGGAATAAATCTTATTAAGATTTATTCCTCAAAATTTGTCAACATTATAACACTAATTTACAATATATATTTTAATGTGACATCCTTGGAAACAGGCCATTTATATAAAAATATTTTAAAACACCTTGTATAACGATCATGTAGTTCTATGATGGCTCGATGGTTCTGGTTTGGGGAAACAGGTTCTCCGTATGTAGTGTATACACATGTGTGTATGCATATATATATATATATATATATATATATATATATATATATATATATATATATATATATATATATATATATACCCATATATATATATTCTTTATTAAGGCCAAGTTTTGCGTTTTGTTATTCTGGATTTTCGCTTGTGTCCTCACAGGCGAAACACAACAATTTGCAGTTACTATAAGTTTCAGCTAGTGATTGATAACAATTGCCGTTTAAAATGGAAAGTGAATGTTCTTAAATAGGGTTTCGCTCTTTTTATGAATGTGAACGTCACTAATTGGTAGCTAGGTGTGAGTGTGCTGGTGAGGAGGTGGAGAGCCTGTTGTTCAACGACGATCATTCAGTGGCTGGATCGTGTTGTTACCGTTGGTCACTACATAAATACATAATGGCTGCGCCCTTCGTTATCGAGTATGGCCATTGCACGATATAACATTATTAGTAATTATTAATTAATTGTTTCTACTTTAGGCACAAGGCCAGCAATTTCCCAGTGCATTACTGGTACTTTATTAATTAATTATTGGTACTTTATTAATTAATTATTAAGTAATTATTAATTAATGCCATCGTGCAATGCCTGTGCATGAAGATTTTTTTTAAGTGAGGAAAAACTGTGCACTGAGCCAATCCCACTCTCTGAGATACAGTAACTCTAACCCCAAAAGAAGAAAATATCAACATCATCAGTAACTACTGAGCCGAAAGTTTTATATCGGAATTATCCCAGTTTTCTGAGTTGCCTTCTCCTAGAAGAATGCCTAGATAAAGGCTAGGAGTCTTTCACTCCCAGTGGTTTAACCGCGCGATCGGGTATCCAGCTCCATTATTTCTATGTCCCCGCGCAACGTATAATGCATACATGCATACATACACGCATAATATATACATGCGTACACGCATACATACGTGCATACGTACATACATAATGTCATACATACATATATTATACATACGTGCATACGTACATACATAATATATCATACATACGTGCATGCATACATACGTATATACATGCATAATACATATAGGATGGCTGCAACTCGATTTCGAGTAATGCTATCGCTTGATACTTAAGATGTCAGATATGAAGAGATGCCTATGCTTGAAGGTTTTTTAAGTGAAGAAAGGCTTTGAACGAAGTCAATCCCACTCTCTGACCATCGATTGCATTTACCCAAAAAGTAGAACTGGTCTACATCATTGGATGCAAACGAAGTCGTAGGTTTTATATCAGAGTGACCTTCTCCTAGAGAGATGTCTTAATGAAGACTAGGAATCTCTCACTTCACTGCCCCCCTCCCCACTCCACCCCACAAAAAACTTTATTGGATGGCGTCTTTTTCTTTTTCTTTTTCTTTTCTTTTTCCTCTTTTTCTTTTTCTTTTTTTTTTCCTCTTCCTTTTTCTTTTCTTTTTCTGTTTTCTTTTTCTTTTTTCTTTTTCTTCTTTATTCTTCGGAGGGTCGTGGGGGCAAAGTCCATAGACACGCCTTAAAGCTGGCCCCATCCGGCTGTATCTGCAACCGAGACCAATAAAACGTATAGATGTCATCCAACTATCTTGCTCATATTCAACCTCTAGGTCTCCTGCCTGGTGCTCTGCTCATAAAATCTGTCTAGAGATTCTTTCCTTAGACATTCTATCCAGACGTCCGAGGCTATATTGCAAAGAAGTAGCGGTTGTAGCTGGAGAGTCTCCCTGATTTCCAAGCTACGTACTCTATCGAGTAGCATTACTGTAAAGACCCTTCAGATGAACCTCGATTCAGCCGCTTGTATTCCTTTCGCAATTTTTATTCCTTCCCTTTTTAAAAAAAAATCAAACAAATCAATACTAAAAAAAAAAAAGTGTTTTTATGATTGTTTTTCTATTTTGAATTTTTCCCTTTAACACTAAATTTTATTTTACTTTTAACAATACGTTAGTACAGTGACAAAATGAAAGTTTATAGAGATGGGGTGGACAAACTCTACACCCTTGGCTTAATGTCATATCCTAGCTGCACTCCGCACACAAACTGGTGAAAGTGTTACCGGGGAAAACAGCCAGCGATATACGCTGTATCAACCCTTCCACCTTCCCGAGGTTCTTCCCTCAGGCGAGATGACCTCGTCCGGGGAGTCAAGGGACCACGTACACAACAAGTCTTACTTGAATTGTGTATATTTCCAGTTCAGAAGGTGTGGTACAACTTAGTGTGTGCGTATGTTTGTGTGTGCATGAGTGTGTCTCTGTTTGTGTGTATGTGTTTGTGTATGTGTGTGTAGGTGTTTGTGTTGTGTGTTTGTGTATGTGTGTGTAGGTGTTTGTGTTGTGTGTTTGTGTATGTTGATTCAGACATGAATAGGCTCACGTCTCTATATATATACATGTCATCACCTATATATGTGTACATGCATCAACACACACCCACACACACAAACACACACATATGTCTATATACAAACACGTGAATATATATATATGTATAGATGCACACACAGACACACGTACACACATGCATCCATGTAGACCCTTACAAACAAGCATACACTCATATATAAATATATATGTATAAACGTATATAAGTTTTTAACATAAATGTGTATGTCTATATGTATAAATGCATGTGTATATGCATAAATGCATATGCATGTGTGTATAAAGGCATATGTATAAATGCATATATGTGCATATATCAAAGTATAATATATTGAGTTAGAAACTCATTAAGGTCCCTTTCAATTAAAATTAGTTCAAGGAAAAACATTTCCGGCCGTGTAATATAATTCAATATAAAGAGAGAAAAACACAGATATATACACATCTGTATTCAGATTATAAGGGACCAAAATTTGCTAGGTTGAACAGTATACTAACTATAAACAAAAAGGTCTGCCAGACTCAATTAAAAGAAAAATTAAGAAAAAACAAACCGTTTGTGATATAAATGCATATGTTTGTATGTACAAATGCAAAAATATATAGATGTACATCTATATATATAATTCCCGTTCTGTGTGTGTGTGTAAAAGAGTTTCACTTGGAAAATATTCCATCCATCTCTGTCAAATTAAACACATAGCCAAAATAGGCTACGGTTTGTAACATCAAGAAATTTGCTAGTATATTCATATATGTATATGTATATATATATAAATGTAAACGTATAAATATAAATGTATATGTATATAAGTATTAAGGATACTATTTATGGTTATGTATATACTAAAACCTTTTATAGTTATATATATTTTAAACCCTAAATAGTGAAAGACAGTAATTTATTACTACCTTATTACCAGTAAGATAAATAGCTCAATATAATAACATCAGTTGTTCTACAGAGCAGTTATATAGAAATTACATGAATCAAAGTTCTGTTCAAATCATTTATTCGCTTACAATTGTTTCTTCCAAACCGAGGTTTGGAGTCTTCGGAGCAATTTTTCAATGATTGTTTACATACATGGCCTCCTTTCCAACACAAGAGACATACAGAAACATATGTATATGTTGATGCACAGTGGGTTGACATCCATTATAATATTTTAGCATGGCAATTTACATTCAAAGATTAAAGTCATATTAAAAGAAAACAAAAATAAAGTTAAAATACAGTTAAAATACAACATTGGCAGTTTACGAAGATAATGCAAGAGGATAGTTAGAAGTAGTTAGTGTATGCAATAGTTACACGTGGGGCATGCATGTGTGTCTTATTTATATAAGATTATAGTGAGGCAGGGTGTTATATGTAATACAAGCACTTTAAGCGGGCAATCAAGAGTATTATGGGGGTTGTATTGGTAATGTATTTTTTATATGTATGATATAGAAGCTTGTGTGCAGAGAAATATTAAAAATATTAAAAATGAGAAGCAAAACAATGTTATGGTTTTCGTATACACCACCATTTTCACAATCCAGGAAACGTAATATATAGATTATATGTCCTTCACATAATCTACGATGATTCAATATTGGATGCTTGATGAATTATGTTAGAATATTATAGCTTGTTGTTCTTTAATCCAATTTTATAGAGCAGGTTGTTTTTGTTGCGAGAATTAACATCGTATTATTTTCCGGAAGTGTGTGTGTGATTAAGGGGAGTTAATGCGTGAGGGGAGGTAATAAGCTGATTTCTATAACTAAATTTATTATCCTAATGTACATTAAATGGTGTCTCAAATGAGTCTCTATCATATAAGGTTATAAACAGTTTCTAAATTTAAGTATCCTATCTATAAATTACAGTGTAGTCTATCAAGAAGTACTAAAGGTGTTCATATTAGGATGATTACCCTCTATCATAGAGTGCCACAACCGAATATTCCACATGAAGAGCCAGATCCCCAAATCAATGATCTTTGTAAGTGTAGTCTACCCGCAGAACCTGGCAGGGTTTTATTAGAATCACTTCTATATACAACTCCTGGTAAGCTCTGGGTCAGTGCATGTCTGATTGCATGGCAAAGTTAAATATCACTAGGGTAGACCAGAGATCAATTCTCACTTACAATGTCACTAATCTGACCATCAAGTCATACATGTATGTATAACTCATACATCACTTGTACATAATTCATTGCACGCAGCATATAGGTTATATAGCTCTTTTATGTTAATAAATTAATTAATCTTCCATTTATCCAATGAAGGTACTCTATACACAGAACAACATTAGCACAACCAATTCAGTGTTTAAAGTTTACATTAATTATATAGTGGTGTAATGTAGTCTAAGTAATTGAAGGCAAATATATAAAAAGTAGATGTACATGGGGATATCTCTAGGGTAAAAGGTTCAAGAAGGATGTCACTATTTGTGTTAAAGTGGATCAATGAGTGTGGAGATGTGGTGTAAGGTGTGCCCTTGAGGTTTGTTGCTAGAGGTGGTGACGGGTTCAAGTTTGACATTGTTATATATTGGGTTTAAAGTTTTGGAAGGAGTGTCGGAAGCGGTGCTGGCAAGACGCGAACACTTCTGATTTTTTATTAAGGAGGTTATGGTTTGAGAAGATAATAGTATGGGTCTCTAGTAGACAGAGGTTACAAAATTTATTAGGTGGTTTGTACGATGTCGCGTTACCTATCACTTCCCATTTAAGTGTATAAGATTTATTTTTAGTTTTTAGATAGTGTATGTAGCTAGATAGTGAAGTGGAGTTGGCTAGACTGTTTTTTGAAAGAGTGGAGGTGCGAATTGTATCTGGTTTTGAAGCAGTTTGAAGTAGAGCCTATATAGGTTTTAGAAGAGTTGCTAGTTGTGACGGTGCATGAGTATATGATATCCTTGATTAAGTATTTTTTATCTAAAGGGCAGGTTCTATTTGATCTACAGTTACAATTATTCTGGGTGTTAGTCTGCCGGTTATTATGTTGTGTAGAAGTCTGGATGGTAGCTATAGGATTATGGTTATGGGGGTTGTCTTTCCCAGCGTTATTGCTTACACTAGTGCTATTACTATTATTTCTATTGTTATTAGGGTTAGTTGATATAATGTTATTTTGAAGGTTTATCGTCTGTTGTGATTTAGTTTGTTGGAAGTAAGAATTAATTTTTCTTTTATTGCTACTAGCTATGTGGTATGCTATGTTAGGCGTAGTAGAGTAGGAGATTTTAATAGTCTTTTTGTTTAAAAGGCTATGGTACTTGTGGCCAGATGGGAAGTTTTTATCTAGTAGTGAGAAGAAAGCCCTAGGTAGGTTGGTAGAGACGTTTAGATTGAAAGGAGGGTTGAAAAATGTATTATTTCTTCTTCTATTTTTGTTTTTTATGTCTGGTGAGTTGTTTCTTTGTATGGTACTATGGTAATTTCTGTGGTGTGGGTTACTTTTGATGGCATCCTCCGTATTAGTGTGTGTGTGGTTGCTATTCTTATTACTAAATTTCCTCATGGACATATTGTGCGAAATAATGTTGTAGCTATGTGTTTTTGTAGGTAGGAACTCGATCTCTATATTATGGCCTGATCTAGCTAATGCCTGATTATAATATTGCGAGTTTTTGCTAAATATGTTTACGTCATATGATAGATTAGAGATTCTATTGGATACTCCCTTAGAGATAGAGTTTAATATTGATCTAGGGTGGTTAGACTTGGTATCTACGTAAATGAGTTTTTCGTTAGGTTTATGGAAAGGTGTATATATCTTTGAGTCTAGGCAGAGGGTGGCGTACAGGAAGTTAACCTTTTTAGTGTTTTTGTCCATGGTGATACTAAGGTTATAGTTTTTGAATGTCTTGTGCAATAGTTTTCTAGTTCTTTCTATATTGAATTTTTATAGTCTATAAGTAGAAGTGAAGGTTCTGCGGGTAGACTACACTTACAAAGATCATTGATTTGGGGATCTGGCTCTTCATGTGGAATATTCGGTTGTGGCACTCTATGATAGAGGGTAATCATCCTAATATGAACACCTTTAGTACCTCTTGATAGACTACACTGTAATTTATAGATAGGATACTTAAATTTAGAAACTGTTTATAACCTTATATGATAGAGACTCATTTGAGACACCATTTAATGTACATTAGGATAATAAATTTAGTTATAGAAATCAGCTTATTACCTCCCCTCACGCATTAACTCCCCTTAATCACACACACACTTCCGGAAAATAATACGATGTTAATTCTCGCAACAAAAACAACCTGCTCTATAAAATTGGATTAAAGAACAACAAGCTATAATATTCTAACATAATTCATCAAGCATCCAATATTGAATCATCGTAGATTATGTGAAGGACATATAATCTATATATTACGTTTCCTGGATTGTGAAAATGGTGGTGTATACGAAAACCATAACATTGTTTTGCTTCTCATTTTTAATATTTTTAATATTTCTCTGCACACAAGCTTCTATATCATACATATAAAAAATACATTACCAATACAACCCCCATAATACTCTTGATTGCCCGCTTAAAGTGCTTGTATTACATATAACACCCTGCCGCACTATAATCTTATATAAATAAAACACACATGCATGCCCCACGTGTAACTATTGCATACACTAACTACTTCTAACTATCCTCTTGCATTATCTTCGTAAACTGCCAATGTTGTATTTTAACTGTATTTTAACTTTATTTTTGTTTTCTTTTAATATGACTTTAATCTTTGAATGTAAATTGCCATGCTAAAATATTATAATGGATGTCAACCCACTGTGCATCAACGTATACATAAGTTTCTGTATGTCTCTTGTGTTGGAAAGGAGGTCATGTATGTAAACAATCATTGAAAAATTGCTCCGAAGACTCCAAACCTCGGTTTGGAAGAAACAATTGTAAGCGAATAAATGATTTGAACAGAACTTTGATTCATGTAATTTCTATACGTATATAAGTATTTATTTACGTACGAATAGCACGGAGTGCATGTGTATAAACACACACGCACCGTGTTATATTTTGACGGTATTGTATTTGCTCAATGTACGAGAACAGAGTCGTTATATGTAAAAGAAACCAAAGAACGCTTACATAATCAAACAGTTTTTATTTGCTTACAATGTTTCATCCATACCGTTGGGTAGGAAACATCAGAGCTTAATAAACACAGTGCTGAGTATAAGCTCTACCAAGCTTAGTCACACGAACAATCGGAATACAATAGAGGGTAAAGATAGGGAGATCGGAGATGGCAAATAAGGAGAGAGTACATGCTGGGTTGTTAAGCACCACAGCTAAATGCTAGGGCACAAGCAGATCTCACAAGATGCAGATACAATTGATGGCACACAAAATAAAAAAATAGAAACAATGGTTAAAACATAATAAAAAAGTAAAAGGAAGATAATATGAAGAGATAAAAAGTGAATAAAAAGGTAGAGATTAAAAAAAAAAATATTAAAGGGAAAGAAGTGAAAAAAGAAAGAAGGAAAAAAAAAAAAAAGAAAAAGTGTTGTCTGAGGGCCACACACGACAACTAATTGTGCACATTACAACTAATTTTTGAAATCTTATATTATGAAGATAAAACATGCTCGCGCTGTAAAAACCTTTGTGGGGGCCCCAGGTGTGCTTGCAAAGGGCCGAATGTGGCCTGCGGGCCGCATATTTGACATGCCTGCTATAGCTGGTACATCTATGCGCCGGGTCTGTATATTTCTTATGGTGTTTCCTTCGAATCTTTTCATGAGTTCATTCTGATAGGAAAAGTAGTTAACGATATATATAATATATATATATATATATTATATATATATTATATATATATATAATATATATTATATATATATATATAATATATATATATATATATAATATATATATATTTACTATATATATATATAGATATATATAATATATATTATATATATATATATAATATATATATATATAATATATATATATATAATATATATATATAATGTATATATATATAATATATAATATGTTGAGAAGGTAACACACGAGAGAGAGATATATAGTGTGTTATCAATAATACAGGGAAAAAAACCACCAGTGTATGGAATCTATAACCTATGAAAGGCAGACTATAGACACGATAATTAAAAATATAAATTAAAGCGTAAATAAATACCTCTATAACTATATAACACACGTACAAATCCAAAGATATGTTTCACCAAAAAATTTGTTGAAAGAAATGGTCTAGTCTCGGTTCATCAGCGTGTGTAAGGCCATACATTTCAGACAACACTAAGAGAATTTTACAATTGACTGTCCAGCTCCACGTGGGAGAGAGAAGTCACAGCGTGTTTAAGGGCAGTGAACCAGTGGAATCTGAGAGACGAACTGCTAGAAAGGGCAGCCCAAAGCCACTCAGAGAAGTGTGCTCAACCAAACAGAGATGGAAAGACTGTTATTAGGAGCGAAATATCACGATAAATTAACGGAGGCATAGGCCGTCGTTATTCCCTGTAAATAATGTGCTCAAAGGGGAAGAGATCCTGAGCCCTTTAAAATATAATATGTTGCGAAGGTAACACACGAGAGAGATATATATAGTGTGTTATCAATAATACAGGGAAAAAACCCACCAGTGTATGGAATCTATAACCCATGAAAGGCAGACTATAGACACGATAATTAAAAATATAAATTAAAGCGTAAATAAATACCTCTATAACTATATAACACATGTACAAATCCAAAGATATGTTTCACCAAAAAATTTGTTGAAAGAAATGGTCTAGTCTCGGTTCATCAGCGTGTGTAAGGCCATACATTTCAGACAACACTAAGAGAATTTTACAATTGACTGTCCAGCTACACGTGGGAGAGAGAAGTCACAGCGTGTTTAAGGGCAGTGAACCAGTGGCCTCTGAGAGACGAACTGCTAGAAAGGGCAGCCCAAAGCCACTCAGAGAAGTGTGCTCAACCAAACAGAGATGGAAAGACTGTTATTAGGAGCGAAATATCACGATAAATTAACGGAGGCATAGGCCGTCGTTATTCCCTGTAAATAATGTGGTCAAAGGGGAAGAGATCCACTGGTTCACTGCCCGTAAACACGCTGTGACTTCTCTCTCCCACGTATAGCTGGACAGTCAATTGTAAAATTCTCTTAGTGTTGTCTGAAATGTATGGCCTTACACACGCTGATGAACCGAGACTAAACCATTTCTTTCAACAAATTTTTTTGTGAAACATATCTTTGGATTTGTACGTGTGTTATATAGTTATAGAGGTATTTATTTACGCTTTAATTTATATTTTTAATTATCATGTCTATAGTCTGCCTTTCATAGGTTATAGATTCCATACACTGGTGGTTTTTTTCCC
>OZ024742.1:204565689-204598189 GCA_964016885.1 Eledone cirrhosa | reverse complement strand
ACCGTACTGTATTTGTGGGCTTATTAGTCGCCCCTTTGCATACGACGCTCCCTCTTTTTATTTCAATTATATTTTACATTATATTTTGACGTTTATAGGCATTTTTATGAAACACGTCCGATATTCGCGGTTTTCCACACTTCGCGGATGCTCTAGGGGACAACTGCATATATATATATATATATATATATATATATATATATATATATATATATATATATATGCAGTTAATTTCAGGTTAGAATCAGTTTAAAACTAGTTAGACCAGTACTCAATAGTGTACTCTATACTTAGGGTAGTCGAGTATGGTTATATTATAAGCTGTTGAAAGGGCAAGAGTTCAGCCGTAGGGTCCCGACTCTTTATAGTATATATATATATATACACACACATATATAAACACACATATATATGTAATCACAGCATCTTTCTTAATGTTATTCACGCACACACACACACACACACACACACATAAACGCATGTATGTAAACTTAAATACACTCGCAACACTATATTACATGCACACACATACTGAGACACGAGCCAAAAAGGACGCCTCTATGTGGTCGACGAATATGCTAAAGATAACAGCCAAAACTTACTCAGGTCACACCCAACTATTTAAAACAACTAAAGACATGTGTATTAGATGTGGTATTCATAGATATCCATACAAAGATGTGATGGTCATGGTTGGAACGCCTTTGATCATAATGACTGCGTGGTTAAATCTGATGTGAACCAAACAATAACAAAAGCAATGGGACTATATATAATCGCCCAACCTGCTAGAAATAGCTGTCGCATCTTCCTCACAATAAGTAAGGATATACTTGATAAGGTACTTCTAGATACAATATAGTTGGTTAAAAGACGGGGCTGCCGTAGCTGAGACACTTTTAATAAAAGGTATGAACGATCAGGATTGTCCTGGAATTAAACAACACAGAAAATAATTCAATTGCTCTCGGGTCTCGAATAATGACCTGTCCCCCGCTTATTAATTTTTCAGATATTTTTCCAATCTCGCTCGCTTTTATTCCACCTTGCCCCGCTTATTAAATTTTTCTAATTTATCTCCGACAAAACTTTATTTTAAGTGGTAGCATTCCCGCGACAATTAATTTTCTATACATCGATAGTCGATCGACTTTCGTCAAATCGGACTGAGGAAACAATATTTCATCGGTCTTTCCAATTGCCAATATTATCTATCGGTCGCAACTCCAGGGAGAAGGAGCAACGTGAAATAAAGTGTCTTGCTCAAGGACATAACGCATCACTCGACAAAAAAGTACATTACTAGAAATCTCATACGTTATAAAATAAATAACATGGGTTGGGGTCTCAATATATAAATTAAACCACTAATTCGGGTTTATAAAAATAATCAACGGAGACAACCTAGAAAAAAATAACGATTTTCCAACTCCCCCGCTTATTCCATATCCCTCTATTATTCGGGATCCGAGAGTATACGACCAATCTCTTCATGGTCATTCTGTGTGCTAGAAATAGCAGCCAAATCTAACCCTTTCCTTCTCCCTACGAATTACACTATAACATCACAAAAAGGAAGCTCACATTGGATAATATAGTCGTAGATATACCATGGTTAAAAGAAAATACAACAACTAACGGGATGGTTAATGGTAGGAATACCTTTGATCATAGCTCTACTCGCTGTAGGCAGCTGACCTGGAGTTAAACGACAACTCAGTCATATGATCAATAACAAGTGTCATTTCTGTCTTATTTCAATGACTGTACATCGTTGCTACACATCATGGGACAAATACTCCTCGATCTAGTCGCCCAAGATGCATGAAATAGCAGCTAAATTGCCTCAAATTACATTTAAATTCATTTCAATAATTTTCCTTTATATTTTCTTCTATCAATATCAAACAATTTAATGTTTAAACATTTTGCTTTGCTAATTGTGAATTTACAAACAGGAAATTGCAGCAGATAGACGGATAAATATAAAGTAATGTCCCAAACTTGTGCTTATTTCCTTTTATTTTTACGAATAAATCATTCGTAATTTATATATTTACACATCAAACAAACCCCGTTTATTTACATTTAGTTCATTTTTAAGTAAAACGAAAACATAGAAAAACGCAATATAAAAACAACAAAAACACACACAAAAAAACCGGATAGTCACGGCTGGAAGGCCTTTAATGTTAGGTTTGCTCTGAGTCAAAGCTGGCTTAGGGTTAAAGATATATAACGTCAACAAAACTCGGAAATTTCCGGGAATATAACTCGGAAATTTCCGGGAATATCCGAGATGAGATAATCAGAGTTCGTAACATTTAGCGAAGTGTGACAGGTAGACCCCGACTTTATGATCACCTTGCTACTCTGTCTCTCTATCTCTGTTTTTCTCCACCCCACCGTCTTTCTCTCTCTCTCTCTATCTATCTCTCCTATCTCTCTCTCTCTATCTCTCTTACCTTCTTTCTATCTATCTCTCTTTCTCTTTCACCTTTTATCTATCTCTTAACCTTTATATCTATCTTTGTCTCTCTCTCTAATCTTTTAGAGCTTTCTTTCTTTGTTTCTTTCTTTCCATCTTTCTTTCTTACCTTCTATCTCTTTCTTTCTCCCTTACCTTCTATCTCTCCCTCTCTGTCACTCCCTTACTGCTCTCCTCTGTCACTCCTCTATCATCCACTCTCTGCTCTCCTCTGTCACTCCTCTATCATCCACTCTCTGCTCTCCTCTGTCACTCCTCTATCATCCACTCTCTGTCACTCCTCTGTCACTCCTCTATCATCCACTCTCTGTCACTCCTCTGTCACTCCTCTATCATCCACTCTCTGTCACTCCTCTGTCACTCCTCTATCATCCACTCTCTGCTCTCCTCTGTCACTCCTCTATCATCCACTCTCTGTCACTCCTCTGTCACTCCTCTATCATCCACTCTCTGCTCTCCTCTGTCACTCCTCTATCATCCACTCTCTGTCACTCCTCTGTCACTCCTCTATCATCCACTCTCTGCTCTCCTCTGTCACTCCTCTATCATCCACTCTCTGTCACTCCTCTGTCACTCCTCTATCATCCACTCTCTGCTCTCCTCTGTCACTCCTCTATCATCCACTCTCTGCTCTCCTCTGTCACTCCTCTATCATCCACTCTCTGCTCTCCTCTGTCACTCCTCTATCATCCACTCTCTGCTCTCCTCTGTCACTCCTCTATCATCCACTCTCTGCTCTCCTCTGTCACTCCTCTATCATCCACTCTCTGCTCTCCTCTGTCACTCCTCTATCATCCACTCTCTGCTCTCCTCTGTCACTCCTCTATCATCCACTCTCTCACTCCTCTGTCACTCCTCTAACACCCACTCTCTGCTCTCCTCTGTCACCCCCTCTCTGTTCTTCTTCTCTGTCATTCTACCTCTCTCACTCCTCTGCCACTCTCCTTCTTTCCATCCATTCATTTTACTGTTCCCTTTTCTCTCTTCTCTATTCAGTGCATTGTCATTCTCATCCCGTTTCTGTCTGTCTGTCCGTCTGTCTGTCTGCCGGCCTGCCTCTGTATGTCTACATATATGTGGGTCTCAAAAAAGGAAAAAAATCGAAAATGACTCAAGAGGGCACACTACATATGGCGTAAATATACTACATCATTACACACACACACATATAGTCTCACCGTCTGAATATGGGAAAAATCTTCAATCAACCGAGACTATTCTGGCTACACCAAAAACCGAACCTCCCTTTAGGGGTCTTCAGTCCACGATTTTTTGGGGAACAATTTAAATAAATGTAGTGTGAATTGACCTTGTCTATAAGCCAATTTGGTGAAAGTAAGACATGTTTCAATCTTATTAGATGTCACCAGCGAAGCCAATTTACTTAGCAAGTTGACTTGACTGGCTAGGTATTTGCTGTTTGCTGTCAGTTATGCCCAGACACTAGACGAGTGCGTGCAGAACGGTTTCATTGCTCCGCACGTATCTCGGACAGCTCCATCTGATAGCATTTCTGTGCCTGTAGAATTTGTCTTGGACCGGCTGTGCATCCCAGGCGAAGGATTTCTGGAAATTATCCATAGGCCCCTGACTGAAATTCCTCCCAAACAGACTAGCTAATTCGTTCTTGTTGACGCCTAGAGTCTCCTCGAGAACGTCGTCACATTTGCTAACAACTGGTCTTCTACAGAGCACTAATGTGGAGTTTCCACTGACTGCATTGCCCGATTGGTAGAGAGCTGTAAGCGCCTGACCACATTCCAGGTGCCCAGGCTTGGTTTTCGCTTGATCCAAGGCTGCAGTTTAGTCAAAGAGATGAGTTGCAAAATCCGTGACTCATAAACGGTGAACACACCTGGTCACATATTTGCACATTGCCAGCCAGGGAATGCTAACCCTCCGTGCAAAGGCTGTTGGCAGAAGACGGATCCCATGACCAGCGGAATCTGTCCCTTCCGCAAGAAGTGAAAGTACAGGCGCAGACTGGGGAAAGGCTCAACGGTCAGGCGGTAATAGTAATGGTTTCTGATTTAGGTACAAGGTCGATTAAATCAACTCAGCTGTGTTACTGATACTTTATTTTATCGACCCCGTAAGGATGAAAGGCAAAGCTAACTTCGGCGGGATTTGAATTCAGAACGAAACACCGAGAAAGATGGTTGTATAAGATCCATGAGCTCGGCTGGTCTTGCTTGGGTATCAACAGAATCAATTGGAGACGGTTGCTTCTTACAGGACTCTCCGGAAGGCGTGTTTGAGGACACTACCCTCACGGCCCTATCAGAAATAAATGGACGAAGAAGAATGTGTGTATGTATGCTCCGATTCAAGGATTGTGTAAAGGACTCATTGAAAAAAAAACTGGTTTGATGGTGGCTAACTGGGAGATAGAAGCTCTTGAAAGAGAAACTTGGCGTGGAATAGTGAATGGTGGGATCCATAATTTTGGGGACAGACGCATAGAGCACGAGAAGATCAAACTGGAAGTGCGTAAGTAATGTCTTAGTATATCTCTTGAAACGATCGGTGTGTCCATTGAATTGGTGTGCCCTGAGTGTGGAAAGATTTGCTTGAGCAAATCTGGTCTCAGGAACCACAGTCACAGCCATGTTCAAAAAGAACCAGCGAACTATGATCTCCACGGTATTGTGAAGGTTCAAAGGCAACCTGAGGCCAGGGAGATCCATAGTTGTCGTCAATGTGCGAAGGAGTGCAAGTCTTTAGCAGGCTTGAAAAGCCATATCCGGGCGTCACACATCTGAATCTGACAAGTGATTGCAATACTCTTAGCAGGGTTTGTAGCTGTCGCGCATACGCGCGCGCGCGCGCGTGTGTGTGTAAGACACGTAACTTATCGTACAGTCGTAGGGGCGTTGTAGTGACATACGGTGTTTCTTGGGCATTTTCTTTAAAGCTGGCTGAGTCCATCTCTCCAGATCTAAATACGGCCAGTTTCTTATATCTTAAGGAAAGAGAGTGATGAAGAGGAAGTGAGAAAGTGATATAGAGGAAGAATCGACACCAGACCTGGACTGATACTTTTCTATCGACTTCGGAAGGATGAAAGGCAAAGTTGACATCGGCAGGATTTGAACTCACAGAGCAGAGCACCGGAATGAATACTGCGAATCATTTTATCCGACGTTCTGGCGACTCTGTCAATTTGCCACCTTCAATAGTAACAACAACAACAACAACAACAACAACAATAATAGTGGTTTCTGATTTAGGTACAGGGCCAACACTTTTAGGGGAGGGTAAAGTCGATTAAATCAACCCCAGTATTTGACTGGTACTTTATTTTATCGAGTACGTAAGGATGAAAGGCAAAGCGAACTTCGGCGAGATTTGAATTCCGAACATAAAGTTTCGTAACTAAATGCTGCAAAGTATTTTGTCTGACGCTCTAACTATTCTTCAAAGCCACCACCCTAATAATAATTGTTTCTACTTTAGGCACAAAGCCAGAAATCTGAAAGAAAGGGGAAAGTCGATTAAATCGACCCTAGTGCATTACCGGTCTTTATTTTATCGACCCCGTAAGGATGAAAGGCAAAGTTAACCTTGGCAGGGTTTGAACCCAGAACGCAAAGGGCCGTAACTCTATGCTGCAAAGCATGGTGTCTGACGCTCTACTAATACTGGTAATAATAATAACAATAATAATAATAATAATAGTAATGGTGATGATGATGATGATGACAACAACTGAAATTTTTAAAAGCCACCAATCGAAACCAGATCCATTGATTATATAGTCTAAATGAAGACATTAGACGGGATTCTATTACAGTAGACTAGAAAATGTTGCCATTTAAAAGCTTTCTGATATTCCATCTTTGAGAGAAATGAGGCAATTAAAGAACAAAAACAAGGGAAATAATATCTTAATGTAAAGTTCTCGTTACTGAAAAACAGTTGTTATTTATAGTTTGAATAGTTTATGACAATTGCTGTGAAACAACCACTAACAACTAAGGACCCTCTACAAAGTTCAGGTGAGATACATAATGAAGTACTACTCCCACATGTGAGACAGTGCTGCTGTTTTTCATACTGGCATCCTAGACCGCATCAGAAAGCATGTGTTTCTAAATCCATACATGTGTATATGCAATTATTATATGCTAAATTTCCGGAATGTTTTACATATTCTTCCAGTTACATTAAAAGACTGCAACTTTCTAATTAGCCGTACCCTGTCTGGTCATGTGAAGCCCAGCTTCTCAAGATATTTATCAAGGGAGTTAGTAACATATTCCAGAGCCCCAATACCTAGAAGTACATATCTAATGTTAGGGTGGAGAATTTTCAGATTTCTCATTAGTTCAGCATAAATGTTTCCCTTTTCACATTATATCGACATCTGTTGGGTAGCTGATTTCCACTACTGTGCATGCTTTTTTTTCTGTTTGTCCCATATGTCTGGTCTGTTATGCTTGGGGCTTAGACAGGAACATTCTACAAGTACTCTTTCATATTATGTATGCGTATGCCATCTACACCGCTGTGACATTTTATATTTTTATCCTCAGGACTATCCTTTCTACAGATTGCACTGTATAGTGGCTCGACCACTACATTTTGCCTTATAGGTAAGATAGTATTGAGATACTATCTTTGAAAAGCTGCTTATGATATGGGTGACGTCCTCGATACTTATTCCACAGAGTCTGCTTCTGTTGTCACGTTTAGGTGTTTTATCTGCATCCCATCTCTTGTCCATTAGGTGTTTCGTTGTTATTTCCTGTTACTGGATTGCAAAAGCATACCCTACAAAATAATAGCAAAATAATACCGGTTGTTGGTCCAAGTTAGACTACTTTGCTTATCTATATTACTCTCACTTTGAATCTCTCATGCCAATTATGACTTATCTGATAGGCATGCAGCTTTTCGTCCATGGATTCGTTGTGGTATTGCAGTGCAATTTATTTGGATGTGAGATTTTGGTTATCATGCATAGGGATATTTATCTTGGCCAAACTCCATCTCTATATCTTTTGAGAATGTCGTATATAATCAATGTTTTTCTTAAACCATTTATCAAGCAGCTCCTTCCAACTCTCATGTTGTTTTATCTGGGTGTTATATTTCCAGGCTACTCGTTACTTGTTACACATTTCATTATAGGATATATTTTGATCAATCCCTAGGTATTTGTAGCAGTCCTCGTTTGACACTAGTGAAATAGTCAGACCATGGATAAATATGTTCCTAGATTGGCTTGTAGTTTTTCTTCGCTTTACAATCATATAAGAACATTTAACCTGGCCAACTTCTATCCCAGTATCTCTTGCTGATAAGCTTGCAGCATTTCATCCACTAAGCTGTTGCGGTATTGCTGTAAAATTTCCCAGGGTGTGAGATTTTGGTCATCTTTCAGGGAGTATTTCTCAAGAAGCTCGTTCCTAAGTCTCCTGACGTTAGCTGCCTTATGTAGACAGACTTGTTCTATGTATAGGCTTCTACGCTTGGTGGTTCGTAGATGTCGGAAGTTTATGAGACGACATTCAAATGCTGCTTGGATTGATGTTTACGTTTCAGGTGGAGGCGGTCTATGTCACTGTTGATGTGATAATTCCCAGTGCCAGTTATACCTTTTCGGGTTTTAACATCAATGACCCAGATCTCATCTAGGGTCCAGTCAAGTGATCAAAATGTTGGTATTGGCATAGGCTTAGCAAACACATTGTGGACCACTGTTTTATTGTGTGCAGAGAATTCAGAAGATCATGTTTTTTTTTTATTTGGGTGATATATACCTTTGTTACTCGTTACTTGTTAAATAAAGGATATATTTTCACCTATCCCTAAGTATGTGTAGCAGTTCTCATTAGATAACGGTGAAACAGCCAGGCCATTAATAGAGGTGTTGTTAGATTGGCTTGTAGTTTTTCCTTGCTTTACTATCACATATGGATATTTATGTCGGCCAAACTACATCCCGATAGCTTTTGAGAATGTCGTAACCAGGTCAAGGTTTTTCTTCATATGCTTTATATTCTTGGCATAAAGTTTCAGGCCATCCACAAAGAAGCTGTGTTTGGTTGGTGTTTCTGGCCTTCCGTGAACCAATTGCATATCCTTCATATTTCCCCATCATAAAGGACAAGAGGTTTACTGACAGGATAAATAACATCACAAAGAGTCTGTTTCCTTGCAGTACACTCCTCCGATATTCTATTTTATCAGTGACAATATAGTCCTCCTACTCTGTATTTAACTTCAGGATAATGGCCCAGGATGAAAATAGGTTCTCCATGGCTCTGATAATGTTATCTGGGACTTCAGCAAGTTGAAGGACCTCTAGCATAAAGCATGGGGAACAAAATCGAATGCTTTTTTGTAACCCAACCAGATTATAATCAAGTTCCTCCTATGTCACCGCACCTCTGACCTCGCAGTTTTGTTAATTAGGAATTGTTTAGCAAACACCCAAACTTCTTTCTTCGCAGTTGCCTACTCATTTGTGATGATATTGCTATTGTGACAGTCGTCTTGGAGAAATAAGTTCAGACAGGCTGAATACATTTTATACATTAGTTTCTGGTATGCATTTGGTAGGTAGTTGTTTACCAACTGAGTTTCTTTATCTTTGGGGAGAAATCTTGTCTCTGGTAATTTCAACCAGCTTGGTATAAGTGTATCTCCCTTGAGAGATTGCTAGTAGAGGAGGTTGATAAAATACATCCGATAGAAAGACAGTTTTTTGTACCAGTAACCGACAATCAAGTCTCTTCCTCGTGCTTTCTTATCCTGATGTTTTCCTATCACAGTCTCAAGGATATCATCATTGATGCAGTATGTTTCTGGTGTAACGCAGGGGCAACAGTTCGTTCGGATCTCTTTCAACAACATTGCATCTTGGCTGAACTTCCTTTCCCCACCCCATAGTTATCTCCAGAAGAAATCCATGTCTTTCTGGGACAGGGTCTCAGTGACATTTATTGATTTGCCTCTCATATCTCATGATGTTTGGTTTTGACTGAATCTTTTATTAATCATTTATCTTTCAGCCACTCTCTTCTGATACCGAAGTTTCTCACTGACAGCTCTCAATTCTTGTTTGAGGATGATCAGCTTGTATTCAAGATTTCGTTTTTTACTGTCTCCAAACATCATTTCTATTCTATTTTTCGCTCTTCGTTGGTGAGGAGTGTATTTTTGTTTTGTTTTAGTTTACAAATGATAAGCATTGTCACATGATCAATAGTTTTTGTACATCAACGGTGTTTTTTCTATTACACGTTAGTAATATCTGTGATGTTTTGTTTTTGTTTACATCTTTAGTACCACCAAAGATAATGCTTTACAGTCGTATGTATGTATGTATGTATGACCCCTTAGCCTTTGTCAAGGCAGAATTCTAGGAGAAGGAATACTCTGATATAACACCTGCAACCCTGATGGTATCCAATGATGTTGGCTTGTTCTTCTTTTTGGTAAATATCATCTTGGTTAAGAGAGTGCGACTGGCTTTGTGCAGTGCCTTTGCTCACTATAAAAGCTTCACGGCACAGGCATTGCTTTATATCTGGAGATCTCTCTGCACTTGTCGTCACATGGTACCATGGGCCCAGCACTATGTGTCAATAATTGTCACAAGTGTAGTGTTTGTACCAGAGTTTTCAAGTCGCTGGCTGGACTAAAAAGTCACACTCGTTCAGCGCATCGGCAGGGGTTCTCCTACATGGATATAAAGTAGTGGCCGTACTCGAAAACGAGTTGGCAGCCATCATGTATGTATGTATGTATGTATGTATGTATGTATGTATGTATGTATGTATGTATGTATGTATGTATGTATGTATGTATGTTTGTGAATGTATGTATGCATGTTTGCGTGTGTGTTTGCATGTATGTGTGTGTGTTTATGTTTGTATGTATGCATGTATGTGCGTGTATTTATGTTTGTATGTATGTATGTGCGTGTCTTTATGTTTGTATGTATGCATGTATCTGTGTTATGTAAGCAAAAAGTAAATGGATAAACCACTCAGCAAAATAATACAGTACAATGAAGGTTGTTTATCCGTTTACTTTTAACACACGTGTGTTTATATATATTCTAAAATTATATTCCATTACAACAAGGTTGTAATGTATGTGTTCCTCACTGCTGCTGTGATGTAGGTGTGAAACAATGGGAGTTTTGTTGTAATTCACTATAATTTTAGAACACACACGCATATATATATATATATATATATATATATATATATATATATATATATATGAAAAAGAACACAAGAGCGTCTACAACATCAAAAGATTTTTATTGGCTTACAATGTTTCTTCCTTACGTCAGAGCTATATATATATATATATATATATAATGTGTGGGTTTGTTTATGATTTTGAAGATTCATCAGGTAAAGCCGCAACTAGTGGTAATCTAGAACTGTATATATAAAGTTCAAAGCCTGTAGAGGGGATGAGCTCAACCAAGTTTAAAATGCCCGAGTCACGCTGCATGTCATGACGGCGGCCATACCACTCCGTCCGGAGTTTCAGGCGCAGAGAGAGAGAGATATGCATCAAGAGTTATATGGCCTTGGAGACAGTGGCTGACACGCCTAGCTACGGGGAAAAAGTTGAAAATGGTGACAGTTAAAAAAACGAGTGTCTGAAACGAGTGTCTGAGTGTCGTATATGGTAACATGGAATAGAGAACATATTACAAGCGCCTGAATGTGTTTAAAAAAAAAGAATCGATTCATCGAAGCATCACTACTTTCCTCTATGGCATCATCATATATTGTATGAGGCAATCAATACGACACCAATCGAACCATAGCAACCCATTTGAAACAAAAAACAATGAAACATTCAAAACCATCGCCATTTCTCATGGTGCATTGCAGTATGATGGTTATTGTCTGTAAACCTCCCTCACATTGGTTATTGTCTGTACACCATTACCTCAGCCTCTCTCACATGGCGCTATGGTGGTTATAGTCTATAAACCTTTACCTTGCCTTTCTCATATCGATCTTGCACGAAGCCGCAATCTAAACATGTCTAACGTTAAAAAGAACAATGGATACTTATGAATATTTGAATTGTTCTAATAGAAAAGAGAACTATTTCATCTAATGCAGAACCGGTTAATCAGCCAGCCACCACCTTTGGAGTTTTTGTTTCAGTCTTATAGTAAGCAATTATGTAGAACAGAGAAGAGAGTAGGTTTCTGTGTAGTCGAGTTGATGATCCGGTTTCCTCTTCTTGTAGCAGCCTTTTATTTACTTCATATAAACCTTTAATGTACTTTAGAAAGT
Organism: Eledone cirrhosa; assembly: GCA_964016885.1. Taxonomy (NCBI): domain Eukaryota; kingdom Metazoa; phylum Mollusca; class Cephalopoda; order Octopoda; family Eledonidae; genus Eledone; species Eledone cirrhosa. Next base: position 204,586,420 of record OZ024742.1, on the reverse strand, counting down.
AGGTAGATTACTCTACAATTATAATAACCTAGAAATCTATTCCATACAGCCATGTTTAGTAATTTTTCGACTCGAGACTGGTGCTAACCTGAATCGGCTTTTCCCTTTCTCTTGGACATCATATATAGTGTATATATAGGGAAGGCGCGTGGCTTAGTGGTTAGAGCATTGGATTTACAATCATGATGTTGTAAGTTCGATTCCCGGTCCGAGGGAAGCGTTGTGTCCTTGAGCAATATACTTTATTTCACATTGCTCCGGTTCACTCAGCTAGAGAAATGCGTTGCGATGTCACTGGTACCAAGCTATATCGGTCTTTACCTTTCTCTTTGATAACATCAGTGGCATGCAGTGGCGAGACTGTTATGCATGGGCAACTGCTGGTCTTCCACAAAAACAGCTTGTCTAAGATTATGGCTTGAGGAGGGGAGTCGTAGTGGGCCTATTTTTAGTTAATCCCTCAGTTGACTTACAGATCAAACGACTGCCACACTGTTTAAGATAAAACTAAAAATCAACACTGCAGGTACACGATGAAACTGTTATAAATAGTTGTTTCTACTTTTGGCACAAGGCCAGAAATTACCCAGTACATTACTGGTACTTTATTTTATCGACCCCGTAAGGATGAAAGGAAAAGTTAACCTCGATGGGATTTGAACTCAGACCATAAACTATGCTGGAAAGCATGGCGTCCGATCCTCTCTCGATACCGCCAATTTACCTGCAGTCATGTTTACAACGTTCGTTTCTTTCACTGTTGACTAAAATAACGTCCATTGACGCTTCAGGCAGCCATGAATTTACCAGAATTCTAGTGGTCAAGAACTTTCACCAATCTCTCTCCCCTGGAAGTGTTCTTGTTTCTTCTTTTCTTTTTTCTTTCCAGCAGCGATCTGCCATCCTCCTCTTCAGCCTCCATTTCCTTTTCATCCTGAAAGTGAATGGCATGCTACTGCTTGATTTCCAGTTTATCCACTTCTGGGATCAAGAACTAGTGGATAACTTCACTATTTCCGGAACTTCAACTGACAATCATACGAACCTCTTGTTAGGGGTGTTTGTAATGGTGGTTTTGTATTTTTTCGCCGTCTTAACTCTCGATTTTTTTTCTTGTCAGCTTCTCAGGTCAAAAAAGTCCTCAAGTGGCATTTACTTCCGCGTGTACTACAGCTGGACTTTCTGTCTGCACCATCTGTCTCTTAGCTCGTGTTGTATCCACAACTGGGCAGAGTTCTGAAACGTCGTTCTACGGTCGTTCGTTGTCATAAGGACTTGCCTCCACTGACCTCACCACATGTTTTTCTTCATCTCTGCGTTTGACAACTGTTCTTATTGCGCTTCAAAGGTGACAATAAACCAGTGAGAAATATTGTCTCTGAACTGTAACCTTTATGTTTTTTTGGCTGATCTACTGCAGTGCAATCCTATAACTGGGTGTGCACCTTACTATCTCTGTCCTTCAGCCCAAGCTTCAGTCCAGAAAATCAGGCAAACACTATCATACTCTCTGATTCGCTCACTCGATATGATACTTTCTCACATATCAAACAGGACAACTTTCAAATCATCATTGCATTAGATGAGTAGACAGTCCCACGTGTGTGGAATTTGTTCATCTCTCCTTCGTCGGACGTGACATGAGCAAAAACTGTGCATACTTGTTGTTATTAGAGCGGTGGATTAGCAGTATCGGTAGAGCGTCAGACACCATGCTTTGCAGCATAGAGTTACGGCCCTTTATGTTCTGATTTCTAATCCCGCCGAGCTTAACTTTGCCTTTCATCCTTACAGGGTGGATAAAATAAAGTACCAGTAATACACTGGGATAATTGCTGGCCTTGTGCCAAAAGTAGAAACAATTATTAGTATTCTAGTTGTCAAAATGTCTCTGATTCGTATTAAAACACCAAGAATATCATTATTGTTTTATTTCAAACTGTTCATATTTACTATTCTATTATTTTTTCGTATCAATTCTTTTTGTGCTTTTGTATGTTTTTTTTTTGTAATTACCAAGGATTTTTTGGAGGGGGCGGTGTTTGGCGGGGTGGGGGTTGTTGTTGTTCGGCCAACCTTTTTTTAATTGAATGTCAATATTAGAAAAAAAAAAAAATGGTCTATTTTGCCCAATGGCGAAAGATAAAAAAAAGAAAAGAAAATCAAAGTCTCACCTCTTTTAGAATTAATTCCATAAAGTGATACAGAAATGCTTGAAACATAATCGAAATAATGCTCCCCTCCCGCTCAACCACCATATAATGTCACCCTCAAATAATCTAGAACACAAGTGCACGAGAAAGTCGTCTTGTTACGGTAATATGATGATGATAATGATAACAATAACAACATTAGTATCAATAATAATTGTTTCTACTTTAGGCACAAGGCCAGCAATTACCCAGTGCATTACTGGTACTTTATTTTATCGACCCCGTAAGGATGAAAGGCAAAGTCAACCTCGGCGGGATTTGAACTCAGATCGTAAAGGGACGTAACTATGCTGGAAAGCATGGCGTCCGACCCTCTACCGATACTGCCAATCCACCGCCCTAGTATCAATAATAACGATAGTAATGACTATCTGTGAAGTGATTTACGAAAATAGAAGCCCGCCTCCTCCTTTAGGAAAAACAAATGGCGTTGTTTATCCAGCAAGAGGAGAATCGTCATGCAATTAAATCAAACTAAGAATAATTATTCCGTTTATCGCCTGGTTTCGCTCCAATCAGATGGGCTCCATATATCGACTGTTTGTATAGCAATGTCTATCTCTAATTGATTGAACGGGAGGGAACTAATCTAGTAGACTAGTTCAAGTCGAAAGAGAAATAGACGCATGGTTTAACGATGCGAGTTGATTATGGAATCTGTAAATTAGTTTGAGTAGTACTAAGAGAAAGAACTCTTGCAGACAATAACTTGAGTTCAAAATCGATAACCTTATCTGATTTTTTTCTGAAGAACACTTTGCAAATAAACAACCACAATTTCTTAACCTTTATTGCGAAGAAAACTACGGCATGTGAAAGACATAGAATATATTAAACTCAGATAATGTCGTTATTATTCATGTTGCATATATATATATATATATATATATATATATATATATATATATATATATACAGCAGCAATAATATAATACATATTCCCACTTCATTACATATAGCAGGAAATTTATTGAAATCATACAATATTCATATGTTGTATCGGATACGAAATCGATTATTGCACATGATATTGGATTATAGGCAATACATACACACACACACGCGCACACACACACACTCACATCATTATCATCATCATCATCATCACCGTTTTACGTCCGTTCTTCCACGCTAGCATGGGTTAGACGGGTTGTCCTGTTGTGGGCAGTGTCTGGTCGGCTGACCATGCCTTGCTCATACAGGAACTGATTTGGCTTGATTTCTACAGCTGGATGCCCTTCCTAACACCAACCTCATTTACAGCGAGTGCTGAGTGCTTTTTCGTGGCGCCTACACGTCCACTTTACAGTGTAGGCTGGGTGTTTTTTTGCCGTGGCACCTCCACGACGACCTTGCAGTGGGAGGGTGTGGGGGCATATTGTCTATATGCTTCAGCTTGTACCCATGGGAGGTCGGGTACTCTGTATTACTGTGTGACGCCAGAGGTCACGGTCTTGTGTCATCGCCTTTGAGAGGTGTAATTGGGTAAAGTCGGCTTTTATCACCTCATCCCAGGTAATCTTGGGTCTCCCCACTCCGCGGTTTCCATCGACTTCTAGTGTTCTGCACCTTTTTATGCAGCTGTCATCCTTCACACGCATCACATGTCCATACCAACGCAACCGCCTCTCCTGCACACAGAATTTGATTCCTCTTATACTCAGTCTCTCTCTCAATTCATTTATGCTTTGTCGGTCGTGTATATTACTGTTACACATCCATCGGAGTATGAAGGCTTCGTTTCTCTCTAATCTACGTAAGTCTTCCACCTTCAACGCCCAGGTCTCACTACCATGTAACATTGCTGTTCGGATACACGCATCATACAGTCTGCCTTTCATTTTGAGGGAGAAGCCTTTTGCAGCTAGAAGTGGTAGTAGTTCCCTGAACTTCTTCCATCCTGTTCTTACCCTAGTTATTGTACTTTCTGAACACCCACCTCCGCTGCTAATTCGGTCACCTAGGTAGCAGAAGCTGTCTACTGTTTCTACAGAGCCCTCCCAGAGATTGGTGGTACTTGTTTCCTGTTGCTGCTTGCTGTCTCAGTACACACATATATATATATATATATATATATATATTGAACGAATACAGGGTGTCATTGTGGAAAGTCTTGAAACTATTAGCAACAATATTCTAATTCCTATATTGGCTCTACCAATGGTGGGTCACATTTTACGACTCTCAACCACTTGGCATGCAAGGACTGCAATATCTATAGATACCGGGGAAGGGATGGGCCAACTCAAGAATACCTGGCGCTGAACATTCCTGCAGGACCTCGGACACATTAGAATATATTACACACATGTGGGGAGAACTGCTGCAGATCGTTTTTTGCCAGCGGAAGTTTGTTGCCACGTATACCTCAAGACGCAGGAACATTGACAAGCTCTGCAGATTAAGGTAACATCCCTCCCCTCCTTTATTTCCTCCAGTCTTGGGAATCCGGAAGAGTTAATTGGGAATTACATTTCCGTCCGTGACCCAACAGTAAAACAAGATCAATGCCAACCACGATGGTGATTGGATGGTAGAAGAATAAAATTATAGATTTCATGTCAATTAGTTCTGTGTGACAATAGACATAATTATTTTTAACATGGAGGTGCAGGCATGGCTGTGTGGTCAAGGAGTTCACTATAGGCGTTGGGATGGTTGTGTGGTTAAGCTGTCAGCTTTGTATAGTATAGGTGCTGGTATGGCTGTGTTAAGGGGTTCACTATAGTTGCAGGTATGGCTGTGTGGTTAAGGTGTTAGTTTTGTCTATTATAGGTGTTGGTATGGCTGTGTGGTTAAGGTGTTAGCTTTGTATAGTATGGGTGCTGCTATGATTCTGTGGTTAAGGAGTCTACTGTGAGTATTGGTGCAGGTATGGCTGTGTGGTTAATGTGTTAGCTTTGTATAATATAGGTGTAGCTATGGCTGTGTGGTTAAGGTATTTGCTTCGCAACCACATGTTTTTAGGTTCAGTTCCACTGTCTAGCACCCTAGACAAATGTCTTCTACTGTTGAATAAAATTTGGTAGACGGAAATTGAGTAGAAGCCCGTCGTGTATATATATATATATATATATATATATATATATATTGGTAAACGGAATAGAAAATGCTGACAAATTGTTCACAGTGAGAAATAGTTTAATTAGGAATAAATGAGAATTAGTAATTGTATTGGTTAGTATTCAGTTTTGGTTTTAAGTTTTACCGGTTGCGCATTTCTAAATGCTTTTCAAAAATAATTTTGAGATAGAGCGTCCGTGATGTTTGCTCTGATCTCAGTGTGAACAATTTGTCAGCATTTTCTATTCCGTTTACCAATATATAATAACTTGTGTGTTACACCTCTATTCTTTTAACTATATATATATATATATATATATATATATATATATATATATATATATATATATATATATATATATATATATACGTGCGTGTGTTTTAACAAAAAGAGATCGATAAAATATGAATCAGACATCAAAAATAGGTACTGCAGTTGATATGATGCTTCCAGATCAAGGTGGTGTCCCACCGTGTTCACAATCCAATGAATGACACCAGTCAAAAAGTCAAAGAGTGTTATTAACACATAACAATGTACAAATAAGTCCTGAGGAATTATTTAAACATCCAGTTTTTTTATTCCCTTCATAGAAATGTGGCTGGATGACTCCGAGTTACGGGAAAACTATAGGTTTGAGTCCCTTGTAAAGGTATTCATTTCATTGATCCCATCCATTAGTAGGTATTTGGCGAGGATTTCTTGTTCCTGGATTGAATAGAGTTATCCTTCAGGATGGGATGTTATAAACTTGTCGGAACTCCATGTCGGGATTTTAATATGGTTTATTCCCTCTATGTACTCAAGTCAAACCTTATCAGTGAACTAGTCTATTTTAAAAATTTTGTTCGCGTATTAAGTAGAGTCTTCTAGGAGAGAGGTTTGTGTCAGCCTTTATTTCATGTCTCTCCTCTAGTGTTATAACAAATATATGTATATTTGTATGTATGTATGCATGTATCCATGCTTGGTGAGGAGGGATATTTTGGACACCCTGCGGGATGAAAATCAAAACCCATCAAAGGCGGAGGAACTCAGGAGAGTCAACAGCCATCCAATAAAGAATTTTTTTGTGGAGCAAGAGACTCCTAGTCTTCATTAAGACATCTCTCTAGAAGGTCACTCAGATATAAAACCTGCGACTTCGTTTGCATTCAATGATATAGACCAGTTCTACTTTTTAGGTAAATGCATTCGATGTTCAGAGAGTGGGATTGGCCCCAAGTAAAGCCTTTCCTCACTTAAAAAAGCTTCAAACACAGACATTGTTTGATATGTGACACTTTTTGAGATGCATGTCAGTGCTAGTCATAGACAAGTCCCCAGCAGGACTAGAAAGCCACGTCCGTGATGCTCATACTTAAGTATCAAGTGATGGCATTACTCGAAAGCAAATTGTGGCCATCATGTAATGCATGCATGAATGCATATATGTGTGTGTGTGTGTGTGTGTGTCTGTGTGTGTGTGTGTGTGTGTGTGTGTGTGTGTGTGTGTGTGTGTGTGTGTGTGTGTGTGTGTGTGTATGTATGTGTGTGTGCAAGCGTGTATCAATGTATACGTTTATCTATAACGTAGAAGCTACTTATCTTATGTAAACATCAGATACAATGTACTACAAATATTTCCTTCCCTAACAACACAGGGTTTACATTATCCCGCACACTATTTAGAAATGCGGTGTAGTATCGGAATACGTGGCCATTAAACGGCGCCACAAAATTCCCCAATAGATTTATGAGAATAATTAATTATCTACATTATTTAAACATATACTAAATTACGCTTTTAAATATATATTTTCTTATATTGGAACACAAATATATTTCGATTTTTTAGTTCCCTCTCTTTTCTCTTTAGTTTTGCGTTTTCGAGTTTTTTTCTTTTGGAGATGTTAATACCTTGTGTAATTTATGCTGGTTTTATTCGACATCTGTATAGCAATTCTGGCTGCAGAAAACGTCTGAGGTATTTCTGAATATTCTGTAAAAGAAATAAAAATCTATCTAAAAGACAAACATAAAAAAACAACGCCATTTTTATTTTATTTTATTTCTATTAAGTTGTGTGTGATATACAGTATAGAAAATATTTAATTTATAGACACGGGACAGACAGAACAGTAAAAACAAGTCAGCCAATTCAATGTTCAGTAAATATATTCAAAGTAGTAATGTTATCACTAACAGTAAAATTAAGTAAAACCTTTTCAGATATCTTTATTTCCGCCAAGACACTATCGTCTGCTTCAAGTGATTATATAGATATTTTCCTGCTGACGTTAAAGATGTAGAAACAGTTTCCCCTTTAGGCTTCCTGCACGTCATTTCAAATTAGATTATGCCACTATGGCTCCATGAATTGAAGAAAATCTTATTATCATTCCATATGAGCTTTAACACATCTTATCTCGCCAAAGGAAATTAAGTTTCCTGCTGAATCTTATCTCCATGCAAATTTTGATGTTTATTTTCACAGTAAAATTCTACGCAATTTTTATGTGTTTTTATTAAAATAGATTCTTTGTTATGATGAATGAATATATTTATATGACGAACGTGTGATAAACTGAATCAGCTGCTTCTCTCAGCCTAATCAGAAATATTAATTGACCAATGAACATTTAGACGCGCTAGATTTAAAAGGTTTATGGTAGGTAGAAATTGAGTTTTATGCCGTTCCCGTGTGCAGTGTGATAAGTTAAAGAAAATTAAATACGACTGATTGTTGTTGTTGTTGTTTAGTCTCAGGTCAGTCTCCATTGAGCAGAACTATGATCAAAAGCGTGTCAGTCGTGACCATCCCGTCTTTTATTCAGACAACTTATCTCCGATTACGTTATACAATTTATCATAGTACTTATAGAGATTTGGCTGTTATGTCTAACAGCTTACTCGACCACGTTGAAGTTCCTCCAGTGACTTGATTAAATAGAAATAAAATACTGAAGTGGAAGACCTTTCAGATATTTGCACTCCGCCATATTCCGCTGCACAAAAGTTACTTTGTTAGTAGAGAACAAGAAAGGAAAAAAGGAAGAAAGATAAAAACTAAACTAAAAAAAAACATCAACAACAAAACCAAAATCTTTGTATTGAACAAAGAAATCTTTTCAGTATTTGAATCCATCTTGTTTTTATGCTGTTAGTATCAATGTTCATTATATTGTACTTCATTGTGTATTTATTATGTGAACTTCTGTCTTATTCTATATCAGCCATGCATAAAGCAACTCAAGTATGTAGAAAGTTGAATGCAAGAGGAATGATGTCGAGCGAGATTAACAAGTTTCAAGCAATGTAGATGATAGAATCAGACTAGAGACAATCTGAATGGGTCAATTATAACTGAGTGAAATACCTACGTTTCAATCATTTCCATTGCCGTTGACATAAGAGGATTTTCATGTTTCAAGGCTGTCTTTTCGTCCGGAACAAAGACGCAAACACGGCTGGGTGGTTGAGGAGTTCAGTTCGTAACCATTTGGTTTCTAGTTCAGTCCCACTGCGTGGAACCTTGGGCAGGTGTCATCAATAACCTCGGGTTCAGTTATGCTTTGCGAGTGAAATTTGGTAGACATATATGTATGTATAGGTATATTTAGAAACAGCTAAAGAATTTGAAAATTAGGTAGTAACATGTGCTTACGCCGTATTTGACTAAATATAATTAGTCTGTTAGTTGGGATTTTAAAACACCCCTCTGAATGGAAAAAAGGATGAGTATTGACGTACATGGGACATGAACCCACATCTTTGGTTTGCCGGACCAATGTGTTACTCATCCTTTTTTTTTCCATTCAGAGGGTTTTTTTAAAATCCAAACTAACAGATTAATTCTATTTAGTCAAATACGGCGAAAGTAGATGTTTCAGTACCTAGTCATAATGCTGTAAAAGCATTATGTAAGGCAGCATCCCGGACAAAAGTAATGCTGGGTGTTAGTTAACAAGCTATTTCCCTCTAGGAATGTGATCAGTTTTACTCTGACAACTCGTTCCATGACTTTGCTGATATGAGGTTAGATAGACAGGTCTGTTATTTTTAGCATGTTTCCTCTTTTATGGATAGGACGTATTATGCCTTCCTTTAACTTTCCTGGTATTTTACCACCTATGAGGGAACTTTGGAAGATCAGAAGTAGTTTGGTTAAAGTTCACTTGCATGTTTAGAAGAGGATTTCTAAAACCCGCCAGCGTTGAATTTTATCTCATTTCATCGATGACTGATATAACATCTTCCTTTAAACTGATGTAATTGTTAGTTGCCATTTCTGTGTGTAAAGCTGCGATGTCAAAGAAATCCTCTGGTTTATTTATTTGCATATGTCCCATAGGGTGTGTGAAAACATTTTTCTAATGCTCATTCAGCACTTTACTTATTCCTTGGAGGTCTGTAGTCAATGAGCCGTTTCTATGGAACAGTGACCTTATCTTGTAGTGTACTGAAGCAGACTCTTGCAAATCTAAAGGTTCAAGGGTTTGTTTTTATATTGTCTATAGCCCTGCATTCTCTTTCTGCCCACTCCTTTACATGGGAGCATTTGAGTTCAATTTCAATTTCAAACAGTGCCTGCTTTATATGGGATTTTTTACTGTCTTTTAATTTTACATTCTATCGATTTGACATTTTGGTTCTTCATCTCATTTTCTGGAAATTATATTTTTGTGTTTGTTGGCCTTTCACCCTGGAGAAAGTTTAATGCATATGGTTAGCATGGTCGTCATGAAGTGTTTAAGTTTCATGTCGATGTCTTGTATGTGTGTGTGACAGCTCACATCTATGCAGGTTTAGCTGGCCTCCTCCAAGGCATATCTCGTTGGAGGTGTCTTGGGTAATTTAATGATAGGGACCCCTGTCCTATCATCTCATTTCTATAGCTGAGTAAACTGGAGCAACGTGAAATAAAGTGTCTTGCTCAAGGAAACAACACATCACCCGATCCGAGAATTGAACTCACAACCTTTCCATTGCAAGCCCAATATTCTAACCACTAAGACATGCGCCTTCACTTCACTGTCTTGTATAAAGACTATTGGGCCAGTTTTCTTTCATGATCCCTTTCTGAATCCTTTTCCTGTTAGCTTTGTGAACGTTTAGGCTGGATAGAATTTTGATGCTTCTTGCAGGTTGCGTATTTACAGTCTATTCGGACAATACAAGTAAAATTTCGTTATAACGAATATATTAGGTAGATCTCGTTATAAAGAATTTTTCGTTACAATGAATTTATTTTATACCTCGTGAATTTCGGTATAACGGAATTTCACTGTGTATTGTTAGTTCTACTATGTTATGGCCCGAGAAAATCGTCGGTGTCACCTTTATATTGAGGATGAGCACTGTGTTATTTGTGAAATAGAATTGGCCTTCGTGCCATGTGACATTGGGGAGGTTGAAGTCTCCCAGAAGAAGTATGTTTAGACTTTAATCTAGCTTGGTTAGCACTTCTATCTTTGCGTGTGTATATGTGTATATAATACGTGTATCCCGATGTGTATATAATACGTTAGTCGAGTAGAGGCATTTTTATTTTAATGTATATATATATATAAAGTGATTTCGTTTTACAAAAGAATCATCCCTCGTTATATAAATATATAGGTTATATATATTTGGACCCCTCCTTCGGTCACGAATGACCATGTGATTTGCACCTAGAAAGTTTACCTCCGAGGCACAAGGTCCGGGCAAGGTTGTTTGAGGAAGACCAGTAGTCACCCATACATACCGGCTTCCCTTCTCTACGACACCGATGTTGTCCAAAGGAAAGGCTATGGCCGAAATGGCTTGACACAGTGACGTCGCAGCTCATTTCTACAGCTGAGTAAACTGGAGCAACGTGAAATAAAAGTGTCTTGCTCAAGGATACAGCGTTCACCCGGTCTGATAATCGAACTCACAACCTTTCGATTGCAAGCCCAATTCTCTAACCACTAAGCTATACACACACACACACACACACACACACACACACATACACACACACACACACACACACACACACACACACACACGTGTGTGTGTTTGTGTGCACTTGCTTGGGTATATATATGTGATTAACATGTATTAAATTTGTACCAACGTGAATACTTCTTCTGTTTCACCTTATTATATAATGAACTACTGAAATTTGTCAGCTCGTTATAAACAACAATAACAGTAACAACAACTACAACCTCACATCACTACAAGTTGCCATATTGTTGTATCAAGAAAATAAACATGTCCTCTTCTACCGCAATCTTTACCGACAGGTTAATTAGAAGGAAAGTAAAGCCACACAGAAATGTACCTCCCCCTTCTCCTGCATTAGCGGTCATCATCATCATCAGCCATATTAGCTGCTGTAATTGCTATAAATTAGCCCTTTGAATACTTTATTATATCACGTTATAATCAGTGTGTGTGTGTGTGTGTGTGTGTGTGTGTGTGTGTGTGTGTGTGTGTGTGTGTGTGTGTGTGTGTGTGTGTGTGTGTGTGTGTGTGTGTGTGTGTGTGTTCTTGTAAATGTGTGTGTATATGTGTATGAAATAGTGAGTGTATGTACATATATATGTATATATATACTGTATATGTTTATCCCGGGTTCAATCGGGGGTAATCACAGTAAGTAAGGTACTCAATACATAGCAGAGTATAACTATTTAATATATAAATGGCTTCTACAGGACTAGAACTGTTCCATTCGGGAGAAATCATCATATATATATGTATGTATGTAAAAGGTAAACAGAAATAACAACACAAACGGTATAGTATATAGAAGGAATATATTAGGTTAATGCTTGAAATAGCAGAAAGAGGGTCTTAACGTTGCGGACGCCAGTCCTTCATCAGAAGAAAGAATGAGAAATAAGATAGATTGAAGGGACGGGTGGAGTGGAATTAGAAAAAATGTCTTTAGATGAAAATTATTGTTTCAACTTTTGGCACAAGGCCAGAAACTACCCCGTGCATTGCTGGTACTTTATTTTATTGACCCTGTAAGGATGAAATAAAGTACCAATAATGCACTGATAAAAATAATCTTGTTTTCATCTCTTGGAAAACTGTTGATATTGGCGTTTTGTGTATGATATATCTTTTTAGAAAAGTGGATGATGGAGCATATCGACCTGAAATGAAAAAAACAAAACAAAAACAAAAAAAAAAACGTTTTGTATAAAGAGCTATACTTGTGCGCGTGCGTGAATGTATGTATGTATATATATCCAGGAGAGATTACCCCTTAGCCTTTGTCAAGGCAGAATTCTCGGAGAAGGAAAACTCTGATATAACACCTGCAACCCTTTTTGGTAAATATCATCTTGGTTAAGAGAGTGGGACTGGCTTGTGCAGTAAAAGTGATTGTCACAAGGATTGGTCAAAAGTTTGTTGTTGAGACACATAATTCTATCATGGCAATTTGTGGAAGGAAGGGGTAGCTGAACCTGCCAGTAGAAGAAGCACCACACCAATCTTTGCACAAAACATCGTCTCCTCTCACAACAAAAAAAACTCAACCCCTATGGAAGAAATAACCTAAATAGCAGTGGAGAGCCGACCAGGAGGTGCAACTGTCCTGATGGATCCATTTGCCCCATCGACATGCAGAGATCGTAATGTGATCTACCAGTGCAACGTGAGGACGGACACCTCCAACAAAGCTTATATAGGATTAACCGCATGTGACTTCAAGACCCGGCTATACCAACACAGACATACCTTCCGAAACCCGGCCCGGCGTCACGCCACCACACTTTCGGGCCACATCTGGGACCTCAAGGATAACAATATTACCTATGATCTCACTTGGAGCTTACTGTCCAGACCAACTCCTAAACAAGAAAGACGAACTGGTAACTGCATGCAAACACAGATTGCGTAGGACTTACTTGGCCCTCAAACTCCATAATGACCCGGGGGTGGGGGGTGGTAGACAAGGGCTGTAACACCCCACTTGCCGACTTCGTAATGGGTAACCCCTGCTTGCAAAGGTAGACGTAAGATCTTCTTTTATATCTTTTTATCGCTTCCTCTATATTTCCTTCTTCCCCATCCCTTCCTAGTCCTTCCACCCCAGTCCTCTTTCTTTGTCGTCGTCCTTTTCACTCTTTCGCCCACCCGAGACAGCCCCTCGGTCCTTTGTAGCCTCAGTACCCCCACCCCCTTCCCCTATTCTATGATATAATTGGCCGACTCCGCTTTTTATAGCAGATGTGATAGACCCCGGATACTTGCTTTCTTATCCGATGGCTGCCCCATTTCGGTGCTTTCTACATTTATTAATGGTATCTTTGCTTTAATTTCTCGTATATCAGTATTTATTTTTTGGGGTGGGGTGGGGGATTCTGAATTAATTTTCCGTATCAAATTTTTCGTATACTTCGTACGAGCATTTATGTAGCTTGCACTAGAATTTTTGTATCGTAGCGACACCCTTAGAGATAGTATTAATATTCATTTTCGGGATTCTGAATTATTATTTCGTATTAGTTTTTTTTGCACTGGGTGGTTGCTGGCCTTGTGCCTAGGGTAGAAACAATTATTTCGTATTAGTCTCGGGACTCTGAATTATTATTTCGTGGTAGTTTCTTTAGTATTTTGGCCCCCACTTGTTGACCTGTCACCGTAAGATATAATCGGTTGATTACTACTAACTCTTAAAATGGTCTCATTATAATTCCGTCCCACCTAATAAACTTTTCTATAGTTTAGCAGTACCAGTGAGAGACTTGATGACTGTCGTTAGGGAATAGTAACCAGAAATTGTTTTTTTTATACCTTTAACATTCTCGGTATTCTTCTATATATTTACCCCATATTGTTTTACTTATTGTTTCGACTACCCCACCCTCTAGGAAGAAAAAGTACAGATTAGAGGTTAGAAATTAAAAGAAAAAAGGAAGAAAGGGAAGTGATAAATAGGAATGATATAGAATGAGTAACTAGTATTATATAATGTATAATAAATAACATTGAAATAAGGTAGAAAGATGGGTATATTTTTAAAGAAATATATATATATGCCTTTGAGAAAAATGATTTTAAACTGGTAAAGTATTAGATATTAGCTGTATACTTTATAGAATGTTCTGTGGAATTTATGCAAGCAGAGAGAAAATAAGTCAGTGCGTCTATTTATTATAGAATCTAAATTAGATATAATGGTAAATTTCTCACATAAACAAAGATTACATGTTTTGGATAGAGAGGCATTCAAGTAGGGGGAGGCAGAACAAACTTTCCTCCAAGAGATGTTATAGTTAATATTTTTGTCTTTCAAGGACCATATGAGTTATGAGAGTGCTGTGTTGGTTCTTTTAAGTTGGTATTTAAAAGAAGAATGGTGATTATAAAGACGGGCTTTAAAGGAGGTGGAAGTGGAGTCAAAATAGGTAAAGGAATTGGTGTCAGTTATAACTTTACATTCATAGATTAAGTTTTTTTCAAGACAATGGTTGTTGAGAGGACAATTACAATTGCGATTAGAGAAATTAACAGAGTTATTAACAAGTGACCTAGTGTTATCTATAGGAGGAATTGGATTGGAGAAGTTATTTACGATAGGAATAGTAGTTTCCTGATTTAAATTGGTATTAAGAACATTTAACGAAGTTTCGTTTGACGTCGTATTTGGGTTTGCAGAAACTAGCCTATAGTATTACCTTTAAAAATCCTTCGTAAACATAAACATTTTTTGACGTTAGATTATTCATCCTCAGTTCATTATATTTTTTTCGCCCTTTCATGCTCGTCTAACTTGTATATATTACACATCACAATACATAAAAACAAACTTAAACCCTAACTAATCTCCTTTATTACATTATATTATTACCATTAGGAATTACTTCATAAACATATATATTTTGATGTTAGAGTCTTCTCTTCCTTAAACACTATTTTCTTCTTTACTTTCTGCGCTCATTTGTAAACAAACTATTTACATATATTACGCATACATATTACATTACATAAAAACAAACTTAAACACTAACTAATTCCTCTAAATTCATAATTCATCCACTCTTCTACTTCTTTTCACATTATATCCTTAATAACATTAATATTTTCATTTTAATAACACATATTAGCAACTTCTTTTCATCGCACATATTATTAAACCCTTCAATATACAAACCTTAATTTAATATTATTCTTAATACATATTAACAATTTCTTTTCATCGCACATATTATTAAACCCTTCAATATACAAACCTTAATTTAATATTATTCTTAATTCTTTTCTCTTCATTAATTTTTTCTCTTCATCAATTTTCAAATTCTTTTAAAATTCCAACGGCTTTTTAACCTCTCTCTGTGAAACAATATATTTTTCTCAGTTATAAAGGATATGTCTCTCTTTCTATCACCCATCTCTCCTCCTATCTCATCCTTCCTTATTATACTCCTCTCCCACCATTCTTTACTCTCATCTCCTCCTCTTTTTCATCCTTTCCAACCCCCCTCATTTTTTCCCCAATATCAAACATCAATCTTAAATTACTTTTCATATGTTGATTTAAAACTGCACTATTCACAAGTGTTTTTTTAACCTTCATATCATGTCTCCCTATTTTATCTGACGAAAACGCAAATGTCGTCTCATGATGATATTTGTTTTTGAAATGCGCATAATAAAATACATGGAACTCTTTTAACCATCTTTTGATCTTATATTATTTATACTCCAGTCCTACAAACTGTAGAGTGCTACTTATCCGATATCTGCATTGCTTTATTGTACTACAATAAAACTCACCTCCTACATTAACTTGCTCCTTAACGGTTGAGCGCTAACTCTCGTATTGGATACCTTTTGATGGTCCTTCACTTTTTCTTCTACAACATGAATTATTACAACATAACCACTTCAACTAAAGACATTCCTATACCTGGTAAATCTGAATTCACCAAACTTCTGATTGAAAAAACTGACTTCTTTATGAGAAGGCTTAGATGGATAGCTTTTTTCTATGACCAGCGCCTAAAAGGGAACTTCTATACCAAGGAACATAACTTTCTCGATCATTTATTTAAATCTAGAAGAAATCCTCCTTCCAACAAAAATCTAGTGCAATTTGAGGAAGAGTTAACTAACATTATAAAAAATCTTAAATTCAAGAGAAACCCTTAGAGAGGACAAGAGCACCTTGTAAATCTCAAGAATACGATTTTAAACCTTAATTCCTCAAAAAATGTTTTAGTCCACTCCAACAAAACAAATAATTTATATGGTATATCTAAGGATAACTATAACAACCTTATCCTTAAGGAACTTAGGAAGAACTATCGTAAAACTAACCATGATAATTTAGAATCCATAAACTTTGAAGCTTCTGAGATTATGTCAAAACTTGGCATCGAAAAAAAGACCGAACCATTCCTCCCAAGAACTCCGAGGATAAATCTCAAGGATCACAAAAACAACTTTCGTACGGAACTCCCTGTTAGACTAATCGCTCCCTCTAAATCAGATCTGAGGGTTGTTAGCAAAGCCGTCTTGGATAGAATTATCCCACAGGTTCGTTCTAATTGCTCTACTTCTAACTTAAATTTATGGTTTGGTACATCTGAAGTAATTGGCTGGTTCAACAACTTGAATAAGAAAAACAAACAAACATTTATTCAATTTGATATTGCCAGCTACTATTCTTCTATTTCGCCCTCACTGCTCAACAATTCTCTAACTTTCGCTTATAAATATTCAGACATCACCACAGATGAACTTCACATCATTCTCACCGCACGTAAAACCATCTTAGAATTCAACAATGAATACTGGACTAGAGCTGATACCTCCAACAACTTTGACATTACAATGGGTGCATCCGATTCATCCCAATTGACAGATTTAATTGGTATCTTTATTTTGAACTCTTTGAATCGGAAAATTCCTCAACTTCGCGGTGGAATTTATCGGGACGATGAACTTTTTACTATCTTAAATTGCAACATAGTTAACCTTAATATTATTAAGAACAATATGCGTCATCTCTTTAACCAACATAACTTAAAAATTCATCCACTCTTCTACTTCTTTTCACATTATATCCTTAATAACATTAATATTTTTATTTTAATAACACATATTAACAACTTTTTTCATCGCACATATTATTAAACCCTTCAATATACAAACCTTAATTTAACATTATTCTTAATTGTTTTCTCTTCATTAATTTTTTTCTCTTCATCAATTTTCAAATTCTTTTAAATTATATATTATCTTCCAACAGCTTTTTAACCTCTCTCTGTGAAACAATATATTTTTCTCAGTTATAAAGGCTATCTCTCTCTTTCTATCACCCACCTCTCCTCCTATCTCATCCTTCCTTATTATACTCCTCCACCACCATTCTTTACTCTCATCTCCTCCTCTTTTTCATCCTTTCCACGCCCCCCCCCCCCTCATTTTTTTCCCAATATCAAACATTAATCTTAAATTACTTTTCATATGTTGATTTAAAACTGCACTATTCACAAGTGTTTTTTAACCTTCATATCATGTCTCCCTATTTTATCTGACGAAAACGCAAATGTCGTCTCATGATGATATTTGTTTTTGAAATGCGCATAATAAAATACATGGAACTCTTTTAACCATCTTTTGATCTTATATTATTTATACTCCAGTCCTACAAACTGTAGAGTGCTACTTATCCGATATCTGCATTGCTTTATTGTACTACAATAAAACTCACCTCCTACACACATATATATATATATATATATATATATATATATATATATATATATACACATTCTCTATCTCATAAACATGTACGTCAATACTCATCTTTTTCCATTTCTTAGAGAGTTCTAAACCCCCACTATATGAGGCTAAAATTTCTTTAGTAAAAAATACGGTGAAAGTTTCTATTTCTAATTTCAAACTCGTTCGGTGTTTCAAAACATACTTACTTGTCATATATATATATATAAAATAAAATATAGTTTGCTTGAATTGTGTATAATATATAACGTTGAAAGAGATATAAGGCTAAACAATGCAAAATGGACTGTAAGATGAGGTAACAAAAAGTAAGTTAACTGATAATCTTTGTCTTATTTTTTTGTTGTTCTTTTTTCTATCCAATATTTCGTATATATATATATATATATATATGGAAAGTTATATTTAAATTGTTGGGTTAACAACGAGTAAATATTTATAACTGATATAAAAGCACTCAACAAGTATTTGGAGTATATTTATGATATTAAATAAATGGAAACTATATTTATAAAACCATATTTATTTCGTTATATATATTTCAGGGATATCATATTAACAATATGTTATGCCATCTTCAGACAAAATACAATATAAACAGTCTTATAAATAAATAGATACGACATACCTTTCAATCACCTTGCATTTGGGAGGTTGATTTGGACTGCCAAATCAACCTCCCAAATGCAAGGTGATTGAAAGGTATGTCGTATCTATTTATTTATAAGACTGTTTATATTGTATTTTGTCTGAAGATGGCATAACATATTGTTAATATGATATCCCTGAAATATATATAACGAAATAAATATGGTTTTATAAATATAGTTTCCATTTATTTAATATTATATATATATATATATATATATATTCAGGTTTGAGGTTCACCATTGTATAGAGCTGGTCTATTCCGTATGGTCAATCGTAATGTAATAATATAGAGAGTACTCAACGTAAAGCAGTTCAACCGTCTTTGTTTTTGTAGTTGGTGGTGCTATTACGGACTTTATTTATATCTTTATATCTTTATTTGCTGTATTAATGCTTTTCCACGTATTCTACCTCTATACATCCATGTACTTTTACTTCCCTTATTCGGACTTTTACTCGCGTGTACCCTTAGCACCCGACACTGGAATGTCTCCCCCTGGGAACATTAATACTGCAACCTGAACTATATTGTACTTCTACTATGTCTTGTTTTCTCCATCTTACTCCAACACCACTCTTGTTGGTTTATTTACATATTTATATTTATATATTGATATATTTATATATTTATACCTTTGTTTTATCAATGTGCTCTTCCACGTATTCCACTTCTATGTATCCATGTATTTCTACTCCTCCTACTGGGACTTCTGCTCACTTGTACCCATTAGCACATGACACTAGAACACATGACATGAGAACAAAAAAATATTACCCGACTATATCCCGTACTCTACATCCCACTAGGATAAATTATAGATCTACATAATACAATTAACGTCTCTTCATAAAAGACTCTCTTTAATTAAACCCCGCAACCCCAAACCTTATAGAAGTTTTTCTTAAATGTTTGATTTTCGATTTTCTGTTTGTTCAATTCTCCATCTTCTTACTCTTTAATTTTATAATGTTATTCTGAATTCCTACAACTTCATCCTATAAATTTAAACTATATTTTAAAGTTCCAACTTTCTGTCGGACTGTTGGGTGGGTTTTAATGGCGGCGCGACCAGCCCCCTGAGGCAAGGGCCTAACTTAAGTGCTTGGAAAATAAATTTCTCCTTTCGGTAAATGAAAATACTCGGAGTGGCTTAATTCGCCCCGGGGGGCCCGGAGCGCGGCCGGTTTTTAACCGCCACATAGTACCTTTAAATTACAGATCAAATCAGAACTATTAGATGTATCAACCTTAAAATGTTAAACTGTTTAACTCTAAATTTTCTAATTTGTTTGATATTAATTATTAATTATTAATCCTATAAGTCTAAACAAAAACGTAACGTTTCAATCTTCTGCTCACACATTATAACACACTGACCCCCACTATATTCACCTCTGCTAAGATACGGGTCCCTGTGAACATTTTCTCGCGCCACTCCTGGCCTGACTGTAGTCTGACATTAATATCGACCTTTCTTCCTCTTTCTTTCTATCTTCCCTCTTGTAGCCATCAACCCTTACTCTTGTACTTCTTCCTTTTCTTCCTTCTTTTCTCCCCTCTTTCTGTCTTCCTCCCGCAGACTTATCTTCCTTCCCCCTCTTTGTTCGCCTATATCTGACCAGTAGTAGTTGTTTAGATACGGGTCCCGTAGAATAAAAAAATTTCTTCGCGACAATCCTGGCCTGACTGTAATACCGACCTTCCCTCCTCTTTCTTCTTATAGCTGACATTAACCCTGGCTTATCTTCTTCTTCCTTCCCCCTTCTTCTCTCCTTTCTTTCTGTCTATCTTTTGTCTTGTAACTTATGTTCCCATCCCTTTCTGTTTTCCTTTATCTGACCGGTAGTAGCACACTGTGAGCTTTAGCCACGTCACCCGAGAGCGACCGGCTAAGGTAGAGGGTGCAAGATAGCGGTCGCCCTCGGGTCCTCGATTTTCAGCCACATGGATTTTATCTTTTACATTCACGAATTATATTTCGAATACCTGATGATATCACCGGATTCATACGGAACTCGGTCATTGAAATGATCATAGTATAATAAACCTTTCAAGGATTTACACAAATCCAGCCTCCTGTCA
>OZ024742.1:204405689-204555689 GCA_964016885.1 Eledone cirrhosa | reverse complement strand
ATTCCATTGATTCGGCTTGGAAATTACATTAAGGGTACTCGTGTCTGAAATACTCAAACATTCATATGTTTGATACTTATTTCTATGTCTATCCTGAATGAGAACACACACACACACACACACATATATATACATACATGCATGCATGCGTACGTACATACGATTGTATACATGCATGCATACGTACATATGTATGTATATGTGAGGGTGTGGATATTGGAGTAGAACTCAATGCGTATATGTATTTGCATATATATATATATAAATAATTAGTTTTGGTAAATATTCTTATTTCTTGGTGGAAAGTAATTGATTATTTCTTGTATGTTGGAAGACGAAGTTGAGTTGAGAAGGTTGGATAATGTCAGAAATATTCTGAAGAAAAGATGAAGAGAATTCAGAAAGCAATTTAACGTAGGTTTTTGTTGTTTTTCCAATATAGAGAAACTGATAGCTTTGAAGTGTTATCGGACAAACTCTGATCTTCAGTACACGTGGCTTATTAACCACGTTTCTACAGAACAACACTGATAGATTAGATCGGTGTGACAGAGTACAATGTGTCAAGGATACGTAGAAACGTCGGCAAACCTACAATCTAATAACTACTTCCCTACATTTCATACGCAGGCCTCAGATCTATAGATGTTGAGCAATCGGAAGAATTTCTGATGTTTATATAATTTATAAAGCTTTATTTTTTATTTATGCGAAATTCTCAGAATCTTTTGAAGTCAGACATGACAGATTGTAATAAGAGTTTGCGTCTTTTAGATTTAATTATCCACTGTTAAACAGTCAATATTCTAACGTGGGCTATGTTTTGATGATATTGATAGATCCTCCGTCGGTTTGCGCGACAAACATTCAGTTTTTCTATTAACTGAACGTCCAGCATGTGACTTAACTTGTAAGTGGCTGAGTATTCCACAAACACATAACAGAATTCCCAAACAGAATCAGCATAACACAATAAATTACCGGTACTATCCATCTCACAGACTTTCACAAAGTTTTCGCCTACCTAATTTCACTAAGAAATCTTGGGTTGACTTGAAGCTATGGTTAAGATACTGGTCTAAGATGCCATACAGTGGGACTAAATCTTTGGGAAAAGCATGAATGCTTTAGTTTCCCATTTCTCCCCACTTCTAAACTTCAGAGATTTTAAGGGACGGTGAAAAGAAAAGTAATTTACAATGTGTGATATCACGTGTTCTCTCCAATAAAATGCATGTCACAGTTGTGATTCTGTTTCATGTGAATAATGTACAGCATGGGAGTTAGGTAGTCCCTAATCTCATGGGTTTCCACATGTCTCAGATATTATGTACCTATCTCAGAGTGGTTAGGAAGTTAACATAACAACTGAAATGTCATCAGTTTGTATCTCTTTAACAGCGTTGCATTTGTTTTGTTCTGGCTCAGACTATTCCCTAAAGATATGTAACATAAGGAGGTACTATATAATTTCTGTTTGGTTAAATTGGCAATAGCTTTTAAATGAAAATAAATAATAATCATTTGATTTTAGGCACATGCCAACAATTTTAGGAGAGGAGAAACTCGATTAAATTGACCCCTGTGCGTTACTAGTACTTTATTTTATCGACCTCGTAAGGATAAAAAGCAAAGCTAACTTCGGTGGGATTTGAACTCATAACGTAAAAGGCCGTAACTCTGTGCCACGAAGCAGGATTTCCTGTTCTACCGATCCTGCCCATCTACTGCCCTTAAAAATAAATAATAATTGTTTCTACTTTTGGCACAAGGCCAGCAATTATCCTAGTGTATTACTGGTACTTTATTTTATCGACCCCGTAAGGATGAAAGGCAAAGTTAACCTCGGCGGGATTTGAATTCAGACCATAAAGGGTCGTAATTCTTTGCTGCAAAGCATGGCGTCTGACCCTCTACCGATACTGCCAATCCACCGCCCTTAAAATTAAATAATAATGGTTTCTAATTTAGGCAATAAAGCCAGCAATTTTGTGGGGAGGGAAAATCGATTAAATCGACTCCAGTACTTGGGATATTTTATTTTATCGATCCCCAGAAGGTTGAAAAGCAAAGTACACTTTGTTGGGATTTGAAATCAGAAAGTAAAGAACCGTAATTAATGTCGCTAAATATTTTATCAACCGCTCTAACGATTCATCCAGTCAACCGCGTTTGAAAAATGATAATGTTTATAATTTTGGCACAAGGCCAGCAATTTGAAGGGAAGGGGAAAGTCGATTAAATTAACCCTAGTGCGTTACTAGTACTTTATTTTTTCGACCTCTTAAAGATGAAATTGATCCCAGTTTATTATTGGTACTTTATTTTATCAACCTCGTTTGTAAAATAATTTTTTATTTATTATTTTCAAAAATAATGATTTCTACTATAGATACAAGGCCAACAATTTTGAGGGAGAGGAAAGTCGACCCAGTACATTACTGGTACTTTATTTTATCGACCCTATAAGGATGAAAAGCAAAGCTAACCTCAGCGGGATTTGAAATGAGAACGTAAAGAGCCGTAACTATATGCCGCAAAGCATGTTGTCCATCGCTCTAATGATTCTGCCAGTCCACCACATCTAAAAATAATAATTCTTTCTTTATTCATTATTTTGAAAAATAACAAAATAGAATAGGTGATATATATGAGTTGGGGTCATTAGCAAAGTAAAGACTCTGAATCTATTTGAACCCCCAAAGTTTCGGTTTGAATCGAGATTACATCGTTTGCTCTGCGACATTTATCAGGAGTCTTCCTTTTCAATATATTTTTGAAATATTAAAAAGCAATTGGATTTTTGCAAAGTGAGTAAATGGGTTAATTTCTTATGGCGGCGGGATATATCTGTGTGGGGAAAACACAGGAGATAATGTGTGGATGTGAATAGAAACTGTGAAGTAGTAAACTGTCTGGGAATTGGTAAAAAAAAAATCACATAACAGATCGATTAACCGAGGAAGTTCCCATTTGATGACGTAACGGATTATTTATTTATTGGTTACTTTTTTCTTCTTTTTTTTCCACTTCACTGCAAATTGAATTGGAAGGATAAAAATAGCAAAAAAAAAAGAGTATAAAAACAAAACAAAAAAGAAAACAAAACAAAAACAACAACAACAAAAACAAACCAAAAACAACTAACCTTCAACTTGTTTAGCTCACGTTTATTGTTCACTGGAGTACAAAATGAAGAACATGGTTAAAAAGCTAGTTCGGTATATTTAGGTTGAATATAACAGAAATATACTGAGATATGGATTAAATAAGAGGTCAACAACAGCTTGCGGCAAAACAAATTGGTTGGGTAGGAATAGTAGACAGAACTACTGATGTTTCTTGGAGGAAAATATTACATGTGGTTATTGATTTATTTCAGGGAAGGTGCAAGGCCAGGTGTTTCACGATTATAAGTTCGATCCCCGGAGAGGGAAACGTGTTGTGTCCTTGAGCAAGATATTGTAATCCACCGACTTCAAATCTTCATATAACGGACGAATAAGATGAGGTTTTAATTTCTCATCTTTTTTTCTCTTTCTCTTCCCACCGAGAGACCCGTTTATTTAAAAGTATCATACTGTGTTAGAATCTACTACAGGTTTCATGAGGTGAAAACATTGATAAGCATTGCCTATTACACCTACTAGATAGGTTATCAGTCCAGCCATCAACGTGGTTCAACTGCAGTAACACAACATGCTCACAATCCTCTTCCTCCTCCTCCTCTTCTTCCTCATCATCACCCCTCCTCCTCCTCATCATCATCCCCTCCTCCTCTTCCTTCTCCACTGCTATATAACGAGTCAAAGAGGGAGCCTGCTAGAAATATCAGCTAAATCTCCCTCAAACCATTCACCTCTTCCATCATGATTATGTGACATTGAAAAAAGACGGGATGGTTACGGTTGGAATGCTTTGAGTGATAGATAGGTCAGCTGGTTCAAGATTGAAGTAGGATTAAACAACAACAATAACAACAACTACAACAACAACTATTATTGCTATTCTACAAATTACAGCACACACATTCAAGTGTACTGTTGAGAAATACCACACGATTCTGGTGGCTTATAGGAAAGTTATTGGTGGGTGTTTAAATCAACAACTTATCCACACAGCCATCCACACAATACATAGACTATTGGACAGAAGCATGGCTGAATGGTTAAGAAATTTGCTTCGCAAACATAAAGTCCCGGGTTCGATCCCAATGTGTGACATCTTGGGTAGTTGTTTTTACCGTAGCCTTAAGGTCGACTCAAAATTTTTGAGTGAAATTGGGTAGATGGAAACTGCGTGGATGCCCGTCAGATGGATTGTTCCTGTAATTCCGCAGATCCAGTTTTGTCACATATCGCGTCTCGTTGATTCTGCTTGGGAATTACGTTAAGGATACACGTGTCTGTAGAACAGTCAACCACTTATCCATTAACTCACGAGTTGGATATTCAGTTGATCAAACAATTGAATGATCATCGTGGAAACAGATGGACTATCATATAGACTTAAAATATACAAACAGTTGAGGAAAAAACAAAAACGAAAAAATAAAATAAAACGACTATGAAGAGTCTTTTTAAAAAGTGTCACTTGTACGCAATTGACTTTTCTTCTTTCATACTAACAAGAAACTCCAGTATACCAGGGTAAATTATTTTATCGAACCAAACAAAATGTATAAAGCTAACTAGTTTGGCATTTGAAGAGTTAACGGTAAATATCACCATAGCAGCAGCAACTGAAGAGAGCTCCTTGCTATCTATCTATCTATCTATCTATCTATCTAACATATATATCTATCTTTCTATCTGGCTGTCTGTCTATCTATCTATATACCATTGTTTTATTATTTTTTTACACGACTGTATGTAAAATCCCCGGCATGTGTCTTTGTATTGTCCCCTTTTCTTGTGCGCCCTTGTGGAAAATAAAGAAATATATCTATATACCATATCTATCTATCTTTCTGTCTATCTACATTTCTATATATCTATCTAGGTTTCTATCTATCTATGTTTCTGTCTGTCTGTCCTATTTATTCTATTCTATTCTATTTGTTATATTGAAGTAGTCAAACCATTGAAGTGGCGTCCATTTTGATGCTGTAACCGAAAGTTGAACTATACACTAACAACAGTTGTCTTTACTCCTCCTCTCCGCTCTCTTTAATTATTCTACACATTTCTCCCTTTACTTCTCCTACTCGTCTCTTTCTATCTCTCCCCCTCTCTCTACCTTTCACTCCCCCTCTCTCTATGTATACTTTCCAAGATGGCTGACTAACAACAACGCGTTTTATATCCCCTAACTACACTTTCCTCCATTTTTTTTTACTCTCGTCAGTCTTTCTTTTGCCCAAAGACCCTCTCTTACCATCTTCCGATTAAAGACTAGCGTTCGGAACGCCAAGGCTCTTATTCAACTATATCAGGCGTGAAACTAATACATCACCATTTTATTGTATCGTTCTCTTGTGGAGTATTTCATAGTTCACTTTTGTTACATACATACAGCAGTACTGTTGGTAGGGGTCGAAACTGCCAAAGTCCATCTCAACGGCTGAAGATCCTGGAGTTCTGTGTCTTTCGTTCGTATTTTTATTTTCAAAAAGTAATTTTTTAAGGTTTCCCTATCAAAAAATTGTTTTTTGTTTTGTCTTGTTTTCGTTCGTTGTCTTGTCTTCTCTTTGTTAATTTTCTTAAGTTATATATATATATATAGAGAGAAAAACAGGAACATATGTGGAAAAGGAGGAAAACTGTTGTGAGAATAAAGAATAACAAGAATTACCATCAAAACAACAACTGCACAGCAGCCAGCCAATTGGAATTATTCCAAGACAATCTTTATGTTTGGCTTATAGACATAATCAGGCCGATCTTCGATTGACATAGATACCGAATAATTACGGTTATCATTGAGAATATTGATTAAGCTAACCACTGGTATAATACACAACATATAAGGCTCAGCTCACGATCGTAAGGCCGTGATTTCGATTTCCGGTGGTGTATTGTCTCCGTGGGCAAGATACTTTATTTCACGCTGTTCAAGTCTGTTTAATTTACACCATCATCATTGCCACCACAATTGTACATCAGGTCACTATCACCACTACCATTCGCATTAACATCTCCAATACATCAATTTATCACCACAACTACCGCCACCTCTACTATTTCTACTGCCACTAACACTTAACACCATTTTAGCTCAGTTGTATGTACCAAATCTGTTGGAATTTAAAAAAGATGTTGGGCAAAAGTATAAAGTTGGAGTGAAGACAGTTTAGGATCTAGATTTAAGGTACCTAGCGATAAGACAATTTAGAATCTAGTTTTAAGGGAACAAGCTTGAGTTAAGGCAATTTGGGTCTAGGTTTAAAACTAACTAGTTAAAAATAAGACAGTTTAGGTTTAGTTTTAAGGTAGCTAGCTGGCGATAAGACAGTTTTCGGCCTAGTTTTAAGGTAACTTCTTCGAGACACTACAGTTTGGAGGTATAGTTTTAAGGTAACTAGTTGGAGATAAGATAGTTTAGGGTTATAGTTTTAAGGTAACTGATTGGAGATACGACAGTTTAGGGTTATAGTTTTAAGGTAATTAGTTGGAGTTAAGATAGACTGGGGGTCTAAGTTCCAAGTACATAGTTAGAGATTAGACAGACTACTGTCTAGATTTAAGGTGACAAGCTGGAGTTAAGATATTTTTGGTCTAGTTTTAAGGTAACTAGTAGGGGATAAGGCAGTTTGGGGTCTAGTTTAAGGCAGCTAGCTGGGGATAAGACAGATTGTGGTCTAGGTTTAAGGTAACAAGTTAGAGTTAAAACAAATTAAGGTCAGGTTTTATGGTAGTTAGCTGGCGGTAAGACAATTTTGGGTCTTGTTTTGATATATCTAGCTAAAGATAAAACAGTTTTGGGTAACTAACTAGAGTAAAGACAGTGGGTAAATATATATATAATCAACAAGTGTTGGGGAGGAGAGGCAAGTCCAGTAGAGTGCCAGACTAAATGTATTTTATCTTATATACTCAAATATAAGCCGAGGAAAATGTAACAAAAAATCGATGGTAGAAGAGGGTTGTTAGATTATATTCGGGATCAATATTTTGACGATTTTCACCAAATTCAAATTCTACGCAAATAAGGTTTAGATTTTTGTCCATTTCTCAAACATAAAATTGTGAGGTCGGTTTTTATCCGTATCGACTTATATTCAAGTATATACAGGAAATATTCAGTTACAAATAGCCCATCTAGCTATAGATAGGAGCCACAGAATAGAAACAATTAATTCCTCCCAGTAACATGTGTTCTATAAAATATATTCAGCCATGCTGCATCTAAAATACATAACAGATCACAAATGATCAGGTCTGTTGTTTCTAATAGTTGAGTAAACAGTTGTGATGGTCATCCCTTTCCATATGAGGAGTATTTGCGGAATAAGAGAGAAAATTTAAAGTAGAAAATGGTTTCTGAGTTGTGAAACCCCTACAATATAGGAGTTAAATTACATAACTTAATCTCTATAATTAATAACTAACGATATTTTGTAAAATATTGTTTCTAATTTTGGCACAAGGCCAGCAATTACCCCAGTGAATTACTGACACTTTATTTTATCGACCCCGTAAGGATGAAAGGCAAAGTTAACCTCGGCGAGATTTGAACTCAGTACATAAAGGGCCGTAACTCTATGCTGAAAGCATGGCGTGCGACCCTCTACCGATATTGAAAATCCACCGATATTTCGTAAAATAATGGACGGGACCATGAGGCGGAGGGTATGTTGGTTCGAATTGGAGGATGCATATTTACAAACACATGAACTCACAAAATACAGCATTGCAATTTTTAGACTTCCTCCTAACAAGTTGGTTTGCCCTCTTTGTATCTCCCCTCCACCTTTTTCTTTCTCTTTTTTCTCATTTTTCTTTTTTCTTTTTCTTTTTCTTTTTCTTTTTCTTTTTCTTTTTCTTTTTCTTTTCTTTTCTTTTCTTTTCTTTTCTTTTCTTTTCTTTTCTTTTCTTTTCTTTTCTTTTCTTTTCTTTTCTTTTCTTTTCTTTTCTTTTCTTTTCTTTTCTTTTCTTTTCTTCTTTTTCTTTTTCTTCTTTTCATCCTTTTTGTGCCTCCTCCTCCTCCACCCATGTTTATATATCTTCTGCCCCCTCTCAGATCTCTTTCTCTCTCTTACACCACTAACCAGCAACATTAATGCTATCACCAGCATATCCTTCCAGCTGCAGGTTTTACCCCAAAAAATATCTCCTCATCAGAAATATAGACGTTTCTGTGCTGTTTCTGTGTTCATTGTGTATGTTTGTGTGTGAGTATCTGTATGTGTGTGTGTGAGTGTTTTGTGTGTATGTTTGTTTTTGTGTCTGTGTGTGTGTGTGTGTGCGTGCGTGTGTGTGTGTGTGTGTGTCAGTGTGAGTGTGTGTGAGTGTTTTTGTGTGTATGTTTGTTTTTGTGTCTGTATGTGTGTGTGTTTGTGTGTTTGCGTGAGTGGATGTGTTTATTTGTGTGTTTATGAGAACGTTTTTGTGTGCAAGTGTGTATGTGTGTGTGAGTGTGTGTGTGAGGGTGTGTGTGTGTGTATGTGTGTGTGTGTGTGCCGACTGCAATATTCAATCAATCGTTTCTATTCTGTTTCTATATTTATATCTTCTTGTGTTTCTGTGAATTAGCCGATATTCAGTGACAGTACACCAATACATAACAGTCATTACACCAGTGACAGTACACCAATACATAACAGTCATTACACCAGTGACAGTACACCAATATATAACAGTCATTACACCAGTGACAGTACACCAATGTATAACAGTCATTACACCAGTGACAGTACACCAATACATAACAGTCATTAGACCAGTGACAGTACACCAATATATAACAGTCATTACATCAGTCAGTGACAGTATACCAATACATAACAGTCATTACACCAGTGACAGTACACCAATATATAACAGTCATTACACCAGTGACAGTACACCAATATATAACAGTCATTACACCAGTTACAGTACACCAATACATAACAGTCATTACACCAGAGACAATACACCAATACATAACAGTCATTACACCAGTGACAGTACACCTATACATAACAGTCATTACACCAGTGACAGTACACCAATACATAACAGTCATTACACCAGTGAGAGTACACCAATACATAACAGTCATTACACCAGTGACAGTACACCAATACATAACAGTCATTACATCAGTCAGAGACAGTACACCAATACATAACAGTCATTACACCAGTCAGTGACAGTACAGCAATACATAACAGTCATTACACCAGTCAGTGACAGTACACCAATACATAAGAGTCATCACACCAGTGACAGTACACCTATACATAACAGTCATTACACCAGTGACAGTACACCAATACATAACAGTCATTACACCAGTGACAGTACACCAATACATAACAGTCATTACACCAGTCAGAGACAGTACACCAATACATAACAGTCATTACACCACTGACAGTACACCAATACATAACAGTCATTACACCAGTGACAGTACACCAATACATAACAGTCATTACACCAGTCAGTGACAGTACACCAATACATAACAGTCATTACACCAGAGACAGTACACCAATACATAACAGTCATTACACCAGAGACAGTACACCAATACATAACAGTCATTACACCAGAGACAGTACACCTATACATAACATTCATTACACCAGTGACAGTACACCAATACATAACAGTCATTACAGCAGAGACAGTACACCAATACATAACAGTCATTACACCAGTCTGTGACAGTACACCAATATATAACAGTCATTACACCAGTGACAGTACACCAATACATAACAGTCATTACACCAGTGACAGTACACCAATACATAACAGTCATTACACCAGTCAGTGACAGTACACCAATACATAACAGTCATTACACCAGTCAGAGACAGTACACCAATACATAACAGTCATTACACCAGTGACAGTACACCAATACATAACAGTCATTACAGCAGAGACAGTACACCAATACATAACAGTCATTACACCAGTCTGTGACAGTACACCAATATATAACAGTCATTACACCAGTGACAGTACACCAATACATAACAGTCATTACACCAGTGACAGTACACCAATACATAACAGTCATTACACCAGTCAGAGACAGTACACCAATACATAACAGTCATTACACCAGTGACAGTACACCAATACATAACAGTCATTACACCAGTGACAGTACACCAATACATAACAGTCATTACACCAGTGACAGTACACTAATATATAACAGTCATTACACCAGTGACAGTACACCAATACATAACAGTCATTACACCAGTCAGTGACAGTACACCAATACATAACAGTCATTACACCAGAGACAGTACACCAATACATAACAGTCATTACACCAGTCAGTGACAGTACACCAATACATAACAGTCATTATACCAGAGACAATACACCAATACATAACAGTCATTACACCAGTCAGTGACAGTACACCAATACATAACAGTCATTACACCAGTGACAGTACACCAAACATAACAGTCATTACACCAGTGACAGTACACCAATACATAACAGTCATTACACCAGTCAGTGACAGTACACCAATACATAACAGTCATTACACCAGTGACAGTACACCAATACATAACAGTCATTACACCAGTCAGTGACAGTACACCAATACATAACAGTCATTACACCAGAGACAATACACCAATACATAACAGTCATTACACCAGAGACAGTACACCAATACATAACAGTGATTACACCAGTGACAGTACACCAATACATAACAGTCATTACACCAGTCAGAGACAGTACACCAATACATAACAGTCATTACACCAGTGACAGTACACCAATACATAACAGTCATTACACCAGTGACAGTACACCAATACATAACAGTCATTACACCAGTGACAGTACACTAATATATAACAGTCATTACACCAGTGACAGTACACCAATACATAACAGTCATTACACCAGTCAGTGACAGTACACCAATACATAACAGTCATTACACCAGAGACAGTACACCAATACATAACAGTCATTACACCAGTCAGTGACAGTACACCAATACATAACAGTCATTATACCAGAGACAATACACCAATACATAACAGTCATTACACCAGTCAGTGACAGTACACCAATACATAACAGTCATTACACCAGTGACAGTACACCAAACATAACAGTCATTACACCAGTGACAGTACACCAATACATAACAGTCATTACACCAGTCAGTGACAGTACACCAATACATAACAGTCATTACACCAGTGACAGTACACCAATACATAACAGTCATTACACCAGTCAGTGACAGTACACCAATACATAACCGTCATTATACCAGAGACAATACACCAATACATAACAGTCATTACACCAGTCAGTGACAGTACACCAATACATAACAGTCATTACACCAGTGACAGTACACCAAACATAACAGTCATTACACCAGTGACAGTACACCAATACATAACAGTCATTACACCAGTCAGTGACAGTACACCAATACATAACAGTCATTACACCAGAGACAGTACACCAATACATAACAGTCATTACACCAGTCAGTGACAGTACACCAATACATAACAGTCATTATACCAGAGACAATACACCAATACATAACAGTCATTACACAAGTCAGTGACAGTACACCAATACATAACAGTCATTACACCAGTGACAGTACACCAAACATAACAGTCATTACACCAGTGACAGTACACCAATACATAACAGTCATTACACCAGTCAGTGACAGTACACCAATACATAACAGTCATTACACCAGTGACAGTACACCAATACATAACAGTCATTACACCAGTGACAGTACATCAATACATAACAGTCATTACACCAGTGACAGTACACCAATACATAACGGTCATTACACCAGTGACAGTACACCAATACATAACAGTCATTGCACCAGTCAGTGACAGTACAACAATGCATAACAGTCATTACACCAGTGACAGTACACCAATACATAACAGTCATTACACCAGTGACAGTACACCAATACATAACAGTCATTACACCAGTCAGTGACAGTACACCAAAACATAACAGTCATTACACCAGAGACAGTACACCAATATATAACAGTCATTACACCAGAGACAGTACACCAATACATAACAGTCATTACATCAGTCAGTGACAGTACACCAATACATAACAGTCATTACACCAGTGACAGTACACCAATATATAACAGTCATTACACCAGTGACAGTACACCAATACATAACAGTCATTACACCAGAGACAGTACACCAATATATAACAGTCATTACACCAGTCAGTGACAGTACACCAATACATAACAGTCATTACACCAGTCAGTGACAGTACACCAATACATAACAGTCATTACACCAGTCAGTGACAGTACACCAATACATAACAGTCATTACACCAGTCAGTGACAGTACACCAATACATAACAGTCATTACACCAGAGACAGTACACCAATACATAACAGTCATTACACCAGTGACGGTACACCAATATATAACAGTCATTACACCAGTCAGTGACAGTACACCAATACATCACAGTCATTACACCAGAGACAGTACACCAATACATAACAGTCATTACACCAGAGACAGTACACCAATACATAACAGTCATTATAACAGTCAGTGACAGTACACCAATACATAACAGTCATTACACCAGTGACAGTACACCAATACATAACAGTCATTACACCAGTGAAAGTACACCAATACATAACAGTCATTACACCAGTGACAGTACACCAATACATAACAGTCATTACACCAGTGACAATACACCAATACATAACTGTCATTACACCAGACAGTGACAGTACACCAATATATAACAGTCATTACACCAGAGACAGTACACCAAAACATAACAGTTATTACACCAGTGACAGTACACCAATACATAACAGTCACTACACCAGTCAGTGTCAGTACACCAATACATAACAGTCATTACACCAGTGACAGTACACCAATACATAACAGTCATTAAACCAGTGACAGTACACCAATACATAACAGTCATTACACCAGTGACAGTACACCAATACATAACAGTCATTACACCAGAGACAGTAAACCAATACATAACAGTCATTACACCAGTCAGTGACAGTGCACCAATACATAACAGTCATTACACCAGTCAGTGACAGTACACCAATACATAACAGTCATTACACCAGTGACAGAACACCAATACATAACAGTCATTACACCAGTGACAGTACACCAATACATAACAGTCATTACACCAGTCAGTGACAGTACACCAATACATAACAGTCATTACACCAGAGACAATACACCAATACATAACAGTCATTACACCAGAGACAGTACACCGATACATAACAGTGATTACACCAGTGACAGTACACCAATACATAACAGTCATTACACCAGTCAGTGACAGTACACCAATACATAACAGTCATTACACCAGTGACAGTACACCAATACATAACAGTCATTACACCAGTGACAGTACACCAATACATAACAGTCATTACACCAGTGACAGTACACCAAAACATAACAGTCATTACACCAGTGACAGTACACCAATACATAACAGTCATTGCACCAGTCAGTGACAGTACACCAATGCATAACAGTCATTACACCAGTGACAGTACACCAATACATAACAGTCATTACAGCAGAGACAGTACACCAATACATAACAGTCATTACACCAGTCTGTGACAGTACACCAATA
Organism: Eledone cirrhosa; assembly: GCA_964016885.1. NCBI lineage: Eukaryota > Metazoa > Mollusca > Cephalopoda > Octopoda > Eledonidae > Eledone > Eledone cirrhosa. The sequence continues at coordinate 204,541,865 of OZ024742.1, read as the reverse complement.
TATAACAGTCATTACACCAGTGACAGTACACCAATACATAACAGTCATTACATCAGTGACAGTACACCAATACATAACAGTCATTACACCAGTCAGAGACAGTAAACCAATACATAACAGTCATTACACCAGTGACAGTACACCAATACATAACAGTCATTACACCAGTGACAGTACACCAATACATAACAGTCATTACACCAGTCAGAGACAGTACACCAATACATAACAGTCATTACACCAGTCAGAGACAGTACACCAATACATAACAGTCATTACATCAGTCAGTGAGAGTACACCAATACATCACAGTCATTACACCAGTGACAGTACACCAATACATAACAGTCATTACACCAGTGACAGTACACCAATACATAACAGTCATTACACCAGTGACAGTACACCAATACATAACAGTCATTACACCAGTGACAGTACACTAATATATAACAGTCATTACACCAGTGACAGTACACCAATACATAACAGTCATTACACCAGTCAGTGACAGTACACCAATACATAACAGTCATTACCCCAGAGACAGTACACCAATACATAACAGTCATTACACCAGTCAGTGACAGTACACCAATACATAACAGTCATTATACCAGAGACAATACACCAATACATAACAGTCATTACACCAGTCAGTGCCAGTACACCAATACATAACAGTCATTACACCAGTGACAGTACACCAAACATAACAGTCATTACACCAGTGACAGTACACCAATACATAACAGTCATTACACCAGTCAGTGACAGTACACCAATACATAACAGTCATTACACCAGTGACAGTACACCAATACATAACAGTCATTACACCAGTCAGTGACAGTACACCAATACATAACAGTCATTACACCAGAGACAATACACCAATACATAACAGTCATTACACCAGAGACAGTACACCAATACATAACAGTGATTACACCAGTGACAGTACACCAATACATAACAGTCATTACACCAGTCAGTGACAGTACACCAATACATAACAGTCATTACACCAGTGACAGTACACCAATACATAACAGTCATTACACCAGTGACAGTACACCAATACATAACAGTCATTACACCAGTGACAGTACACCAATACATAACAGTCATTACACCAGTGACAGTACACCAATACATAACAGTCATTACACCATTGAGAGTACACCAATACATAACAGTCATTGCACCAGTCAGTGACAGTACAACAATGCATAACTGTCATTACACCAGTGACAGTACACCAATACATAACAGTCATTACACCAGAGACAGTACACCAATATATAACAGTCATTACACCAGAGACAGTACACCAATACATAACAGTCATTACATCAGTCAGTGACAGTACACCAATACATAACAGTCATTACACCAGTGACAGTACACCAATATATAACAGTCATTACACCAGTGACAGTACACCAATACATAACAGTCATTACACCAGTGACGGTACACCAATATATAACAGTCATTACACCAGTCAGTGACAGTACACCAATACATCACAGTCATTACACCAGAGACAGTACACCAATACATAACAGTCATTACAACAGAGACAGTACACCAATACATAACAGTCATTACAACAGTCAGTGACAGTACACCAATACATAACAGTCATTACACCAGTGACAGTACACCAATACATAACAGTCATTACACCAGTGAAAGTACACCAATACATAACAGTCATTACACCAGTGACAGTACACCAATACATAACAGTCATTACACCAGTGACAGTACACCAATACATAACTGTCATTACACCAGTCAGTGACAGTACACCAATATATAACAGTCATTACACCAGTCAGTGACAGTACACCAATATATAACAGTCATTACACCAGAGACAGTACACCAAAACATAACAGTTATTACACCAGTGACAGTACACCAGTACATAACAGTCATTACACCAGTCAGTGTCAGTACACCAATACATAACAGTCATTACACCAGTGACAGTACACCAATACATAACAGTCATTAAACCAGTGACAGTACACCAATACATAACAGTCATTACACCAGTGACAGTACACCAATACATAACAGTCATTACACCAGAGACAGTACACCAATACATAACAGTCATTACACCAGTCAGTGACAGTGCACCAATACATAACAGTCATTACACCAGTCAGTGACAGTACACCAATACATAACAGTCATTACACCAGTCAGTGAGAGTACACCAATATATAAAAGTCATTACACCAGTGACAGTACACCAATACATAACAGTCATTACACCAGTCAGAGACAGTACACCAATACATCACAGTCATTACACCAGTCAGTGACAGTACACCAATACATAACAGTCATTACACCAGTGACAGTACACCAAACATAACAGTCATTACACCAGTGACAGTACACCAATACATAACAGTCATTACACCAGTCAGTGACAGTACACCAATACATAACAGTCATTACACCAGTGACAGTACACCAATACATAACAGTCATTACACCAGTCAGTGACAGTACACCAATACATAACAGTCATTACACCAGAGACAATACACCAATACATAACAGTCATTACACCAGAGACAGTACACCAATACATAACAGTGATTACACCAGTGACAGTACACCAATACATAACAGTCATTACACCAGTCAGTGACAGTACACCAATACATAACAGTCATTACACCAGTGACAGTACACCAATACATAACAGTCATTACACCAGTGACAGTACACCAATACATAACAGTCATTACACCAGTGACAGTACACCAATATATAACAGTCATTACACCAGTGACAGTACACCAATACATAACAGTCATTACACCAGTGACGGTACACCAATATATAACAGTCATTACACCAGTCAGTGACAATACACCAATACATCACAGTCATTACACCAGAGACAGTACACCAATACATAACAGTCATTACAACAGAGACAGTACACCAATACATAACAGTCATTACAACAGTCAGTGACAGTACACCAATACATAACAGTCATTACACCAGTGACAGTACACCAATACATAACAGTCATTACACCAGTGACAGTACACCAATACATAACAGTCATTACACCAGTGACAGTACACCAATACATAACAGTCATTACACCAGTGACAGTACACCAATACATAACAGTCAGTACACCAGTGACAATACACCAATACATAACTGTCATTACACCAGTCAGTGACAGTACACCAATATATAACAGTCATTACACCAGTCAGTGACAGTACACCAATATATAACAGTCATTACACCAGAGACAGTACACCAAAACATAACAGTTATTACACCAGTGACAGTACACCAGTACATAACAGTCATTACACCAGTCAGTGTCAGTATACCAATACATAACAGTCATTACACCAGTGACAGTACACCAATACATAACAGTCATTAAACCAGTGACAGTACACCAATACATAACAGTCATTACACCAGTGACAGTACACCAATACATAACAGTCATTACACCAGAGACAGTACACCAATACATAACAGTCATTACACCAGTCAGTGACAGTGCACCAATACATAACAGTCATTACACCAGTCAGTGACAGTACACCAATACATAACAGTCATTACACCAGTCAGTGAGAGTACACCAATATATAAAAGTCATTACACCAGTGACAGTACACCAATACATAACAGTCATTACACCAGTCAGAGACAGTACACCAATACATAACAGTCATTACATCAGTCAGTGAGAGTACACCAATACATCACAGTCATTACACCAGTCAGTGACAGTACACCAATACATAACAGTCATTACACCAGTGACAGTACACCAAACATAACAGTCATTACACCAGTGACAGTACACCAATACATAACAGTCATTACACCAGTCAGTGACAGTACACCAATACATAACAGTCATTACACCAGTGACAGTACACCAATACATAACAGTCATTACACCAGTCAGTGACAGTACACCAATACATAACAGTCATTACACCAGAGACAATACACCAATACATAACAGTCATTACACCAGAGAGAGTACACCAATACATAACAGTGATTACACCAGTAACAGTACACCAATACATAACAGTCATTACACCAGTCAGTGACAGTACACCAATACATAACAGTCATTACACCAGTGACAGTACACCAATACATAACAGTCATTACACCAGTGACAGTACACCAATACATAACAGTCATTACACCAGTGACAGTACACCAATACATAACAGTCATTACACCAGTGACAGTACACCAATACATAACAGTCATTACACCAGTGAGAGTACACCAATACATAACAGTCATTGCACCAGTCAGTGACAGTACAACAATGCATAACTGTCATTACACCAGTGACAGTACACCAATACATAACAGTCATTACACCAGAGACAGTACACCAATATATAACAGTCATTACACCAGAGACAGTACACCAATACATAACAGTCATTACATCAGTCAGTGACAGTACACCAATACATAACAGTCATTACACCAGTGACAGTACACCAATATATAACAGTCATTACACCAGTGACAGTACACCAATACATAACAGTCATTACACCAGTGACGGTACACCAATATATAACAGTCATTACACCAGTCAGTGACAGTACACCAATACATCACAGTCATTACACCAGAGACAGTACACCAATACATAACAGTCATTACAACAGAGACAGTACACCAATACATAACAGTCATTACAACAGTCAGTGACAGTACACCAATACATAACAGTCATTACACCAGTGACAGTACACCAATACATAACAGTCATTACACCAGTGAAAGTACACCAATACATAACAGTCATTACACCAGTGACAGTACACCAATACATAACAGTCATTACACCAGTGACAATACACCAATACATAACTGTCATTACACCAGTCAGTGACAGTACACCAATATATAACAGTCATTACACCAGTCAGTGACAGTACACCAATATATAACAGTCATTACACCAGTCAGTGACAGTACACCAATATATAACAGTCATTACACCAGAGACAGTACACCAAAACATAACAGTTATTACACCAGTGACAGTACACCAGTACATAACAGTCATTACACCAGTCAGTGTCAGTACACCAATACATAACAGTCATTACACCAGTGACAGTACACCAATACATAACAGTCATTAAACCAGTGACAGTACACCAATACATAACAGTCATTACACCAGTGACAGTACACCAATACATAACAGTCATTACACCAGAGACAGTACACCAATACATAACAGTCATTACACCAGTCAGTGACAGTGCACCAATACATAACAGTCATTACACCAGTCAGTGACAGTACACCAATACATAACAGTCATTACACCAGTCAGTGAGAGTACACCAATATATAAAAGTCATTACACCAGTGACAGTACACCAATACATAACAGTCATTACACCAGTCAGAGACAGTACACCAATACATAACAGTCATTACATCAGTCAGTGAGAGTACACCAATACATCACAGTCATTACACCAGAGACAGTACACCAATACATAACAGTCATTACACCAGTGACAGTACACCAATACATAACAGTCATTACACCAGTGACAGTACACCAATACATAACAGTCATTACACCAGTGACAGTACACTAATATATAACAGTCATTACACCAGTCAGTGACAGTACACCAATACATAACAGTCATTATACCAGAGACAATACACCAATACATAACAGTCATTACACCAGTCAGTGACAGTACACCAATACATAACAGTCATTACACCAGTGACAGTACACCAAACATAACAGTCATTACACCAGTGACAGTACACCAATACATAACTGTCATTACACCAGTCAGTGACAGTACACCAATACATAACAGTCATTACACCAGTGACAGTACACCAATACATAACAGTCATTACACCAGTCAGTGACAGTACACCAATACATAACAGTCATTACACCAGAGACAATACACCAATACATAACAGTCATTACACCAGAGACAGTACACCAATACATAACAGTGATTACACCAGTGACAGTACACCAATACATAACAGTCATTACACCAGTCAGTGACAGTACACCAATACATAACAGTCATTACACCAGTGACAGTACACCAATACATAACAGTCATTACACCAGTGACAGTACACCAATACATAACAGTCATTACACCAGTGACAGTACACCAATACATAACAGTCATTACACCAGTGACAGTACACCAATACATAACAGTCATTACACTAGTGACAGTACACCAATACATAACAGTCATTACACCAGTGACAGTACACCAATACATACCAGTCATTACACCAGTGACAGTACACCAATACATAACAGTCATTACACCAGTCAGTGACAGTACACCAAAACATAACAGTCATTACACCAGAGACAGTACACCAATATATAACAGTCATTACACCAGAGACAGTACACCAATACATAACAGTCATTACACCAGTGACAGTACACCAATATATAACAGTCATTACACCAGTGACAGTACACCAATACATAACAGTCATTACACCAGAGACAGTACACCAATATATAACAGTCATTACACCAGTCAGTGACAGTACACCAATACATAACAGTCATTACACCAGTCAGTGACAGTACACCAATACATAACAGTCATTACACCAGTCAGTAACAGTACACCAATACATAACAGTCATTACACCAGTCAGTGACAGTACACCAATACATAACAGTCATTACACCAGAGACAGTGACCAATACATAACAGTCATTACACCAGTGACGGTACACCAATATATAACAGTCATTACACCAGTCAGTGACAGTACACCAATACATCACAGTCATTACACCAGAGACAGTACACCAATACATAACAGTCATTACACCAGAGACAGTACACCAATACATAACAGTCATTACAACAGTCAGTGACAGTACACCAATACATAACAGTCATTACACCAGTGACAGTACACCAATACATAACAGTCATTACACCAGTGAAAGTACACCAATACATAACAGTCATTACACCAGTGACAGTACACCAATACATAACAGTCATTACACCAGTGACAATACACCAATACATAACTGTCATTACACCAGTCAGTGACAGTACACCAATATATAACAGTCATTACACCAGTCAGTGACAGTACACCAATATATAACAGTCATTACACCAGAGACAGTACACCAAAACATAACAGTTATTACACCAGTGACAGTACACCAATACATAACAGTCATTACACCAGTGACAGTACACCAATACATAACAGTCATTAAACCAGTGACAGTACACCAATATATAACAGTCATTACACCAGTGACAGTACACCAATACATAACAGTCATTACACCAGAGACAGTACACCAATACATAACAGTCATTACACCAGTCAGTGACAGTGCACCAATACATAACAGTCATTACACCAGTCAGTGACAGTACACCAATACATAACAGTCATTACACCAGTCAGTGACAGTACACCAATACATAACAGTCATTACACCAGTGACAGAACACCAATACATAACAGTCATTACACCAGTGACAGTACACCAATACATAACAGTCATTACACCAGTCAGTGACAGTACACCAATACATAACAGTCATTACACCAGAGACAATACACCAATACATAACAGTCATTACACCAGAGACAGTACACCAATACATAACAGTGATTACACCAGTGACAGTACACCAATACATAACAGTCATTACACCTGTCATTGACAGTACACCAATACAGAACAGTCATTACACCAGTGACAGTACACCAACACATAACAGTCATTACACCAGTGACAGTACACCAATACATAACAGTCATTACACCAGAGACAGTACACCAATACATAACAGTCATTACACCAGTGACAGTACACCAATACATAACAGTCATTGCACCAGTCAGTGACAGTACACCAATGCATAACAGTCATTACACCAGTGACAGTACACCAATACATAACAGTCATTACACCAGTGACAGTACACCAATACATAACAGTCATTACACCAGTCAGTGACAGTACACCAATACATAACAGTCATTACACCAGTGACAGTACACTAATACATAACAGTCATTACACCAGTGACAGTACACCAATACATAACAGTCATTACACCAGTGACAGTACACCAAAACATAACAGACATTATACCAGAGACAGTACACGAATATATAACAGTCATTACACCAGAGACAGTACACCAATACATAACAGTCATTACACCAGTCAGTGACAGTACACCAATACATAACAGTCATTACACCAGTGACAGTACACCAATATATAAAAGTCATTACACCAGTGACAGTACACCAATACATAACAGTCATTACACCAGAGACAGTACACCAATATATAACAGTCATTACACCAGTCAGTGTCAGTACACCAATACATAACAGTCATTACACCAGTGACAGTACACCAATACATAACAGTCATTAAACCAGTGACAGTACACCAATACATAACAGTCATTACACCAGTGACAGTACACCAATACATAACAGTCATTACACCAGAGACAGTACACCAATACATAACAGTCATTACACCAGTCAGTGACAGTACACCAATACATAACAGTTATTACACCAGTCAGTGACAGTACACCAATACATAACAGTCATTACACCAGTCAGTGACAGTACACCAATACATAACAGTCATTACACCAGTGACAGAACACCAATACATAACAGTCATTACACCAGTGACAGTACACCAATACATAACAGTCATTACACCAGTCAGTGACAGTACACCAATACATAACAGTCATTACACCAGAGACAATACACCAATACATAACAGTCATTACACCAGAGACAGTACACCAATACATAACAGTGATTACACCAGTGACAGTACACCAATACATAACAGTCATTACACCAGTCAGTGACAGTACACCAATACAGAACAGTCATTACACCAGTGACAGTACACCAATACATAACAGTCATTACACCAGTGACAGTACACCAATACATAACAGTCATTACACCAGTGACAGTACACCAATACATAACAGTCATTGCACCAGTCAGTGACAGTACACCAATGCATAACAGTCATTACACCAGTGACAGTACACCAATACATAACAGTCATTACACCAGTCAGTGACAGTACACCAATACATACCAGTCATTACACCAGTGACAGTACACCAATACATAACAGTCATTACACCAGTGACAGTACACCAAAACGTAACAGTCATTACACCAGAGACAGTACACCAATATATAACAGTCATTACACCAGAGACAGTACACCAATACATAACAGTCATTACACCAGAGACAGTACACCAATATATAACAGTCATTACACCAGTCAGTGACAGTACACCAATACATAACAGTCATTACACCAGTCAGTGACAGTACACCAATACATAACAGTCATTACACCAGTCAGTGACAGTACACCAATACATAACAGTCATTACACCAGTCAGTGACAGTACACCAATACATAACAGTCATTACACCAGTGACGGTACACCAATATATAACAGTCATTACACCAGTCAGTGACAGTACACCAATACATCACAGTCATTACACCAGAGACAGTACACCAATACATAACAGTCATTACACCAGAGACAGTACACCAATACATAACAGTCATTACAACAGTCAGTGACAGTACACCAATACATAACACTCATTACACCAGTGACAGTACACCAATACATAACAGTCATTACACCAGTGAAAGTACACCAATACATAACAGTCATTACACCAGTGACAGTACACCAATACATAACAGCCATTACACCAGAGACAGTACACCAATACATAACTGCCATTACACCAGTCAGTGACAGTACACCAATATATAACAGTCGTTACGCCAGTCAGTGACAGTACACCAATATATAACAGTCATTACACCAGAGACAGTACACCAAAACATAACAGTTATTACACCAGTGACAGTACACTAATACATAACAGTCATTACACCAGTCAGTGACAGTACACCAATACATAACAGTCATTACACCAGTGACAGTACACCAATACATAACAGTCATTAAACCAGTGACAGTACACCAATACATAACAGTCATTACACCAGTGACAGTACACCAATATATAACAGTCATTACACCAGTCAGTGACAGTACACCAATACATAACAGTCATTACACCAGTCAGTGACAGTACACCAATACATAACAGTCATTACATGAGTCGGTGACAGTACACCAATACATAACAGTCATTACACCAGTGACAGTACACCAATACATAACAGTCATTACACCAGTGACAGTACACCAATACATAACAGTCATTACACCAGAGACAGTACACCAATACATAACAGTCATTACACCAGTCAGTGACAGTACACCAATACATAACAGTCATTACACCAGTCAGTGACAGTACACCAATACATAACAGTCATTACACCAGTCAGTGACAGTACACCAATACATAACAGTCATTACACCAGTGACAGAACACCAATACATAACAGTCATTACACCAGTGACAGTACACCAATACATAACAGTCATTACACCAGTCAGTGACAGTACACCAATACATAACAGTCATTACACCAGTCAGTGACAGTACACCAATACATAACAGCCATTACACCAGTCAGTGACAGTACACCAATACATAACAGTCATTACACCAGTCAGTGACAGTACACCAATACATAACAGTCATTACACCAGTGACAGTACACCAATACATAACAGTCATTACACCAGTGACAGTACACCAATACATAACAGTCATTACACCAGTCAGAGACAGTACACCAATACATAACAGTCATTACACCAGTCAGAGACAGTACACCAATACATAACAGTCATTACATCAGTCAGTGAGAGTACACCAATACATCACAGTCATTACACCAGAGACAGTACACCAATACATAACAGTCATTACACCAGTGACAGTACACCAATACATAACAGTCATTACACCAGTGACAGTACACCAATACATAACAGTCATTACACCAGTGACAGTACACTAATATATAACAGTCATTACACCAGTGACAGTACACCAATACATAACAGTCATTACACCAGTCAGTGACAGTACACCAATACATAACAGTCATTACACCAGAGACAGTACACCAACACATAACAGTCATTACACCAGTCAGTGACAGTACACCAATACATAACAGTCATTATACCAGAGACAATACACCAATACATAACAGTCATTACACCAGTCAGTGACAGTACACCAATACATAACAGTCATTACACCAGTGACAGTACACCAAACATAACAGTCATTACACCAGTGACAGTACACCAATACATAACAGTCATTACACCAGTCAGTGACAGTACACCAATACATAACAGTCATTACACCAGTCAGTGACAGTACACCAATACATAACAGTCATTACACCAGTGACAGAACACCAATACATAACAGTCATTACACCAGTCAGTGACAGTACACCAATACATAACAGTCATTACACCAGAGACAATACACCAATACATAACAGTCATTACACCAGAGACAGTACACCAATACATAACAGTGATTACACCAGTGACAGTACACCAATACATAACAGTCATTACACCAGTCAGTGAGAGTACACCAATACATAACAGTCATTACACCAGTGACAGTACACCAATACATAACAGTCATTACACCAGTGACAGTACACCAATACATAACAGTCATTACACCAGTGACAGTACACCAATACATAACAGTCATTACACCAGTGACAGTACACCAATACATAACAGTCATTACACCAGTGATAGTACACCAATACATAACAGTCATTGCACCAGTCAGTGACAGTACAACAATGCATAACAGTCATTACACCAGTGACAGTACACCAATACATAACAGTCATTACACCAGAGACAGTACACCAATACATAACAGTCATTACACCAGTCAGTGACAGTACACCAAAACATAACAGTCATTACACCAGAGACAGTACACCAATATATAACAGTCATTACACCAGAGACAGTACACCAATACATAACAGTCATTACACCAGAGACAGTACACCAATATATAACAGTCATTACACCAGTCAGTGACAGTACACCAATACATAACAGTCATTACACCAGTCAGTGACAGTACACCAATACATAACAGTCATTACACCAGTCAGTGACAGTACACCAATACATAACAGTCATTACACCAGTCAGTGACAGTACACCAATACATAACAGTCATTACACCAGTGACGGTACACCAATATATAACAGTCATTACACCAGTCAGTGACAGTACACCAATTCATCACAGTCATTACACCAGAGACAGTACACCAATACATAACAGTCATTACACCAGAGACAGTACACCAATACATAACAGTCATTACACCAGTCAGTGACAGTACACCAATACATAACAGTCATTACACCAGTCAGTGACAGTACACCAATACATAACAGTCATTACACCAGTCAGTGACAGTACACCAATACATAACAGTCATTACACCAGTCAGTGACAGTACACCAATACATAACAGTTATTACACCAGAGACAGTACACCAATACATAACAGTCATTACACCAGTGACGGTACACCAAAATATAACAGTCATTTCACCAGTCAGTGACAGTACACCAATACATCACAGTCATTACACCAGAGACAGTACACCAATACATAACAGTCATTACACCAGAGACAGTACACCAATACATAACAGTCATTACAACAGTCAGTGACAGTACACCAATACATAACAGTCATTACACCAGTGACAGTACACCAATGCATCACAGTCATTACACCAGTGAAAGTACACCAATACATAACAGTCATTACACCAGTGACAGTACACCAATACATAACAGTCATTACACCAGTGACAGTACACCAATACATAACAGTCATTACACCAGTGACAATACACCAATACATAACTGTCATTACACCAGTCAGTGACAGTACACCAATATATAACAGTCATTACACCAGTCAGTGACAGTACACCAATATATAACAGTCATTACACCAGAGACAGTACACCAATACATAACAGTCATTACACCAGTGACAGTACACCAATACATAACAGTCATTACACCAGAGACAGTACACCAATACATAACAGTCATTACACCAGTCAGTGACAGTGCACCAATACATAACAGTCATTACACCAGTCAGTGACAGTACACCAATACATAACAGTCATTACACCAGTCAGTGACAGTACACCAATACATAACAGTCATTACACCAGTGACAGAACACCAATACATAACAGTCATTACACCAGTGACAGTACACCAATACATAACAGTCATTACACCAGTCAGTGACAGTACACCAATACATAACAGTCATTACACCAGAGACAATACACCAATATATAACAGTCATTACACCAGAGACAGTACACCAATACATAACAGTGATTACACCAGTGACAGTACACCAATACATAACAGTGATTACACCAGTGACAGTACACCAATACATAACAGTCATTACACCTGTCATTGACAGTACACCAATACAGAACAGTCATTACACCAGTGACAGTACACCAATACATAACAGTCATTACACCAGTGACAGTAAACCAATACATAACAGTCATTACACCAGTGACAGTACACCAATACATAACAGTCATTACACCAGTGACAGTACACCAATACATAACAGTCATTGCACCAGTCAGTGACAGTACACCAATGCATAACAGTAATTACACCAGTGACAGTACACCAATACATAACAGTCATTACACCAGTGACAGTACACCAATACATAACAGTCATTACACCAGTCAGTGACAGTACACCAATACATAACAGTCATTACACCAGTGACAGTACACTAATACATAACAGTCATTACACCAGTGACAGTACACCAATACATAACAGTCATTACACCAGTGACAGTGCACCAAAACATAACAGACATTATACCAGAGACAGTACACGAATATATAACAGTCATTACACCAGAGACAGTACACCAATACATAACAGTCATAACACCAGTCAGTGACAGTACACCAATACATAACAGTCATTACACCAGTGACAGTACACCAATATATAAAAGTCATTACACCAGTGACAGTACACCAATACATAACAGTCATTACACCAGAGACAGTACACCAATATATAACAGTCATTACACCAGTCAGTGTCAGTACACCAATACATAACAGTCATTACACCAGTGACAGTACACCAATACATAACAGTCATTAAACCAGTGACAGTACACCAATACATAACAGTCATTACACCAGTGACAGTACACCAATACATAACAGTCATTACACCAGAGACAGTACACCAATACATAACAGTCATTACACCAGTCAGTGACAGTACACCAATACATAACAGTTATTACACCAGTCAGTGACAGTACACCAATACATAACAGTCATTATACCAGTCAGTGACAGTACACCAATACATAACAGTCATTACACCAGTGACAGAACACCAATACATAACAGTCATTACACCAGTGACAGTACACCAATACATAACAGTCATTACACCAGTCAGTGACAGTACACCAATACATAACAGTCATTACACCAGAGACAATACACCAATACATAACAGTCATTACACCAGAGACAGTACACCAATACATAACAGTGATTACACCAGTGACAGTACACCAATACATAACAGTCATTACACCAGTCAGTGACAGTACACCAATACAGAACAGTCATTACACCAGTGACAGTACACCAATACATAACAGTCATTACACCAGTGACAGTACACCAATACATAACAGTCATTACACCAGTGACAGTACACCAATACATAACAGTCATTACACCAGTGACAGTACACCAATACATAACAGTCATTGCACCAGTCAGTGACAGTACACCAATGCATAACAGTCATTACACCAGTGACAGTACACCAATACATAACAGTCATTACACCAGTGACAGTACACCAATACATAACAGTCATTACACCAGTCAGTGACAGTACACCAATACATACCAGTCATTACACCAGTGACAGTACACCAATACATAACAGTCATTACACCAGTGACAGTACACCAAAACGTAACAGTCATTACACCAGAGACAGTACACCAATATATAACAGTCATTACACCAGAGACAGTACACCAATACATAACAGTCATTACACCAGAGACAGTACACCAATATATAACAGTCATTACACCAGTCAGTGACAGTACACCAATACATAACAGCCATTACACCAGTCAGTGACAGTACACCAATACATAACAGTCATTACACCAGTCAGTGACAGTACACCAATACATAACAGTCATTACACCAGTCAGTGACAGTACACCAATACATAACAGTCATTACACCAGAGACAGTACACCAATACATAACAGTCATTACACCAGTGACGGTACACCAATATATAACAGTCATTACACCAGTCAGTGACAGTACACCAATTCATCACAGTCATTACACCAGAGACAGTACACCAATACATAACAGTCATTACACCAGAGACAGTACACCAATACATAACAGTCATTACAACAGTCAGTGACAGTACACCAATACATAACACTCATTACACCAGTGACAGTACACCAATACATAACAGTCATTACACCAGTGAAAGTACACCAATACATAACAGTCATTACACCAGTGACAGTACACCAATACATAACAGCCATTACACCAGAGACAGTACACCAATACATAACTGTCATTACACCAGTCAGTGACAGTACACCAATATATAACAGTCGTTACGCCAGTCAGTGACAGTACACCAATATATAACAGTCATTACACCAGAGACAGTACACCAAAACATAACAATAATTACACCAGTGACAGTACACTAATACATAACAGTCATTACACCAGTCAGTGACAGTACACCAATACATAACAGTCATTACACCAGTGACAGTACACCAATACATAACAGTCATTAAACCAGTGACAGTACACCAATACATAACAGTCATTACACCAGTGACAGTACACCAATATATAACAGTCATTACACCAGTCAGTGACAGTACACCAATACATAACAGTCATTACACCAGTCAGTGACAGTACACCAATACATAACAGTCATTACATGAGTCGGTGACAGTACACCAATACATAACAGTCATTACACCAGTGACAGTACACCAATACATAACAGTCATTACACCAGTGACAGTACACCAATACATAACAGTCATTACACCAGAGACAGTACACCAATACATAACAGTCATTACACCAGTCAGTGACAGTACACCAATACATAACAGTCATTACACCAGTCAGTGACAGTACACCAATACATAACAGTCATTACACCAGTCAGTGACAGTACACCAATACATAACAGTCATTACACCAGTGACAGAACACCAATACATAACAGTCATTACACCAGTGACAGTACACCAATACATAACAGTCATTACACCAGTCAGTGACAGTACACCAATACATAACAGTCATTACACCAGTCAGTGACAGTACACCAATACATAACAGTCATTACACCAGTCAGTGACAGTACACCAATACATAACAGTCATTACACCAGTCAGTGACAGTACACCAATACATAACAGTCATTACACCAGTGACAGAACACCAATACATAACAGTCATTACACCAGTGACAGTACACCAATACATAACAGTCATTACACCAGTCAGTGACAGTACACCAATACATAACAGTCATTACACCAGTCAGTGACAGTACACCAATACATAACAGTCATTACACCAGTCAGTGACAGTACACCAATACATAACAGTCATTACACCAGTCAGTGACAGTACACCAATATATAACAGTCATTACACCAGTCAGTGACAGTACACCAATACATCACAGTCATTACACCAGAGACAGTACACCAATATATAACAGTCATTAAACCAGAGACAGTACACCAATACATAACAGTCATTACACCAGTCCGTGACAGTACACCAATACATAACAGTCATTACACCAGAGACAGTACACCAAAACATAACAGTCATTACACCAGTGACAGTACACCAATACATAACAGTTATTACACCAGTCAGTGACAGTACACCAATACATAACAGTCATTACACCAGTCAGTGACAGTACACCAATACATAACAGTCATTACACCAGTGACAGTACACCAATACATAACAGTCATTGCACCAGTCAGTGACAGTACACCAATGCATAACAGTCATTACACCAGTGACAGTACACCAATACATAACAGTCATTACACCAGTGACAGTACACCAATACATAACAGTCATTACACCAGTCAGTGACAGTACACCAATACATACCAGTCATTACACCAGTGACAGTACACCAATACATAACAGTCATTACACCAGTGACAGTACACCAAAACGTAACAGTCATTACACCAGAGACAGTACACCAATATATAACAGTCATTACACCAGAGACAGTACACCAATACATAACAGTCATTACACCAGAGACAGTACACCAATATATAACAGTCATTACACCAGTCAGTGACAGTACACCAATACATAACAGTCATTACACCAGTCAGTGACAGTACACCAATACATAACAGTCATTACACCAGTCAGTGACAGTACACCAATACATAACAGTCATTACACCAGTCAGTGACAGTACACCAATACATAACAGTCATTACACCAGAGACAGTACACCAATACAGAACAGTCATTACACCAGTGACGGTACACCAATATATAACAGTCATTACACCAGTCAGTGACAGTACACCAATACATCACAGTCATTACACCAGAGACAGTACACCAATACATAACAGTCATTACACCAGAGACAGTACACCAATACATAACAGTCATTACAACAGTCAGTGACAGTACACCAATACATAACACTCATTACACCAGTGACAGTACACCAATACATAACAGTCATTACACCAGTGAAAGTACACCAATACATAGCAGTCATTACACCAGTGACAGTACACCAATACATAACAGCCATTACACCAGAGACAGTACACCAATACATAACTGTCATTACACCAGTCAGTGACAGTACACCAATATATAACAGTCGTTACGCCAGTCAGTGACAGTACACCAATATATAACAGTCATTACACCAGAGACAGTACACCAAAACATAACAGTTATTACACCAGTGACAGTACACTAATACATAACAGTCATTACACCAGTCAGTGACAGTACACCAATACATAACAGTCATTACACCAGTGACAGTACACCAATACATAACAGTCATTAAACCAGTGACAGTACACCAATACATAACAGTCATTACACCAGTGACAGTACACCAATATATAACAGTCATTACACCAGTCAGTGACAGTACACCAATACATAACAGTCATTACACCAGAGACAGTACACCAATACATAACAGTCATTACACCAGTCAGTGACAGTACACCAATACATAACAGTCATTACACCAGTCAGTGACAGTACACCAATACATAACAGTCATTACACCAGTCAGTGACAGTACACCAATACATAACAGTCATTACACCAGTGACAGAACAACAATACATAACAGTCATTACACCAGTGACAGTACACCAATACATAACAGTCATTACACCAGTCAGTGACAGTACACCAATACATAACAGTCATTACACCAGTCAGTGACAGTACACCAATACATAACAGTCATTACACCAGTCAGTGACAGTACACCAATACATAACAGTCATTACACCAGTCAGTGACAGTACACCAATACATAACAGTCATTACACCAGTGACAGAACACCAATACATAACAGTCATTACACCAGTGACAGTACACCAATACATAACAGTCATTACACCAGTCAGTGACAGTACAGCAATACATAACAGTCATTACACCAGTCAGTGACAGTACACCAATACATAACAGTCATTACACCAGTCAGTGACAGTACACCAATACATAACAGTCATTACACCAGTCAGTGACAGTACACCAATATATAACAGTCATTACACCAGTCAGTGACAGTACACCAATACATCACAGTCATTACACCAGAGACAGTACACCAATATATAACAGTCATTAAACCAGAGACAGTACACCAATACATAACAGTCATTACACCAGTCCGTGACAGTACACCAATACATAACAGTCATTACACCAGAGACAGTACACCAAAACATAACAGTCATTACACCAGTGACAGTACACCAATACATAACAGTCATTAAACCAGTCAGTGACAGTACACCAATACATAACAGTCATTACACCAGTGACAGTACACCAATACATAACAGTCATTAAACCAGTGAGAGTACACCAATACATAACAGTCATTACACCAGTGACAGTACACCAATATATAACAGTCATTACACCAGCCAGTGACAGTACACCAATACATAACAGTCATTACACCAGTCAGTGACAGTACACCAATACATAACAGTCATTACACCAGTGACAGTATACCAATGCATAACAGTCATTACACCAGTGACAGTACACCAATACATAACAGTCATTACACCAGTGACAGTACACCAATACATAACAGTCATTACACCAGAGACAGTACACCATTATATAACAGTCATTACACCAGAGACAGTACACCAATACACAACAGTCATTACATCAGTCAGTGACAGTACACCAATACATAACAGTCATTACACCAGTGACAATACACCAATACATAACAGTCATTACACCAGTGACAGTACACCAATACATAACAGTCATTACACCAGAGACAGTACACCAATACATAACAGTCATTACACCAGTCAGTGACAGTACACCAATACATAACAGTCATTACACCAGTCAGTGACAGTACACCAATACATAACAGTCATTACACCAGTGACAGTACACCAATACATAACAGTAATTACATCAGTCAGTGACAGTACACCAATAAATAACAGACATTACACCAGTCAGTGACAGTACACCAATACATAACAGTCATTACACCAGTCAGTGACAGTACACCAATACATAACAGTCATTACACCAGAGACAGTACACCAATACATAACAGTCATTACACCAGTGACGGTACACCAATATATAACAGTCATTACACCAGTCAGTGACAGTACACCAATACATCACAGTCATTACACCAGAGACAGTACACCAATACATAACAGTCATTACACCAGAGACAGTACACCAATACATAACAGTCATTACAACAGTCAGTGACAGTACACCAATACATAACACTCATTACACCAGTGACAGTACACCAATACATAACAGCCATTACACCAGTGAAAGTACACCAATACATAACAGTCATTACACCAGTGACAGTACACCAATACATAACAGTCATTACACCAGAGACAGTACACCAATACATAACTGTCATTACACCAGTCAGTGACAGTACACCAATATATAACAGTCGTTACGCCAGTCAGTGACAGTACACCAATATATAACAGTCATTACACCAGAGACAGTACACCAAAACATAACAGTTATTACACCAGTGACAGTACACTAATACATAACAGTCATTACACCAGTCAGTGACAGTACACCAATACATAACAGTCATTACACCAGTGACAGTACACCAATACATAACAGTCATTAAACCAGTGACAGTACACCAATACATAACAGTCATTACACCAGTGACAGTACACCAATATATAACAGTCATTACACCAGTCAGTGACAGTACACCAATACATAACAGTCATTACACCAGTCAGTGACAGTACACCAATACATAACAGTCATTACATGAGTCGGTGACAGTACACCAATACATAACAGTCATTACACCAGTGACAGTACACCAATACATAACAGTCATTACACCAGTGACAGTACACCAATACATAACAGTCATTACACCAGTCAGTGACAGTACACCAATACATAACAGTCATTACACCAGTCAGTGACAGTACACCAATACATAACAGTCATTACACCAGTCAGTGACAGTACACCAATACATAACAATCATTACACCAGTCAGTGACAGTACACCAATACATAACAGTCATTACACCAGTGACAGAACACCAATACATAACAGTCATTACACCAGTGACAGTACACCAATACATAACAGTCATTACACCAGTCAGTGACAGTACACCAATACATAACAGTCATTACACCAGTCAGTGACAGTACACCAATACATAACAGTCATTACACCAGTCAGTGACAGTACACCAATACATAACAGTCATTACACCAGTCAGTGACAGTACACCAATACATAACAGTCATTACACCAGTCAGTGACAGTACACCAATACATAACAGTCATTACACCAGTCAGAGACAGCACACCAATACATAACAGTCACTACACTAGTCAGTGACAGTACACCAATATATAACAGTCATTACACCAGTCAGTGACAGTACACCAATACATCACAGTCATTACACCAGAGACAGTACACCAATATATAACAGTCATTAAACCAGAGACAGTACACCAATACATAACAGTCATTACACCAGTCCGTGACAGTACACCAATACATAACAGTCATTACACCAGTGACAGTACACCAATACATAACAGTCATTACACCAGTGACAGTACACCAATATATAACAGTCATTACACCAGAGACAGTACACCAAAACATAACAGTCATTACACCAGTGACAGTACACCAATATATAACAGTCATTACACCAGCCAGTGACAGTACACCAATACATAACAGTCATTACACCAGTCAGTGACAGTACACCAATACATAACAGTCATTACACCAGTGACAGTATACCAATACATAACAGTCATTACACCAGTGACAGTACACCAATACATAACAGTCATTACACCAGTCAGTGACAGTACACCAATACATAACAGTCATTACACCAGTGACAGTACACCAATACATAACAGTCATTAAACCAGTGACAGTACACCAATACATAACAGTCATTACACCAGTGACAGTACACCAATATATAACAGTCATTACACCAGCCAGTGACAGTACACCAATACATAACAGTCATTACACCAGTCAGTGACAGTACACCAATACATAACAGTCATTACACCAGTGACAGTATACCAATACATAACAGTCATTACACCAGTGACAGTACACCAATACATAACAGTCATTACACCAGTGACAGTACACCAATACATAACAGTCATTACACCAGAGACAGTACACCAATACATAACAGTCATTACACCAGTCAGTGACAGTGCACCAATACATAACAGTCATTACACCAGTCAGTGACAGTACACCAATACATAACAGTCATTACACCAGTCAGTGACAGTACACCAATACATAACAGTCATTACACCAGTGACAGAACACCAATACATAACAGTCATTACACCAGTGACAGTACACCAATACATAACAGTCATTACACCAGTCAGTGACAGTACACCAATACATAACAGTCATTACACCAGAGACAATACACCAATATATGACAGTCATTACACCAGAGACAGTACACCAATACATAACAGTGATTACACCAGTGACAGTACAACAATACATAACAGTCATTACACCTGTCATTGACAGTACACCAATACAGAACAGTCATTACACCAGTGACAGTACACCAATACATAACAGTCATTACACCAGTGACAGTAAACCAATACATAACAGTCATTACACCAGTGACAGTACACCAATACATAACAGTCATTACACCAGTGACAGTACACCAATACATAACAGTCATTGCACCAGTCAGTGACAGTACACCAATGCATAACAGTAATTACACCAGTGACAGTACACCAATACATAACAGTCATTACACCAGTGACAGTACACCAATACATAACAGTCATTACACCAGTCAGTGACAGTACACCAATACATAACAGTCATTACACCAGTGACAGTACACTAATACATAACAGTCATTACACCAGTGACAGTACACCAATACATAACAGTCATTACACCAGTGACAGTACACCAATACATAACAGTCATTAAACCAGTGAGAGTACACCAATACATAACAGTCATTACACCAGTGACAGTACACCAATATATAACAGTCATTACACCAGCCAGTGACAGTACACCAATACATAACAGTCATTACACCAGTCAGTGACAGTACACCAATACATAACAGTCATTACACCAGTGACAGTATACCAATGCATAACAGTCATTACACCAGTGACAGTACACCAATACATAACAGTCATTACACCAGTGACAGTACACCAATACATAACAGTCATTACACCAGAGACAGTACACCATTATATAACAGTCATTACACCAGAGACAGTACACCAATACACAACAGTCATTACATCAGTCAGTGACAGTACACCAATACATAACAGTCATTACACCAGTGACAGTACACCAATACATAACAGTCATTACACCAGTGACAGTACACCAATACATAACAGTCATTACACCAGAGACAGTACACCAATACATAACAGTCATTACACCAGTCAGTGACAGTACACCAATACATAACAGTCATTACACCAGTCAGTGACAGTACACCAATACATAACAGTCATTACACCAGTGACAGTACACCAATACATAACAGTAATTACATCAGTCAGTGACAGTACACCAATAAATAACAGACATTACACCAGTCAGTGACAGTACACCAATACATAACAGTCATTACACCAGTCAGTGACAGTACACCAATACATAACAGTCATTACACCAGAGACAGTACACCAAAACATAACAGTCATTACACCAGTGACGGTACACCAATATATAACAGTCATTACACCAGTCAGTGACAGTACACCAATACATCACAGTCATTACACCAGAGACAGTACACCAATACATAACAGTCATTACACCAGAGACAGTACACCAATACATAACAGTCATTACAACAGTCAGTGACAGTACACCAATACATAACACTCATTACACCAGTGACAGTACACCAATACATAACAGCCATTACACCAGTGAAAGTACACCAATACATAACAGTCATTACACCAGTGACAGTACACCAATACATAACAGTCATTACACCAGAGACAGTACACCAATACATAACTGTCATTACACCAGTCAGTGACAGTACACCAATATATAACAGTCGTTACGCCAGTCAGTGACAGTACACCAATATATAACAGTCATTACACCAGAGACAGTACACCAAAACATAACAGTTATTACACCAGTGACAGTACACTAATACATAACAGTCATTACACCAGTCAGTGACAGTACACCAATACATAACAGTCATTACACCAGTGACAGTACACCAATACATAACAGTCATTAAACCAGTGACAGTACACCAATACATAACAGTCATTACACCAGTGACAGTACACCAATATATAACAGTCATTACACCAGTCAGTGACAGTACACCAATACATAACAGTCATTACACCAGTCAGTGACAGTACACCAATACATAACAGTCATTACATGAGTCGGTGACAGTACACCAATACATAACAGTCATTACACCAGTGACAGTACACCAATACATAACAGTCATTACACCAGTGACAGTACACCAATACATAACAGTCATTACACCAGTCAGTGACAGTACACCAATACATAACAGTCATTACACCAGTCAGTGACAGTACACCAATACATAACAGTCATTACACCAGTCAGTGACAGTACACCAATACATAACAATCATTACACCAGTCAGTGACAGTACACCAATACATAACAGTCATTACACCAGTGACAGAACACCAATACATAACAGTCATTACACCAGTGACAGTACACCAATACATAACAGTCATTACACCAGTCAGTGACAGTACACCAATACATAACAGTCATTACACCAGTCAGTGACAGTACACCAATACATAACAGTCATTACACCAGTCAGTGACAGTACACCAATACATAACAGTCATTACACCAGTCAGTGACAGTACACCAATACATAACAGTCATTACACCAGTCAGTGACAGTACACCAATACATAACAGTCATTACACCAGTCAGAGACAGCACACCAATACATAACAGTCACTACACTAGTCAGTGACAGTACACCAATATATAACAGTCATTACACCAGTCAGTGACAGTACACCAATACATCACAGTCATTACACCAGAGACAGTACACCAATATATAACAGTCATTAAACCAGAGACAGTACACCAATACATAACAGTCATTACACCAGTCCGTGACAGTACACCAATACATAACAGTCATTACACCAGTGACAGTACACCAATACATAACAGTCATTACACCAGTGACAGTACACCAATATATAACAGTCATTACACCAGAGACAGTACACCAAAACATAACAGTCATTACACCAGTGACAGTACACCAATATATAACAGTCATTACACCAGCCAGTGACAGTACACCAATACATAACAGTCATTACACCAGTCAGTGACAGTACACCAATACATAACAGTCATTACACCAGTGACAGTATACCAATACATAACAGTCATTACACCAGTGACAGTACACCAATACATAACAGTCATTACACCAGTCAGTGACAGTACACCAATACATAACAGTCATTACACCAGTGACAGTACACCAATACATAACAGTCATTAAACCAGTGACAGTACACCAATACATAACAGTCATTACACCAGTGACAGTACACCAATATATAACAGTCATTACACCAGCCAGTGACAGTACACCAATACATAACAGTCATTACACCAGTCAGTGACAGTACACCAATACATAACAGTCATTACACCAGTGACAGTATACCAATACATAACAGTCATTACACCAGTGACAGTACACCAATACATAACAGTCATTACACCAGTGACAGTACACCAATACATAACAGTCATTACACCAGAGACAGTACACCAATACATAACAGTCATTACACCAGTCAGTGACAGTGCACCAATACATAACAGTCATTACACCAGTCAGTGACAGTACACCAATACATAACAGTCATTACACCAGTCAGTGACAGTACACCAATACATAACAGTCATTACACCAGTGACAGAACACCAATACATAACAGTCATTACACCAGTGACAGTACACCAATACATAACAGTCATTACACCAGTCAGTGACAGTACACCAATACATAACAGTCATTACACCAGAGACAATACACCAATATATGACAGTCATTACACCAGAGACAGTACACCAATACATAACAGTGATTACACCAGTGACAGTACACCAATACATAACAGTCATTACACCTGTCATTGACAGTACACCAATACAGAACAGTCATTACACCAGTGACAGTACACCAATACATAACAGTCATTACACCAGTGACAGTAAACCAATACATAACAGTCATTACACCAGTGACAGTACACCAATACATAACAGTCATTACACCAGTGACAGTACACCAATACATAACAGTCATTGCACCAGTCAGTGACAGTACACCAATGCATAACAGTAATTACACCAGTGACAGTACACCAATACATAACAGTCATTACACCAGTGACAGTACACCAATACATAACAGTCATTACACCAGTCAGTGACAGTACACCAATACATAACAGTCATTACACCAGTGACAGTACACTAATACATAACAGTCATTACACCAGTGACAGTACACCAATACATAACAGTCATTACACCAGTGACAGTGCACCAAAACATAACAGACATTATACCAGAGACAGTACACGAATATATAACAGTCATTACACCAGAGACAGTACACCAATACATAACAGTCATAACACCAGTCAGTGACAGTACACCAATACATAACAGTCATTACACCAGTGACAGTACACCAATATATAAAAGTCATTACACCAGTGACAGTACACCAATACATAACAGTCATTACACCAGAGACAGTACACCAATATATAACAGTCATTACACCAGTCAGTGTCAGTACACCAATACATAACAGTCATTACACCAGTGACAGTACACCAATACATAACAGTCATTAAACCAGTGACAGTACACCAATACATAACAGTCATTACACCAGTGACAGTACACCAATACATAACAGTCATTACACCAGAGACAGTACACCAATACATAACAGTCATTACACCAGTCAGTGACAGTACACCAATACATAACAGTTATTACACCAGTCAGTGACAGTACACCAATACATAACAGTCATTATACCAGTCAGTGACAGTACACCAATACATAACAGTCATTACACCAGTGACAGAACACCAATACATAACAGTCATTACACCAGTGACAGTACACCAATACATAACAGTCATTACACCAGTCAGTGACAGTACACCAATACATAACAGTCATTACACCAGAGACAATACACCAATACATAACAGTCATTACACCAGAGACAGTACACCAATACATAACAGTGATTACACCAGTGACAGTACACCAATACATAACAGTCATTACACCAGTCAGTGACAGTACACCAATACAGAACAGTCATTACACCAGTGACAGTACACCAATACATAACAGTCATTACACCAGTGACTGTACACCAATACATAACAGTCATTACACCAGTGACAGTACACCAATACATAACAGTCATTACACCAGTGACAGTACACCAATACATAACAGTCATTGCACCAGTCAGTGACAGTACACCAATGCATAACAGTCATTACACCAGTGACAGTACACCAATACATAACAGTCATTACACCAGTGACAGTACACCAATACATAACAGTCATTACACCAGTCAGTGACAGTACACCAATACATACCAGTCATTACACCAGTGACAGTACACCAATACATAACAGTCATTACACCAGTGACAGTACACCAAAACGTAACAGTCATTACACCAGAGACAGTACACCAATATATAACAGTCATTACACCAGAGACAGTACACCAATACATAACAGTCATTACACCAGAGACAGTACACCAATATATAACAGTCATTACACCAGTCAGTGACAGTACACCAATACATAACAGCCATTACACCAGTCAGTGACAGTACACCAATACATAACAGTCATTACACCAGTCAGTGACAGTACACCAATACATAACAGTCATTACACCAGTCAGTGACAGTACACCAATACATAACAGTCATTACACCAGAGACAGTACACCAATACATAACAGTCATTACACCAGTGACGGTACACCAATATATAACAGTCATTACACCAGTCAGTGACAGTACACCAATTCATCACAGTCATTACACCAGAGACAGTACACCAATACATAACAGTCATTACACCAGAGACAGTACACCAATACATAACAGTCATTACAACAGTCAGTGACAGTACACCAATACATAACACTCATTACACCAGTGACAGTACACCAATACATAACAGTCATTACACCAGTGAAAGTACACCAATACATAACAGTCATTACACCAGTGACAGTACACCAATACATAACAGCCATTACACCAGAGACAGTACACCAATACATAACTGTCATTACACCAGTCAGTGACAGTACACCAATATATAACAGTCGTTACGCCAGTCAGTGACAGTACACCAATATATAACAGTCATTACACCAGAGACAGTACACCAAAACATAACAATAATTACACCAGTGACAGTACACTAATACATAACAGTCATTACACCAGTCAGTGACAGTACACCAATACATAACAGTCATTACACCAGTGACAGTACACCAATACATAACAGTCATTAAACCAGTGACAGTACACCAATACATAACAGTCATTACACCAGTGACAGTACACCAATATATAACAGTCATTACACCAGTCAGTGACAGTACACCAATACATAACAGTCATTACACCAGTCAGTGACAGTACACCAATACATAACAGTCATTACATGAGTCGGTGACAGTACACCAATACATAACAGTCATTACACCAGTGACAGTACACCAATACATAACAGTCATTACACCAGTGACAGTACACCAATACATAACAGTCATTACACCAGAGACAGTACACCAATACATAACAGTCATTACACCAGTCAGTGACAGTACACCAATACATAACAGTCATTACACCAGTCAGTGACAGTACACCAATACATAACAGTCATTACACCAGTCAGTGACAGTACACCAATACATAACAGTCATTACACCAGTGACAGAACACCAATACATAACAGTCATTACACCAGTGACAGTACACCAATACATAACAGTCATTACACCAGTCAGTGACAGTACACCAATACATAACAGTCATTACACCAGTCAGTGACAGTACACCAATACATAACAGTCATTACACCAGTCAGTGACAGTACACCAATACATAACAGTCATTACACCAGTGACAGAACACCAATACATAACAGTCATTACACCAGTGACAGTACACCAATACATAACAGTCATTACACCAGTCAGTGACAGTACACCAATACATAACAGTCATTACACCAGTCAGTGACAGTACACCAATACATAACAGTCATTACACCAGTCAGTGACAGTACACCAATACATAACAGTCATTACACCAGTCAGTGACAGTACACCAATATATAACAGTCATTACACCAGTCAGTGACAGTACACCAATACATCACAGTCATTACACCAGAGACAGTACACCAATATATAACAGTCATTAAACCAGAGACAGTACACCAATACATAACAGTCATTACACCAGTCCGTGACAGTACACCAATACATAACAGTCATTACACCAGAGACAGTACACCAAAACATAACAGTCATTACACCAGTGACAGTACACCAATACATAACAGTTATTACACCAGTCAGTGACAGTACACCAATACATAACAGTCATTACACCAGTCAGTGACAGTACACCAATACATAACAGTCATTACACCAGTGACAGTACACCAATACATAACAGTCATTGCACCAGTCAGTGACAGTACACCAATGCATAACAGTCACTACACCAGTGACAGTACACCAATACATAACAGTCATTACACCAGTGACAGTACACCAATACATAACAGTCATTACACCAGTCAGTGACAGTACACCAATACATACCAGTCATTACACCAGTGACAGTACACCAACACATAACAGTCATTACACCAGTGACAGTACACCAAAACGTAACAGTCATTACACCAGAGACAGTACACCAATATATAACAGTCATTACACCAGAGACAGTACACCAATACATAACAGTCATTACACCAGAGACAGTACACCAATATATAACAGTCATTACACCAGTCAGTGACAGTACACCAATACATAACAGTCATTACACCAGTCAGTGACAGTACACCAATACATAACAGTCATTACACCAGTCAGTGACAGTACACCAATACATAACAGTCATTACACCAGTCAGTGACAGTACACCAATACATAACAGTCATTACACCAGAGACAGTACACCAATACAGAACAGTCATTACACCAGTGACGGTACACCAATATATAACAGTCATTACACCAGTCAGTGACAGTACACCAATACATCACAGTCATTACACCAGAGACAGTACACCAATACATAACAGTCATTACACCAGAGACAGTACACCAATACATAACAGTCATTACAACAGTCAGTGACAGTACACCGATACATAACACTCATTACACCAGTGACAGTACACCAATACATAACAGTCATTACACCAGTGAAAGTACACCAATACATAGCAGTCATTACACCAGTGACAGTACACCAATACATAACAGCCATTACACCAGAGACAGTACACCAATACATAACTGTCATTACACCAGTCAGTGACAGTACACCAATATATAACAGTCGTTACGCCAGTCAGTGACAGTACACCAATATATAACAGTCATTACACCAGAGACAGTACACCAAAACATAACAGTTATTACACCAGTGACAGTACACTAATACATAACAGTCATTACACCAGTCAGTGACAGTACACCAATACATAACAGTCATTACACCAGTGACAGTACACCAATACATAACAGTCATTAAACCAGTGACAGTACACCAATACATAACAGTCATTACACCAGTGACAGTACACCAATATATAACAGTCATTACACCAGTCAGTGACAGTACACCAATACATAACAGTCATTACACCAGAGACGGTACACCAATACATAACAGTCATTACACCAGTCAGTGACAGTACACCAATACATAACAGTCATTACACCAGTCAGTGACAGTACACCAATACATAACAGTCATTACACCAGTCAGTGACAGTACACCAATACATAACAGTCATTACACCAGTGACAGAACAACAATACATAACAGTCATTACACCAGTGACAGTACACCAATACATAACAGTCATTACACCAGTCAGTGACAGTACACCAATACATAACAGTCATTACACCAGTCAGTGACAGTACACCAATACATAACAGTCATTACACCAGTCAGTGACAGTACACCAATACATAACAGTCATTACACCAGTCAGTGACAGTACACCAATACATAACAGTCATTACACCAGTGACAGAACACCAATACATAACAGTCATTACACCAGTGACAGTACACCAATACATAACAGTCATTACACCAGTCAGTGACAGTACAGCAATACATAACAGTCATTACACCAGTCAGTGACAGTACACCAATACATAACAGTCATTACACCAGTCAGTGACAGTACACCAATACATAACAGTCATTACACCAGTCAGTGACAGTACACCAATATATAACAGTCATTACACCAGTCAGTGACAGTACACCAATACATCACAGTCATTACACCAGAGACAGTACACCAATATATAACAGTCATTAAACCAGAGACAGTACACCAATACATAACAGTCATTACACCAGTCCGTGACAGTACACCAATACATAACAGTCATTACACCAGAGACAGTACACCAAAACATAACAGTCATTACACCAGTGACAGTACACCAATACATAACAGTCATTAAACCAGTCAGTGACAGTACACCAATACATAACAGTCATTACACCAGTGACAGTACACCAATACATAACAGTCATTAAACCAGTGAGAGTACACCAATACATAACAGTCATTACACCAGTGACAGTACACCAATATATAACAGTCATTACACCAGCCAGTGACAGTACACCAATACATAACAGTCATTACACCAGTCAGTGACAGTACACCAATACATAACAGTCATTACACCAGTGACAGTATACCAATGCATAACAGTCATTACACCAGTGACAGTACACCAATACATAACAGTCATTACACCAGTGACAGTACACCAATACATAACAGTCATTACACCAGAGACAGTACACCATTATATAACAGTCATTACACCAGAGACAGTACACCAATACACAACAGTCATTACATCAGTCAGTGACAGTACACCAATACATAACAGTCATTACACCAGTGACAGTACACCAATACATAACAGTCATTACACCAGTGACAGTACACCAATACATAACAGTCATTACACCAGAGACAGTACACCAATACATAACAGTCATTACACCAGTCAGTGACAGTACACCAATACATAACAGTCATTACACCAGTCAGTGACAGTACACCAATACATAACAGTCATTACACCAGTGACAGTACACCAATACATAACAGTAATTACATCAGTCAGTGACAGTACACCAATAAATAACAGACATTACACCAGTCAGTGACAGTACACCAATACATAACAGTCATTACACCAGTCAGTGACAGTACACCAATACATAACAGTCATTACACCAGAGACAGTACACCAATACATAACAGTCATTACACCAGTGACGGTACACCAATATATAACAGTCATTACACCAGTCAGTGACAGTACACCAATACATCACAGTCATTACACCAGAGACAGTACACCAATACATAACAGTCATTACACCAGAGACAGTACACCAATACATAACAGTCATTACAACAGTCAGTGACAGTACACCAATACATAACACTCATTACACCAGTGACAGTACACCAATACATAACAGCCATTACACCAGTGAAAGTACACCAATACATAACAGTCATTACACCAGTGACAGTACACCAATACATAACAGTCATTACACCAGAGACAGTACACCAATACATAACTGTCATTACACCAGTCAGTGACAGTACACCAATATATAACAGTCGTTACGCCAGTCAGTGACAGTACACCAATATATAACAGTCATTACACCAGAGACAGTACACCAAAACATAACAGTTATTACACCAGTGACAGTACACTAATACATAACAGTCATTACACCAGTCAGTGACAGTACACCAATACATAACAGTCATTACACCAGTGACAGTACACCAATACATAACAGTCATTAAACCAGTGACAGTACACCAATACATAACAGTCATTACACCAGTGACAGTACACCAATATATAACAGTCATTACACCAGTCAGTGACAGTACACCAATACATAACAGTCATTACACCAGTCAGTGACAGTACACCAATACATAACAGTCATTACATGAGTCGGTGACAGTACACCAATACATAACAGTCATTACACCAGTGACAGTACACCAATACATAACAGTCATTACACCAGTGACAGTACACCAATACATAACAGTCATTACACCAGTCAGTGACAGTACACCAATACATAACAGTCATTACACCAGTCAGTGACAGTACACCAATACATAACAGTCATTACACCAGTCAGTGACAGTACACCAATACATAACAATCATTACACCAGTCAGTGACAGTACACCAATACATAACAGTCATTACACCAGTGACAGAACACCAATACATAACAGTCATTACACCAGTGACAGTACACCAATACATAACAGTCATTACACCAGTCAGTGACAGTACACCAATACATAACAGTCATTACACCAGTCAGTGACAGTACACCAATACATAACAGTCATTACACCAGTCAGTGACAGTACACCAATACATAACAGTCATTACACCAGTCAGTGACAGTACACCAATACATAACAGTCATTACACCAGTCAGTGACAGTACACCAATACATAACAGTCATTACACCAGTCAGAGACAGCACACCAATACATAACAGTCACTACACTAGTCAGTGACAGTACACCAATATATAACAGTCATTACACCAGTCAGTGACAGTACACCAATACATCACAGTCATTACACCAGAGACAGTACACCAATATATAACAGTCATTAAACCAGAGACAGTACACCAATACATAACAGTCATTACACCAGTCCGTGACAGTACACCAATACATAACAGTCATTACACCAGTGACAGTACACCAATACATAACAGTCATTACACCAGTGACAGTACACCAATATATAACAGTCATTACACCAGAGACAGTACACCAAAACATAACAGTCATTACACCAGTGACAGTACACCAATATATAACAGTCATTACACCAGCCAGTGACAGTACACCAATACATAACAGTCATTACACCAGTCAGTGACAGTACACCAATACATAACAGTCATTACACCAGTGACAGTATACCAATACATAACAGTCATTACACCAGTGACAGTACACCAATACATAACAGTCATTACACCAGTCAGTGACAGTACACCAATACATAACAGTCATTACACCAGTGACAGTACACCAATACATAACAGTCATTAAACCAGTGACAGTACACCAATACATAACAGTCATTACACCAGTGACAGTACACCAATATATAACAGTCATTACACCAGCCAGTGACAGTACACCAATACATAACAGTCATTACACCAGTCAGTGACAGTACACCAATACATAACAGTCATTACACCAGTGACAGTATACCAATACATAACAGTCATTACACCAGTGACAGTACACCAATACATAACAGTCATTACACCAGTGACAGTACCCAATACATAACAGTCATTACACCAAAGACAGTACACCATTATATAACAGTCATTACACCAGAGACAGTACACCAATACACAACAGTCATTACATCAGTCAGTGACAGTACACCAATAAATAACAGTCATTACACCAGTCAGTGACAGTACACCAATACATAACAGTCATTACACCAGTGACAGTACACCAATACATAACAGTCATTACACCAGTGACAGTACACCAATACATAACAGTCATTACACCAGAGACAGTACACCAATACATAACAGTCATTACACCAGTCAGTGACAGTACACCAATACATAACAGTCATTACACCAGTCAGTGACAGTACACCAATACATAACATTCATTACACCAGTGACAGTACACCAATACATAACAGTAATTACATCAGTCAGTGACAGTACACCAATAAATAAAAGACATTACACCAGTCAGTGACAGTACACCAATACATAACAGTCATTACAC
Source organism: Eledone cirrhosa (assembly GCA_964016885.1). Lineage (NCBI taxonomy): Eukaryota > Metazoa > Mollusca > Cephalopoda > Octopoda > Eledonidae > Eledone > Eledone cirrhosa. Next base: position 204,506,431 of record OZ024742.1, on the reverse strand, counting down.
CAGTCAGTGACAGTACACCAATACATAACAGTCATTACACCAGTGACAGTACACCAATACATAACAGTCATTACACCAGAGACAGTACACCAATACATAACAGTCATTACACCAGTCAGTGACAGTACACCAATACATAACAGTCATTACTCCAGACAGTGACAGTACACCAATACATAACAGTCATTACACCAGTGACAGTACACCAATACATAACAGTCATTACACCAGTCAGTGACAGTACACCAATACATAACAGTCATTACATCAGTCAGTGACAGTACACCAGTACATAACAGTCATTACACCAGTCAGAGACAGTACACCAATACATAACAGTCATTACAACAGTGACAGAACACCAATACATAACAGTCATTACACCAGTGACAGTACACCAATATATAACAGTCATTACACCAGTCAGTGACAGTACACCAATACATAACAGTCATTACACCAGAGACAGTACACCAATATATAACAGTCATTACACCAGTCAGTGACAGTACACCAATACATAACAGTTATTACACCAGTCAGTGACAGTACACCAATACATAACAGTCATTACACCAGTCAGTGACAGTACACCAATACATAACAGTCATTACACCAGTCAGTGACAGTACACCAATACATAACAGTCATTACACCAGTCAGTGACAGTACACCAATACATAACAGTCATTACACCAGTGACAGAACAACAATACATAACAGTCATTACACCAGTGACAGTACACCAATACATAACAGTCATTACACCAGTCAGTGACAGTACACCAATACATAACAGTCATTACACCAGTCAGTGACAGTACACCAATACATAACAGTCATTACACCAGTCAGTGACAGTACACCAATACATAACAGTCATTACACCAGTCAGTGACAGTACACCAATACATAACAGTCATTACACCAGTGACAGAACACCAATACATAACAGTCATTACACCAGTGACAGTACACCAATACATAACAGTCATTACACCAGTCAGTGACAGTACAGCAATACATAACAGTCATTACACCAGTCAGTGACAGTACACCAATACATAACAGTCATTACACCAGTCAGTGACAGTACACCAATACATAACAGTCATTACACCAGTCAGTGACAGTACACCAATATATAACAGTCATTACACCAGTCAGTGACAGTACACCAATACATCACAGTCATTACACCAGAGACAGTACACCAATATATAACAGTCATTAAACCAGAGACAGTACACCAATACATAACAGTCATTACACCAGTCCGTGACAGTACACCAATACATAACAGTCATTACACCAGAGACAGTACACCAAAACATAACAGTCATTACACCAGTGACAGTACACCAATACATAACAGTCATTAAACCAGTCAGTGACAGTACACCAATACATAACAGTCATTACACCAGTGACAGTACACCAATACATAACAGTCATTAAACCAGTGAGAGTACACCAATACATAACAGTCATTACACCAGTGACAGTACACCAATATATAACAGTCATTACACCAGCCAGTGACAGTACACCAATACATAACAGTCATTACACCAGTCAGTGACAGTACACCAATACATAACAGTCATTACACCAGTGACAGTATACCAATGCATAACAGTCATTACACCAGTGACAGTACACCAATACATAACAGTCATTACACCAGTGACAGTACACCAATACATAACAGTCATTACACCAGAGACAGTACACCATTATATAACAGTCATTACACCAGAGACAGTACACCAATACACAACAGTCATTACATCAGTCAGTGACAGTACACCAATACATAACAGTCATTACACCAGTGACAGTACACCAATACATAACAGTCATTACACCAGTGACAGTACACCAATACATAACAGTCATTACACCAGAGACAGTACACCAATACATAACAGTCATTACACCAGTCAGTGACAGTACACCAATACATAACAGTCATTACACCAGTCAGTGACAGTACACCAATACATAACAGTCATTACACCAGTGACAGTACACCAATACATAACAGTAATTACATCAGTCAGTGACAGTACACCAATAAATAACAGACATTACACCAGTCAGTGACAGTACACCAATACATAACAGTCATTACACCAGTCAGTGACAGTACACCAATACATAACAGTCATTACACCAGAGACAGTACACCAATACATAACAGTCATTACACCAGTGACGGTACACCAATATATAACAGTCATTACACCAGTCAGTGACAGTACACCAATACATCACAGTCATTACACCAGAGACAGTACACCAATACATAACAGTCATTACACCAGAGACAGTACACCAATACATAACAGTCATTACAACAGTCAGTGACAGTACACCAATACATAACACTCATTACACCAGTGACAGTACACCAATACATAACAGCCATTACACCAGTGAAAGTACACCAATACATAACAGTCATTACACCAGTGACAGTACACCAATACATAACAGTCATTACACCAGAGACAGTACACCAATACATAACTGTCATTACACCAGTCAGTGACAGTACACCAATATATAACAGTCGTTACGCCAGTCAGTGACAGTACACCAATATATAACAGTCATTACACCAGAGACAGTACACCAAAACATAACAGTTATTACACCAGTGACAGTACACTAATACATAACAGTCATTACACCAGTCAGTGACAGTACACCAATACATAACAGTCATTACACCAGTGACAGTACACCAATACATAACAGTCATTAAACCAGTGACAGTACACCAATACATAACAGTCATTACACCAGTGACAGTACACCAATATATAACAGTCATTACACCAGTCAGTGACAGTACACCAATACATAACAGTCATTACACCAGTCAGTGACAGTACACCAATACATAACAGTCATTACATGAGTCGGTGACAGTACACCAATACATAACAGTCATTACACCAGTGACAGTACACCAATACATAACAGTCATTACACCAGTGACAGTACACCAATACATAACAGTCATTACACCAGTCAGTGACAGTACACCAATACATAACAGTCATTACACCAGTCAGTGACAGTACACCAATACATAACAGTCATTACACCAGTCAGTGACAGTACACCAATACATAACAATCATTACACCAGTCAGTGACAGTACACCAATACATAACAGTCATTACACCAGTGACAGAACACCAATACATAACAGTCATTACACCAGTGACAGTACACCAATACATAACAGTCATTACACCAGTCAGTGACAGTACACCAATACATAACAGTCATTACACCAGTCAGTGACAGTACACCAATACATAACAGTCATTACACCAGTCAGTGACAGTACACCAATACATAACAGTCATTACACCAGTCAGTGACAGTACACCAATACATAACAGTCATTACACCAGTCAGTGACAGTACACCAATACATAACAGTCATTACACCAGTCAGAGACAGCACACCAATACATAACAGTCACTACACTAGTCAGTGACAGTACACCAATATATAACAGTCATTACACCAGTCAGTGACAGTACACCAATACATCACAGTCATTACACCAGAGACAGTACACCAATATATAACAGTCATTAAACCAGAGACAGTACACCAATACATAACAGTCATTACACCAGTCCGTGACAGTACACCAATACATAACAGTCATTACACCAGTGACAGTACACCAATACATAACAGTCATTACACCAGTGACAGTACACCAATATATAACAGTCATTACACCAGAGACAGTACACCAAAACATAACAGTCATTACACCAGTGACAGTACACCAATATATAACAGTCATTACACCAGCCAGTGACAGTACACCAATACATAACAGTCATTACACCAGTCAGTGACAGTACACCAATACATAACAGTCATTACACCAGTGACAGTATACCAATACATAACAGTCATTACACCAGTGACAGTACACCAATACATAACAGTCATTACACCAGTCAGTGACAGTACACCAATACATAACAGTCATTACACCAGTGACAGTACACCAATACATAACAGTCATTAAACCAGTGACAGTACACCAATACATAACAGTCATTACACCAGTGACAGTACACCAATATATAACAGTCATTACACCAGCCAGTGACAGTACACCAATACATAACAGTCATTACACCAGTCAGTGACAGTACACCAATACATAACAGTCATTACACCAGTGACAGTATACCAATACATAACAGTCATTACACCAGTGACAGTACACCAATACATAACAGTCATTACACCAGTGACAGTACCCAATACATAACAGTCATTACACCAAAGACAGTACACCATTATATAACAGTCATTACACCAGAGACAGTACACCAATACACAACAGTCATTACATCAGTCAGTGACAGTACACCAATAAATAACAGTCATTACACCAGTCAGTGACAGTACACCAATACATAACAGTCATTACACCAGTGACGGTACACCAATACATAACAGTCATTACACCAGTGACAGTACACCAATACATAACAGTCATTACACCAGAGACAGTACACCAATACATAACAGTCATTACACCAGTCAGTGACAGTACACCAATACATAACAGTCATTACACCAGTCAGTGACAGTACACCAATACATAACATTCATTACACCAGTGACAGTACACCAATACATAACAGTAATTACATCAGTCAGTGACAGTACACCAATAAATAAAAGACATTACACCAGTCAGTGACAGTACACCAATACATAACAGTCATTACACCAGTCAGTGACAGTACACCAATACATAACAGTCATTACACCAGTGACAGTACACCAATACATAACAGTCATTACACCAGAGACAGTACACCAATACATAACAGTCATTACACCAGTCAGTGACAGTACACCAATACATAACAGTCATTACTCCAGACAGTGACAGTACACCAATACATAACAGTCATTACACCAGTGACAGTACACCAATACATAACAGTCATTACACCAGTCAGTGACAGTACACCAATACATAACAGTCATTACATCAGTCAGTGACAGTACACCAGTACATAACAGTCATTACACCAGTCAGAGACAGTACACCAATACATAACAGTCATTACAACAGTGACAGAACACCAATACATAACAGTCATTACACCAGTGACAGTACACCAATATATAACAGTCATTACACCAGTCAGTGACAGTACACCAATACATAACAGTCATTACACCAGAGACAGTACACCAATATATAACAGTCATTACACCAGTCAGTGACAGTACACCAATACATAACAGTTATTACACCAGTCAGTGACAGTACACCAATACATAACAGTCATTACACCAGTCAGTGACAGTACACCAATACATAACAGTCATTACACCAGTCAGTGACAGTACACCAATACATAACAGTCATTACACCAGTGACAGTACACCAATACATAACAGTAATTACATCAGTCAGTGACAGTACACCAATAAATAACAGACATTACACCAGTCAGTGACAGTACACCAATACATAACAGTCATTACACCAGTGACAGTACACCAATACATAACAGTCATTACACCAGTGACAGTACACCAATACATAACAGTCATTACACCAGAGACAGTACACCAATACATAACAGTCATTACACCAGTCAGTGACAGTACACCAATACATAACAGTCATTACACCAGACAGTGACAGTACACCAATACATAACAGTCATTACACCAGTGACAGTACACCAATACATAACAGTCATTACACCAGTCAGTGACAGTACACCAATACATAACAGTCATTACACCAGTCAGTGACAGTACACCAATACATAACAGTCATTACACCAGTCAGTGACAGTACACCAATACATAACAGTCATTACACCAGAGACAGTACACCAATACATAACAGTCATTACACCAGTGACGGTACACCAATATATAACAGTCATTACACCAGTCAGTGACAGTACACCAATACATCACAGTCATTACACCAGAGACAGTACAGCAATACATAACAGTCATTACACCAGAGACAGTACACCAATACATAACAGTCATTACAACAGTCAGTGACAGTACACCAATACATAACACTCATTACACCAGTGACAGTACACCAATACATAACAGTCATTACACCAGTGAAAGTACACCAATTCATAACAGTCATTACACCAGTGACAGTACACCAATACATAACAGTCATTACACCAGAGACAGTACACCAATACATAACTGTCATTACACCAGTCAGTGACAGTACACCAATATATAACAGTCGTTACGCCAGTCAGTGACAGTACACCAAAATATAACAGTCATTACACCAGAGACAGTACACCAAAACATAACAGTTATTACACCAGTGACAGTACACTAATACATAACAGTCATTACACCAGTCAGTGACAGTACACCAATACATAACAGTCATTACACCAGTGACAGTACACCAATACATAACAGTCATTAAACCAGTGACAGTACACCAATACATAACAGTCAGTACACCAGTGACAGTACACCAATAAATAACAGTCATTACACCAGTCAGTGACGGTACACCAATACATAACAGTCATTACACCAGTGACAGTACACCAATACATAACAGTCATTACACCAGTGACAGTACACCAATACATAACAGTCATTACACCAGTCAGTGACAGTACACCAATACATAACAGTCATTACACCAGTCAGTGACAGTACACCAATACATCACAGTCATTACACCAGAGACAGTACACCAATATATAACAGTCATTAAACCAGAGACAGTACACCAATACATAACAGTCATTACACCAGTCCGTGACAGTACACCAATACATAACAGTCATTACACCAGTGACAGTACACCAATACATAACAGTCATTACACCAGTGACAGTACACCAATATATAACAGTCATTACACCAGAGACAGTACACCAAAACATAACAGTCATTACACCAGTGACAGTACACCAATACATAACAGTCATTACACCAGTCAGTGACAGTACACCAATACATAACAGTCATTACACCAATGACAGTACACCAATACATAACAGTCATTAAACCAGTGACAGTACACCAATACATAACAGTCATTACACCAGTGACAGTACACCAATACATAACAGTCATTACACCAGCCAGTGACAGTACACCAATACATAACAGTCATTACACCAGTGACAGTATACCAATACATAACGGTCATTACACCAGTGACAGTACACCAATACATAACAGTCATTACACCAGTGACAGTACACCAATACATAACAGTCATTACACCAGAGACAGTACACCATTATATAACAGTCATTACACCAGAGACAGTACACCAATACACAACAGTCATTACATCAGTCAGTGACAGTACACCAATATATAACAGTCATTACACCAGTCAGTGACAGTACACCAATACATAACAGTCATTACACCAGAGACAGTACACCAATATATAACAGTCATTACACCAGTCAGTGACAGTACACCAATACATAACAGTCATTACACCCCTCAGTGACATTACACCAATACATAACAGTCATTACACCAGTCAGTGACAGTACACCAATACATAACAGTCATTACACCAGTGACAGTACACCAATACATAACAGTCATTACACCAGTGACAGTACACCAATACATAACAGTCATTACACCAGTGACAGTACACCAATATATAACAGTCATTACACCAGAGACAGTACACCAAAACATAACAGTCATTACACCAGTGACAGTACACCAATACATAACAGTCATTACACCAGTCAGTGACAGTACACCAATACATAACAGTCATTACACCAGTGACAGTACACCAATACATAACAGTCATTAAACCAGTGACAGTACACCAATACACAACAGTCATTACACCAGTGACAGTACACCAATATATAACAGTCATTACACCAGCCAGTGACAGTACACCAATACATAACAGTCATTACACCAGTCAGTGACAGTACACCAATACATAACAGTCATTACACCAGTGACAGTATACCAATACATAACAGTCATTACACCAGTGACAGTACACCAATACATAACAGTCATTACACCAGTGACAGTACACCAATACATAACAGTCATTACACCAGAGACAGTACATCATTATATAACAGTTATTACAACAGAGACAGTACACCAATACACAACAGTCATTACATCAGTCAGTGACAGTACACCAATAAATAACAGTCATTACACCAGTCAGTGACGGTACACCAATACATAACAGTCATTACACCAGTGACAGTACACCAATACATAACAGTCATTACACCAGTGACAGTACACCAATACATAACAGTCATTACACCAGTGACAGTACACCAATACATAACAGTCATTACACCAGTCAGTGACAGTACACCAATACATAACAGTCATTACACCAGTCAGTGACAGTACACCAATACATAACAGTCATTACACCAGTGACAGTACACCAATACATAACAGTAATTACATCAGTCAGTGACAGTACACCAATAAATAACAGACATTACACCAGTCAGTGACAGTACACCAATACATAACAGTCATTACACCAGTGACAGTACACCAATACATAACAGTCATTACACCAGTGACAGTACACCAATACATAACAGTCATTACACCAGAGACAGTACACCAATACATAACAGTCATTACACCAGTCAGTGACAGTACACCAATACATAACAGTCATTACACCAGACAGTGACAGTACACCAATACATAACAGTCATTACACCAGTGACAGTACACCAATACATAACAGTCATTACACCAGTCAGTGACAGTACACCAATACATAACAGTCATTACATCAGTCAGTGACAGTACACCAGTACATAACAGTCATTACACCAGTCAGAGACAGTACACCAATACATAACAGTCATTACAACAGTGACAGAACACCAATACATAACAGTCATTACACCAGTGACAGTACACCAATATATAACAGTCATTACACCAGTCAGTGACAGTACACCAATACATAACAGTCATTACACCAGAGACAGTACACCAATATATAACAGTCATTACACCAGTCAGTGACAGTACACCAATACATAACAGTCATTACACCAGTCAGTGACAGTACACCAATACATAACAGTCATTACACCAGTCAGTGACAGTACACCAATACATAACAGTCATTACACCAGTCAGTGACAGTACATCAATACATAACAGTCATTACACCAGTCAGTGACAGTACACCAATACATAACAGTCATTACACCAGTGACAGTACACCAATACATAACAGTCATTACACCAGTCAGTGACAGTACACCAATACATAACAGTCATTACATCAGTCAGTGACAGTACACCAATACATAACAGTCATTACACCAGTCAGAGACAGTACACCAATACATAACAGTCATTACACCAGTCAGTGACAGTACACCAATACATAACAGTCATTACACCAGTCAGTGACAGTACACCAATACATAACAGTCATTACACCAGTCAGTGACAGTACACCAATACATAACAGTCATTACACCAGTCAGTGACAGTACACCAATATATAACAGTCATTACACCAGTCAGTGACAGTACACCAATACATAACAGTCATTACACCAGTGACAGTACATCAATACATAACAGTCATTACACCAGTGACAGTACACCAATACATAACAGTCATTACACCAGTGACAGTACACCAATACATAACAGTCATTACACCAGAGACAGTACACCAATACATAACAGTCATTACACCAGTCAGTGACAGTACACCAATACATAACAGTCATTACACCAGTCAGTGACAGTACATCAATACATAACAGTCATTACACCAGTCAGTGACAGTACACCAATACATAACAGTCATTACACCAGTGACAGTACACCAATACATAACAGTCATTACACCAGTGACAGTACACCAATACATAACAGTCATTACACCAGTGACAGTACACCAATATATAACAGTCATTACACCAGAGACAGTACACCAAAACATAACAGTCATTACACCAGTGACAGTACACCAATACATAACATTCATTACACCAGTCAGTGACAGTACACCAATACATAACAGTCATTACACCAGTGACAGTACACCAATACATAACAGTCATTAAACCAGTGACAGTACACCAATACACAACAGTCATTACACCAGTGACAGTACACCAATATATAACAGTCATTACACCAGCCAGTGACAGTACACCAATACATAACAGTCATTACACCAGTCAGTGACAGTACACCAATACATAATAGTCATTACACCAGTGACAGTATACCAATACATAACAGTCATTACACCAGTGACAGTACACCAATACATAACTGTCATTACACCAGTGACAGTACACCAATACATAACAGTCATTACACCAGAGACAGTACACCATTATATAACAGTCATTACAACAGAGACAGTACACCAATACACAACAGTCATTACATCAGTCAGTGACAGTACACCAATAAATAACAGTCATTACACCAGTCAGTGACGGTACACCAATACATAACAGTCATTACACCAGTGACAGTACACCGATACATAACAGTCATTACACCAGTGACAGTACACCAATACATAACAGTCATTACACCAGAGACAGTACACCAATACATAACAGTCATTACACCAGTCAGTGACAGTACACCAATACATAACAGTCATTACACCAGTGACAGTACACCAATACATAACAGTAATTACATCAGTCAGTGACAGTACACCAATAAATAACAGACATTACACCAGTCAGTGACAGTACACCAATACATAACAGTCATTACACCAGTGACAGTACACCAATACATAACAGTCATTACACCAGTGACAGTACACCAATACATAACAGTCATTACACCAGAGACAGTACACCAATACATAACAGTCATTACACCAGTCAGTGACAGTACACCAATATATAACAGTCATTACACCAGACAGTGACAGTACACCAATACATAGCAGTCATTACACCAGTGACAGTACACCAATACATAACAGTCATTACACCAGTCAGTGACAGTACACCAATACATAACAGTCATTACATCAGTCAGTGACAGTACACCAGTACATAACAGTCATTACACCAGTCAGAGACAGTACACCAATACATAACAGTCATTACAACAGTGACAGAACACCAATACATAACAGTCATTACACCAGTGACAGTACACCAATATATAACAGTCATTACACCAGTCAGTGACAGTACACCAATACATAACAGTCATTACACCAGAGACAGTACACCAATATATAACAGTCATTACACCAGTCAGTGACAGTACACCAATACATAACAGTCATTACACCAGTCAGTGACAGTACACCAATACATAACAGTCATTACACCAGTCAGTGACAGTACACCAATACATAACAGTCATTACACCAGTCAGTGACAGTACATCAATACATAACAGTCATTACACCAGTCAGTGACAGTACACCAATACATAACAGTCATTACACCAGTGACAGTACACCAATACATAACAGTCATTACACCAGTCAGTGACAGTACACCAATACATAACAGTCATTACATCAGTCAGTGACAGTACACCAATACATAACAGTCATTACACCAGTCAGAGACAGTACACCAATACATAACAGTTATTACACCAGTGACAGAACACCAATACATAACAGTCATTACACCAGTGACAGTACACCAATATATAACAGTCATTACACCAGTCAGTGACAGTACACCTATACAAAACAGTCATTAGACCAGTCAGTGACAGTACACAAATACATAACAGTCATTACACCAGTCAGTGACAGTACACCAATACATAACAGTCATTACACCAGTCAGTGACAGTACACCAATACATAACAGTCATTACACCAGTCAGTGACAGTACACCAATACATAACAATCATTACACCAGTCAGTGACAGTACACCAATATATAACAGTCATTACACCAGTCAGTGACAGTACACCAATACATAACAGTCATTACACCAGTGACAGTACATCAATACATAACAGTCATTACACCAGTGACAGTACACCAATACATAACAGACATTACAACAGTGACACTACACCAATACATAACAGTCATTACACCAGAGACAGTACACCAATACATAACAGTCATTACACCAGTCAGTGACAGTACACCAATACATAACAGTCATTACACCAGTCAGTGACAGTACATCAATACATAACAGTCATTACACCAGTCAGTGACAGTACACCAATACATAACAGTCATTACCCCAGTGACAGTACATCAATACATAACAGTCATTACACCAGTCAGTGACAGTACACCAATACATAACAGTCATTACATCAGTGAGTGACAGTACACCAATACATAACAGTCATTACACCAGTCAGTGACAGTACACCAAAACATAACAGTAATTACACCAGTCAGTGACACTACACCAATACATAACAGTCATTACACCAGTCCGTGACAGTACACCAATACATAACAGTCATTACACCAGTCTGTGACAGTACACCAATACATAACAGTCATTACACCAGAGAGAGTACACCAATACATAACAGTCATTACAGCAGAGACAGTACACCAATACATAACAGTCATTACACCAGAGACAGTACACCAATACATAACAGTCATTACACCAGAGACAATACACCAATACATAACTGTCATTACACCAGTGACAGTATACCAATACATAACAGTCATTACACCAGTCAGTGACAGTACACCAATACATAACAGTCATTACACCAGTCAGTGACAGTACACCAATACATAACAGTCATTAAACTAGTTTGTGACAGTACACCAATACATAACTGTCATTACACCAGTGACAGTACACCAATACATAACAGTCATTACACCAGTCAGTGACAGTACACCAATACATAACAGTCATTAAACTAGTTTGTGACAGTACACCAATACATAACTGTCATTACACCAGTGACAGTACACCAATACATAACAGTCATTACACCAGTCAGTGACAGTACACCAATACATAACAGTCATTACAGCAGTCAGTGACAGTACACCAATACATAACAATCATTACACCAGTGACAGTACACCAATACATAACAGTCATTACACCAGAGACAGTACACCAATACATAACAATCATTACACCAGTGACAGTACACCAATACATAACAGTCATTACACCAGTCAGTGACATTACACCAATACATAACAGTCATTACACCAGTCAGTGCCAGTACACCAATACATAACAGTCATTAAACTAGTCTGTGACAGTACACCAATACATAACTGTCATTACACCAGTGACAGTACACCAATACATAACAGTCATTACACCAGTCAGTGACAGTACACCAATACATAACAGTCATTAAACTAGTCTGTGACAGTACACCAATACATAACTGTCATTACACCAGTGACAGTACACCAATACATAACAGTCATTACACCAGTCAGTGACAGTACACCAATACATAACAGTCATTACACCAGTCAGTGACAGTACACCAATACATAACAATGATTACACCAGTGACAGTACACCAATACATAACAGTCATTACACCAGTGACAGTACACGAATACATAACAGTCATTACACCAGAGACAGTACACCAATACATAACAGTCATTACACCAGAGACAGTACCAATACATAACAGTCATTACACCAGAGACAGTAACAATACATAACAGTCATTACATCAGTCAGTGACAGTACAGCAATACATAACAGTCATTACACCAGTGAAAGTACACAAATACATAACAGTCATTACAGCAAAGACAGTACACCAATACATAACAGTCATTACACCAGAGACACTACACCAATACATAACAGTCATTACACCAGAGACAGTACACCAATACATAACAGTCATTACACCAGTCAGTGACGGTACACCAATACATAACAGTCATTACAGCAGTCAGTGACAGTACACCAATACATAACAGTCATTACACCAGTCAGTGATAGCACACAAATACATAACAGTCATTACACCAGTGACATTACACCAATACATAACAGTCATTACACCAGTCAGTGACAGTACACCAATACATAACAGTCATTATATCAGTCAGTAACAGTACACAAATACATAACAGTCATTACACCAGAGACAATACACTAATACATAACAGTCATTACACCAGTCAGTGACAGTACACCAATACATAACAGTCATTACACCAGTGAAAGTACACCAATACATAACAGTCATTACACCAGTGACAGTTCACCAATACATAACAGTCATTACACCAGTCAGTGACAGTTCAGCAATATATAACAGTCATTACACCAGTGACAGTAGACCAATACATAACAGTCATTACACCAGTCAGTGACAGTACACCAATATATAACAGTCATTACACCAGTGACAGTACACCAATACATAACAGTAATTACACCAGTGACAGAACACCAATACATAACAGTCATTACACCAGTGTCAGTACACCAATATATAACAGTCATTACACCAGCGACAGTACACCAATACATAACAGTCATTACACCAGTCAGTGACAGTACACCAATACATAGCAGTCATTACACCAGTCAGTGACAGTACACCACTACATAACAGTCATTACACCAGTCAGTGACAGTACACCACTACATAACAGTCACTACACCAGTGACAGTACATCAATACTTAACAGTCATTACACCAGTCCGTGACAGTACACCAATACATAACAGTCATTACACCAGTCTGTGACAGTACACCAATACATAACAGTCATTACACCAGAGACAGTACACCAATACATAACAGTCATTACAGCAGAGACAGTACACCAATACATAACAGTCATTACACCAGAGACAGTACACCAATACATAACAGTCATTACACCAGAGACAATACACCAATACATAACAGTCATTACACCAGTGACAGTACACCAATACATAACAGTCATTACACCAGTCAGTGACAGTACACCAATACATAACAGTCATTACACCAGTCAGTGACAGTACACCAATACATAACAGTCATTAAACTAGTTTGTGACAGTACACCAATACATAACTGTCATTACACCAGTGACAGTACACCAATACATAACAGTCATTACACCAGTCAGTGACAGTACACCAATACATAACAGTCATTACACCAGTCAGTGACAGTACACCAATACATAACAATCATTACACCAGTGACAGTACACCAATACATAACAGTCATTACACCAGAGACAGTACACCAATACATAACAATCATTACACCAGAGACAGTACACCAATACATAACAGTCATTACACCAGAGACAATACACCAATACATAACAGTCATTACACCAGTGACAGTACACCAATACATAACAGTCATTACACCAGTCAGTGACAGTACACCAATACATAACAGTCATTACACCAGTCAGTGACAGTACACCAATACATAACAGTCATTAAACTAGTCTGTGACAGTACACCAATACATAACTGTCATTACACCAGTGACAGTACACCAATACATAACAGTCATTACACCAGTAAGTGACAGTACACCAATACATAACAGTCATTACACCAGTCAGTGACAGTACACCAATACATAACAGTCATTAAACTAGTCTGTGACAGTACACCAATACATAACTGTCATTACACCAGTGACAGTACACCAATACATAACAGTCATTACACCAGTCAATGACAGTACACCAATACATAACAGTCATTACACCAGTCAGTGACAGTACACCAATACATAACAATCATTACACCAGTGACAGTACACCAATACATAACAGTCATTACACCAGTCTGTGACAGTACAGCAATACATAACAGTCATTACACCAGTGACAGTACACGAATACATAACAGTCATTACACCAGAGACAGTACACCAATACATAACAGTCATTACACCAGAGACAGTACCAATACATAACAGTCATTACACCAGAGACAGTAACAATACATAACAGTCATTACACCAGTCAGTGACAGTACAGCAATACATAACAGTCATTACACCAGTGAAAGTACACAAATACATAACAGTCATTACAGCAAAGACAGTACACCAATACATAACAGTCATTACACCAGGGACACTACACCAATACATAACAGTCATTACACCAGAGACAGTACTCCAATACATAACAGTCATTACACCAGTCAGTGACGGTACACCAATACATAACAGTCATTACAGCAGTCAGTGACAGTACACCAATACATAACAGTCATTACACCAGTCAGTGATAGCACACAAATACATAACAGTCATTACACCAGTGACAGTACACCAATACATAACAGTCATTACACCAGTCAGTGACAGTACACCAATACATAACAGTCATTATATCAGTCAGTGACAGTACACCAATACATAACAGTCATTACACCAGTGACAGTACACCAATACATAACAGTCATTACACCAGTGACAGTTCACCAATACATAACAGTCATTACACCAGTCAGTGACAGTTCAGCAATATATAACAGTCATTACACACGCGACAGTACGCCAATACATAACAGTCATTACACCAGTGACAGTACACCAATACATAACAGTAATTACACCAGTGACAGAACACCAATACATAACAGTCATTACACCAGTGTCAGTCCACCAATATATAACAGTCATTACACCAGCGACAGTACACCAATACATAACAGTCATTACACCAGTTAGTGACAGTACACCAATACATAACAGTCATTAAACCAGTTAGTGACAGTACACCAATACATAACTGTCATTACACCAGTCAGTGACAGTACACCAATATATAACAGTCATTACACCAGTGACCGAACACCAATACATAACAGTCATTACACCAGTGACAGTACACCAATATATAACAGTCATTACACCAGTGACAGTACACCAATATATAACAGTCATTACACCAGTGACAGTACACCAATACATAACAGTCATTACACCAGTGACAGTACACCAATACATAACAGTCATTACACCAGTGACAGTACACCAATACATAACAGTCATTACACCAGTGACAGTACACCAATACATAACAGTCATTACACCAGAGACAGTACACCAATACATAACAGTCATTACACCAGTCGGTGACAGTACACCAATACATAACAGTCATTACACCAGAGACAGTACACCAATACATAACAGTCATTACACCAGTGACAGTACACCAATACATAACAGTCATTACACCAGTGACAGTACACCAATACATAACAGTCATTACACCAGTGACAGTACGCCAATACATAACAGTCATTACACCAGTGACAGTACACCAATACATAACAGTCATTACACCAGTGACAGTACGCCAATACATAACAGTCATTACACCAGTGACAGTACACCAATACATAACAGTCATTACACCAGTGACAGTACGCCAATACATAACAGCCAGTACACCAGTGACAGTACACCAATACATAACAGTCATTACACCAGAGACAGTACACCAATGCATAACTGACATTACACCAGTGACAGTACACCAATACATAACAGTCATTACACCAGTCTGTGACAGTACACCAATACATAACAGTCATTACGCCAGTGACAGTACACTAATACATAACAGTCATTACACCAGTGACAGTACACCAATACATAACAGTCATTACACCAGTCAGTGACAGTACACCAATACATAATAGTCATTAAACTAGTCAGTGACAGTACACCAATACATAACAGTCATTACACCAGTCAGTGACAGTACACCAATACAAAACAGTCATTAAACTAGTCTGTTTCAGTACACCAATACATAACTGTCATTACACCAGTGACAGTACACCAATACATACTAGTCATTAAACTAGTCTGTGACAGTACACCAATACATAACTGTCATTACACCAGTGACAGTACACCAATACATAACAGTCATTACACCAGTCAGTGACAGTACACCAATACATAACAGTCATTACAGCAGTCAGTGACAGTACACCAATACATAACAGTCATTACACCAGTGACAGTACACCAATACATAACAGTCATTACACCAGTGACAGTACACCAATACATAACTGTCATTACACCAGTGACAGTACACCAATACATAACAGTCATTACACCAGTGACAGTACACCAATACATAACAGTCATTACACCAGTCAGTGACTGTACACCAATACATAACAGTCATTACAGCAGAGACAGTACACCAATACATAACAGTCATTACACCAGATACAGTACACCAATACATAACAGTCATTACACCAGTGTCAGTACACCAATATAAAAACAGTCATTACACCAGTGACAGTACACCAATACATAACAGTCATTACAGCAGTGACAGTACACCAATACATAACAGTCATTACACCAGTCAGTGACAGTACACCAATACATAACAGTCATTACACCAGTGACAGTACACCAATACATAACAGTCATTACACCAGTCAGTGACAGTACACCAATACATAACAGTCATTACACCAGTCAGTGACAGTACACCAATACATAACAGTCATTAAACTAGTCTGTGACAGTACACCAATACATAACTGTCATTACACCGGTGACAGTACACCAATACATAACAGTCATTACACCAGTAAGTGACAGTACACCAATACATAACAGTCATTACACCAGTCAGTGACAGTACACCAATACATAACAGTCATTAAACTAGTCTGTGACAGTACACCAATACATAACTGTCATTACACCAGTGACAGTACACCAATACATAACAGTCATTACACCAGTCAATGACAGTACACCAATACATAACAGTCATTACACCAGTCAGTGACAGTACACCAATACATAACAATCATTACACCAGTGACAGTACACCAATACATAACAGTCATTACACCAGTCTGTGACAGTACAGCAATACATAACAGTCATTACACCAGTGACAGTACACGAATACATAACAGTCATTACACCAGAGACAGTACACCAATACATAACAGTCATTACACCAGAGACAGTACCAATACATAACAGTCATTACACCAGAGACAGTAACAATACATAACAGTCATTACACCAGTCAGTGACAGTACAGCAATACATAACAGTCATTACACCAGTGAAAGTACACAAATACATAACAGTCATTACAGCAAAGACAGTACACCAATACATAACAGTCATTACACCAGGGACACTACACCAATACATAACAGTCATTACACCAGAGACAGTACTCCAATACATAACAGTCATTACACCAGTCAGTGACGGTACACCAATACATAACAGTCATTACAGCAGTCAGTGACAGTACACCAATACATAACAGTCATTACACCAGTCAGTGATAGCACACAAATACATAACAGTCATTACACCAGTGACAGTACACCAATACATAACAGTCATTACACCAGTCAGTGACAGTACACCAATACATAACAGTCATTATATCAGTCAGTGACAGTACACCAATACATAACAGTCATTACACCAGTGACAGTACACCAATACATAACAGTCATTACACCAGTGACAGTTCACCAATACATAACAGTCATTACACCAGTCAGTGACAGTTCAGCAATATATAACAGTCATTACACACGCGACAGTACGCCAATACATAACAGTCATTACACCAGTGACAGTACACCAATACATAACAGTAATTACACCAGTGACAGAACACCAATACATAACAGTCATTACACCAGTGTCAGTCCACCAATATATAACAGTCATTACACCAGCGACAGTACACCAATACATAACAGTCATTACACCAGTTAGTGACAGTACACCAATACATAACAGTCATTAAACCAGTTAGTGACAGTACACCAATACATAACTGTCATTACACCAGTCAGTGACAGTACACCAATATATAACAGTCATTACACCAGTGACCGAACACCAATACATAACAGTCATTACACCAGTGACAGTACACCAATATATAACAGTCATTACACCAGTGACAGTACACCAATATATAACAGTCATTACACCAGTGACAGTACACCAATACATAACAGTCATTACACCAGTGACAGTACACCAATACATAACAGTCATTACACCAGTGACAGTACACCAATACATAACAGTCATTACACCAGTGACAGTACACCAATACATAACAGTCATTACACCAGAGACAGTACACCAATACATAACAGTCATTACACCAGTCGGTGACAGTACACCAATACATAACAGTCATTACACCAGAGACAGTACACCAATACATAACAGTCATTACACCAGTGACAGTACACCAATACATAACAGTCATTACACCAGTGACAGTACACCAATACATAACAGTCATTACACCAGTGACAGTACGCCAATACATAACAGTCATTACACCAGTGACAGTACACCAATACATAACAGTCATTACACCAGTGACAGTACGCCAATACATAACAGTCATTACACCAGTGACAGTACACCAATACATAACAGTCATTACACCAGTGACAGTACGCCAATACATAACAGCCAGTACACCAGTGACAGTACACCAATACATAACAGTCATTACACCAGAGACAGTACACCAATGCATAACTGACATTACACCAGTGACAGTACACCAATACATAACAGTCATTACACCAGTCTGTGACAGTACACCAATACATAACAGTCATTACGCCAGTGACAGTACACTAATACATAACAGTCATTACACCAGTGACAGTACACCAATACATAACAGTCATTACACCAGTCAGTGACAGTACACCAATACATAATAGTCATTAAACTAGTCAGTGACAGTACACCAATACATAACAGTCATTACACCAGTCAGTGACAGTACACCAATACAAAACAGTCATTAAACTAGTCTGTTTCAGTACACCAATACATAACTGTCATTACACCAGTGACAGTACACCAATACATACTAGTCATTAAACTAGTCTGTGACAGTACACCAATACATAACTGTCATTACACCAGTGACAGTACACCAATACATAACAGTCATTACACCAGTCAGTGACAGTACACCAATACATAACAGTCATTACAGCAGTCAGTGACAGTACACCAATACATAACAGTCATTACACCAGTGACAGTACACCAATACATAACAGTCATTACACCAGTGACAGTACACCAATACATAACTGTCATTACACCAGTGACAGTACACCAATACATAACAGTCATTACACCAGTGACAGTACACCAATACATAACAGTCATTACACCAGTCAGTGACTGTACACCAATACATAACAGTCATTACAGCAGAGACAGTACACCAATACATAACAGTCATTACACCAGATACAGTACACCAATACATAACAGTCATTACACCAGTGTCAGTACACCAATATAAAAACAGTCATTACACCAGTGACAGTACACCAATACATAACAGTCATTACAGCAGTGACAGTACACCAATACATAACAGTCATTACACCAGTCAGTGACAGTACACCAATACATAACAGTCATTACACCAGTGACAGTACACCAATACATAACAGTCATTACACCAGTGAGAGTACACCAATACATAACAGTCATTACACCAGTCAGTGACAGTACACCAATACATAACAGTCATTACACCAGTCAGAGACAGTACACCAATATATAACAGTCATTACACCAGTCAGTGACAGTACACCAATACGTAACAGTCATTACACCAGTCAGTGACAGTACACCAATACATAACAGTCATTACACCAGTCAGAGACAGTACACCAATATATAACAGTCATTACACCAGTCAGTGACAGTACACCAATACATAACAGTCATTACACCAGTCAGTGACACTACACCAATACATAACAGTCATTACACCAGTCAGAGACAGTACACCAATATATAACAGTCATTACACCAGTCAGTGACAGTACACCAATACATAACAGTCATTACACCAGTGACAGTACACCAATACATAACAGTCATTACACCAGTCAGTGACAGTACACCAATACATAACAGTCATTACACCAGTGACAGTACACCAATACATAACAGTCATTACACCAGTGACAGTACACCAATACATAAAAGTCATTACACCAGTCAGTGACAGTACACCAATACATAACAGTCATTACACCAGTCAGAGACAGTACACCAATATATAACAGTCATTACACCAGTCAGCGACAGTACACCAATACATAACAGTCATTACACCAGTCAGTGACAGTACACCAATACATAACAGTCATTACACCAGTCACAGACAGTACACCAATATATAACAGTCATTACACCAGTCAGTGACAGTACACCAATACATAACAGTCATTACACCAGTCAGTGACAGTACACCAATACATAACAGTCATTACACCAGTCAGAGACAGTACACCAATATATAACAGTCATTACACCAGTCAGTGACAGTACACCAATACATAACAGTCATTACACCAGTCACAGTACACCAATACATAACAGTCATTACACCAGTCAGAGACAGTACACCAATACATAACAGTCATTACACCAGTCAGTGACAGTACACCAATACATAACAGTCATTACACCAGTCAGAGACAGTACACCAATATATAACAGTCATTACACCAGTCAGTGACAGTACACCAAAACATAACAGTCATTACAGCAGAGACAGTACACCAATACATACCAGTCATTACACCAGAGACAATACACCAATACGTAACAGTCATTACACCAGTCAGTGACAGTACACCAATACATAACAGTCATTACACCAGTCAGTGACAGTACACCAATACATAACAGTCATTGCACCAGTCAGTGACAGTACACCAATACATAACTGTCATTACACCAGTGACAGTACACCAATACATAATAGTCATTAAACTAGTCTGTGTCAGTACACCAATACATAACTGTCATTACACCAGTGACAGTACACCAATACATCACAGTCATTACACCAGTCAGTGACAGTACACCAATACATAACAGTGATTACACCAGTCAGTGACAGTACACCAATACATAACATTCATTACACCAGTGACAGTACACCAATAAATAACAGTCATTACACCAGAGACAGTACACCAATACATAACAGTCATTTCACCAGTGACAGTACACAAATACATAACAGTCATTACACCAGTGACAGTACACCAATACATAACAGTCATTACAGCAGTGACAGTACACCAATACATAACAGTCATTACACCAGTCAGTGACAGTACACCAATACATAACAGTCATTACACCAGAGACAATACACCAATACATAACAGTCATTACACCAGTCAGTGACAGTACACCAATACATAACAGTCATTACACCAGTGACAGTACACCAATACATAACAGTCATTACACCAGTGACAGTACACCAATACATAACAGTCATTACACCAGTGACAGTACGCCAATACATAACAGTCATTACACCAGTGATAGTACACCAATACATAATAGTCATTACACCAGTGACAGTACACCAATACATAACAGCCATTACACCAGTGACAGTACACCAATACATAACAGTCATTACACCAGAGACAGTACACCAATGCATAACTGACATTACACCAGTGACAGTACACCAATACATAACAGTCATTACACCAGTCTGTGACAGTACACCAATACATAACAGTCATTACGCCAGTGACAGTACACTAATACATAACAGTCATTACACCAGTGACAGTACACCAATACATAACAGTCATTACACCAGTCAGTGACAGTACACCAATACATAACAGTCATTAAACTAGTCAGTGACAATACACCAATACATAACAGTCATTACAACAGTCAGTGACAGTACACCAATACATAACAGTCATTAAACTAGTCTGTTTCAGTACACCAATACATAACTGTCATTACACCAGTGACAGTACACCAATACATACTAGTCATTAAACTAGTCTGTGACAGTACACCAATACATAACTGTCATTACACCAGTGACAGTACACCAATACATAACAGTCATTACACCAGTCAGTGACAGTACACCAATACATAACAGTCATTACACCAGTGACAGTACACCAATACATAACAGTCATTACACCAGTGACAGTACACCAATACATAACTGTCATTACACCAGTGACAGTACACCAATACATAACAGTCATTACACCAGTGACAGTACACCAATACATAACAGTCATTACACCAGTCAGTGACTGTACACCAATACATAACAGTCATTACAGCAGAGACAGTACACCAATACATAACAGTCATTACACCAGATACAGTACACCAATACATAACAGTCATTACACCAGTGTCAGTACACCAATATATAACAGTCATTACACCAGTGACAGTACACCAATACATAACGGTCATTACACCAGTCAGAGACAGTACACCAATACATAACAGTCATTACACCAGTCAGTGACAGTACACCAATTCATAACAGTCATTACACCAGTGACAGTACACCAATACATAACAGTCATTACACCAGTGACAGTACACCAATACATAACAGTCATTACACCAGTCAGTGACAGTACACCAATACATAACAGTCATTACACCAGTCAGAGACAGTACACCAAAATATAATAGTCATTACACCAGTCAGTGACAGTACACCAATACATAACAGTCATTACACCTGTCAGTGACAGTACACCAATACATAACAGTCATTACACCAGTCAGAGACAGTACACCAATATATAACAGTCATTACACCAGTCAGTGACAGTACACCAATACATAACAGTCATTACACCAGTCAGTGACAGTACACCAATACATAACAGTCATTACACCAGTCAGAGACAGTACACCAATATATAACAGTCATTACACCAGTCAGTGACAGTACACCAATACATAACAGTGATTACACCAGTGACAGTACACCAATACATAACAGTCATTACACCAGTCAGTGACAGTACACCAATACATAACAGTCATTACACCAGTGACAGTACACCAATACATAACAGTCATTACACCAGTGACAGTACACCAATACATAACAGTCATTACACCAGTCAGTGACAGTACACCGATACATAACAGTCATTACACCAGTCATAGACAGTACACCAATATATAACAGTCATTACACCAGTCAGTGACAGTACACCAATACATAACAGTCATTACACCAGTCAGTGACTGTACACCAATACATAACAGTCATTACACCAGTCAGAGACAGTACACCAATATATAACAGTCATTACACCAGTCAGTGACAGTACACCAATATATAACAGTCATTACACCAGTCAGTGACAGTACACCAATACATAACAGTCATTACACCAGTGACAGTACACCAATACATAACAGTCATTACACCAGTCAGTGACAGTACACCAATACATAACAGTCATTACACCAGTGACAGTACACCAATACATAACAGTCATTACACCAGTGACAGTACACCAATACATAACAGTCATTACACCAGTCAGTGACAGTACACCAATACATAACAGTCATTACACCAGTCAGAGACAGTACACCAATATATAACAGTCATTACACCAGTCAGTGACAGTACACCAATACATAACAGTCATTACACCAGTCAGAGACAGTACACCAATATATAACAGTCATTACACCAGTCAGTGACAGTACACCAATACATAACAGTCATTACACCAGTGACAGTACACCAATACATAACAGTCATTACACCAGTCAGTGACAGTACACCAATACATAACAGTCATTACACCAGTGACAGTACACCAATACATAACAGTCATTACACCAGTGACAGTACACCAATACATAACAGTCATTACACCAGTCAGTGACAGTACACCAATACATAACAGTCATTACACCAGTCAGAGACAGTACACCAATATATAACAGTCATTACACCAGTCAGTGACAGTACACCAATACATAACAGCCATTACACCAGTCAGTGACAGTACACCAAAACATAACAGTCATTACACCAGTCAGAGACAGCACACCAATATATAACAGTCATTACACCAGTCAGTGACAGTACACCAATACATAACAGTCATTACACAAGTGACAGTACACCAATACATAACAGTCATTACACCAGTGACAGTACACCAATACATAACAGTCATTACACCAGTCAGTGACAGTACACCAATACATAACAGTCATTACACCAGTCAGAGACAGTACACCAATACATAACAGTCATTACACCAGTCAGAGACAGTACACCAATACATAACAGTCATTACACCAGTCAGTGACAGTACACCAATACATAACAGTCATTACACCAGTCAGAGACAGTACACCAATATATAACAGTCATTACACCAGTCAGTGACAGTACACCAATACATAACAGTCATTACAGCAGAGACAGTACACCAATACATAACAGTCATTACACCAGAGACAATACACCAATACGTAACAGTCATTACACCAGTCAGTGACAGTACACCAATACATAACAGTCATTACACCAGTCAGTGACAGTACACCAATACATAACAGTCATTACACCAGTCAGTGACAGTATACCAATACATAACTGTCATTACACCAGTGACAGTACACCAATACATAATAGTCATTAAACTAGCCTGTGACAGTACACCAATACATAACTGTCATTACCCCAGTGACAGTACACCAATACATCACAGTCATTACACCAGTCAGTGACAGTACACCAATACATAACAGTCATTACACCAGTCAGTGACAGTACACCAATACATAACAGTCATTACACCAGTGACAGTACACCAATAAATAACAGTCATTACACCAGAGACAGTACACCAATACATAACAGTCATTTCACCAGTGACAGTAGACAAATACATAACAGTCATTACACCAGTGACAGTACACCAATACATAACAGTCATTACACCAGTGACAGTACACCAATACATAACAGTCATTACACCAGTCAGTGACAGTACATCAATACATAACAGTCATTACATCAGAGACAGTACACCTATACATAACAGTCATTACAGCAGTGACAGTACACCAATACATAACAGTCATTACACCAGTCAGTGACAGTACACCAATACATAACAGTCATTACACCAGAGACAATACACCAATACATAACAGTCATTACACCAGTCAGTGACAGTACACCAATACATAACAGTCATTACACCAGTGACAGTACACCAATACATAAAAGTCATTACACCAGTCAGTGACAGTACACACATACATAACAGTCATTACACGAGAGACAATACACCAATACATAACAGTCATTACACCAGTCAGTGACAGTACACCAATACATAACAGTCATTACACCAGTCACAGACAGTACACCAATATATAACAGTCATTACACCAGTCAGTGACAGTACACCAATACATAACAGTCATTACACCAGTCAGTGACACTACACCAATACATAACAGTCATTACACCAGTCAGAGACAGTACACCAATATATAACAGTCATTACACCAGTCAGTGACAGTACACCAATACATAACAGTCATTACACCAGTGACAGTACACCAATACATAACAGTCATTACACCAGTCAGTGACAGTACACCAATACATAACAGTCATTACACCAGTGACAGTACACCAATACATAACAGTCATTACACCAGTGACAGTACACCAATACATAAAAGTCATTACACCAGTCAGTGACAGTACACCAATACATAACAGTCATTACACCAGTCAGAGACAGTACACCAATATATAACAGTCATTACACCAGTCAGCGACAGTACACCAATACATAACAGTCATTACACCAGTCAGTGACAGTACACCAATACATAACAGTCATTACACCAGTCACAGACAGTACACCAATATATAACAGTCATTACACCAGTCAGTGACAGTACACCAATACATAACAGTCATTACACCAGTCAGTGACAGTACACCAATACATAACAGTCATTACACCAGTCAGAGACAGTACACCAATATATAACAGTCATTACACCAGTCAGTGACAGTACACCAATACATAACAGTCATTACACCAGTCACAGTACACCAATACATAACAGTCATTACACCAGTCAGAGACAGTACACCAATACATAACAGTCATTACACCAGTCAGTGACAGTACACCAATACATAACAGTCATTACACCAGTCAGAGACAGTACACCAATATATAACAGTCATTACACCAGTCAGTGACAGTACACCAAAACATAACAGTCATTACAGCAGAGACAGTACACCAATACATACCAGTCATTACACCAGAGACAATACACCAATACGTAACAGTCATTACACCAGTCAGTGACAGTACACCAATACATAACAGTCATTACACCAGTCAGTGACAGTACACCAATACATAACAGTCATTGCACCAGTCAGTGACAGTACACCAATACATAACTGTCATTACACCAGTGACAGTACACCAATACATAATAGTCATTAAACTAGTCTGTATCAGTACACCAATACATAACTGTCATTACACCAGTGACAGTACACCAATACATCACAGTCATTACACCAGTCAGTGACAGTACACCAATACATAACAGTCATTACACCAGTCAGTGACAGTACACCAATACATAACATTCATTACACCAGTGACAGTACACCAATAAATAACAGTCATTACACCAGAGACAGTACACCAATACATAACAGTCATTTCACCAGTGACAGTACACAAATACATAACAGTCATTACACCAGTGACAGTACACCAATACATAACAGTCATTACAGCAGTGACAGTACACCAATACATAACAGTCATTACACCAGTCAGTGACAGTACACCAATACATAACAGTCATTACACCAGAGACAATACACCAATACATAACAGTCATTACACCAGTCAGTGACAGTACACCAATACATAACAGTCATTACACCAGTGACAGTACACCAATACATAACAGTCATTACACCAGTGACAGTACACCAATACATAACAGTCATTACACCAGTGACAGTACGCCAATACATAACAGTCATTACACCAGTGATAGTACACCAATACATAATAGTCATTACACCAGTGACAGTACACCAATACATAACAGCCATTACACCAGTGACAGTACACCAATACATAACAGTCATTACACCAGAGACAGTACACCAATGCATAACTGACATTACACCAGTGACAGTACACCAATACATAACAGTCATTACACCAGTCTGTGACAGTACACCAATACATAACAGTCATTACGCCAGTGACAGTACACTAATACATAACAGTCATTACACCAGTGACAGTACACCAATACATAACAGTCATTACACCAGTCAGTGACAGTACACCAATACATAACAGTCATTAAACTAGTCAGTGACAATACACCAATACATAACAGTCATTACAACAGTCAGTGACAGTACACCAATACATAACAGTCATTAAACTAGTCTGTTTCAGTACACCAATACATAACTGTCATTACACCAGTGACAGTACACCAATACATACTAGTCATTAAACTAGTCTGTGACAGTACACCAATACATAACTGTCATTACACCAGTGACAGTACACCAATACATAACAGTCATTACACCAGTCAGTGACAGTACACCAATACATAACAGTCATTACACCAGTGACAGTACACCAATACATAACAGTCATTACACCAGTGACAGTACACCAATACATAACTGTCATTACACCAGTGACAGTACACCAATACATAACAGTCATTACACCAGTGACAGTACACCAATACATAACAGTCATTACACCAGTCAGTGACTGTACACCAATACATAACAGTCATTACAGCAGAGACAGTACACCAATACATAACAGTCATTACACCAGATACAGTACACCAATACATAACAGTCATTACACCAGTGTCAGTACACCAATATATAACAGTCATTACACCAGTGACAGTACACCAATACATAACGGTCATTACACCAGTCAGAGACAGTACACCAATACATAACAGTCATTACACCAGTCAGTGACAGTACACCAATACATAACAGTCATTACACCAGTGACAGTACACCAATACATAACAGTCATTACACCAGTGACAGTACACCAATACATAACAGTCATTACACCAGTCAGTGACAGTACACCAATACATAACAGTCATTACACCAGTCAGAGACAGTACACCAAAATATAATAGTCATTACACCAGTCAGTGACAGTACACCAATACATAACAGTCATTACACCTGTCAGTGACAGTACACCAATACATAACAGTCATTACACCAGTCAGAGACAGTACACCAATATATAACAGTCATTACACCAGTCAGTGACAGTACACCAATACATAACAGTCATTACACCAGTCAGTGACAGTACACCAATACATAACAGTCATTACACCAGTCAGAGACAGTACACCAATATATAACAGTCATTACACCAGTCAGTGACAGTACACCAATACATAACAGTGATTACACCAGTGACAGTACACCAATACATAACAGTCATTACACCAGTCAGTGACAGTACACCAATACATAACAGTCATTACACCAGTGACAGTACACCAATACATAACAGTCATTACACCAGTGACAGTACACCAATACATAACAGTCATTACACCAGTCAGTGACAGTACACCAATACATAACAGTGATTACACCAGTGACAGTACACCAATACATAACAGTCATTACACCAGTCAGTGACAGTACACCAATACATAACAGTCATTACACCAGTCACAGTACACCAATACATAACAGTCATTACACCAGTCAGAGACAGTACACCAATACATAACAGTCATTACACCAGTCAGTGACAGTACACCAATACATAACAGTCATTACACCAGTCAGAGACAGTACACCAATATATAACAGTCATTACACCAGTCAGTGACAGTACACCAAAACATAACAGTCATTACAGCAGAGACAGTACACCAATACATACCAGTCATTACACCAGAGACAATACACCAATACGTAACAGTCATTACACCAGTCAGTGACAGTACACCAATACATAACAGTCATTACACCAGTCAGTGACAGTACACCAATACATAACAGTCATTGCACCAGTCAGTGACAGTACACCAATACATAACTGTCATTACACCAGTGACAGTACACCAATACATAATAGTCATTAAACTAGTCTGTGTCAGTACACCAATACATAACTGTCATTACACCAGTGACAGTACACCAATACATCACAGTCATTACACCAGTCAGTGACAGTACACCAATACATAACAGTCATTACACCAGTCAGTGACAGTACACCAATACATAACATTCATTACACCAGTGACAGTACACCAATAAATAACAGTCATTACACCAGAGACAGTACACCAATACATAACAGTCATTTCACCAGTGACAGTACACAAATACATAACAGTCATTACACCAGTGACAGTACACCAATACATAACAGTCATTACAGCAGTGACAGTACACCAATACATAACAGTCATTACACCAGTCAGTGACAGTACACCAATACATAACAGTCATTACACCAGAGACAATACACCAATACATAACAGTCATTACACCAGTCAGTGACAGTACACCAATACATAACAGTCATTACACCAGTGACAGTACACCAATACATAACAGTCATTACACCAGTGACAGTACACCAATACATAACAGTCATTACACCAGTGACAGTACGCCAATACATAACAGTCATTACACCAGTGATAGTACACCAATACATAATAGTCATTACACCAGTGACAGTACACCAATACATAACAGCCATTACACCAGTGACAGTACACCAATACATAACAGTCATTACACCAGAGACAGTACACCAATGCATAACTGACATTACACCAGTGACAGTACACCAATACATAACAGTCATTACACCAGTCTGTGACAGTACACCAATACATAACAGTCATTACGCCAGTGACAGTACACTAATACATAACAGTCATTACACCAGTGACAGTACACCAATACATAACAGTCATTACACCAGTCAGTGACAGTACACCAATACATAACAGTCATTAAACTAGTCAGTGACAATACACCAATACATAACAGTCATTACAACAGTCAGTGACAGTACACCAATACATAACAGTCATTAAACTAGTCTGTTTCAGTACACCAATACATAACTGTCATTACACCAGTGACAGTACACCAATACATACTAGTCATTAAACTAGTCTGTGACAGTACACCAATACATAACTGTCATTACACCAGTGACAGTACACCAATACATAACAGTCATTACACCAGTCAGTGACAGTACACCAATACATAACAGTCATTACACCAGTGACAGTACACCAATACATAACAGTCATTACACCAGTGACAGTACACCAATACATAACTGTCATTACACCAGTGACAGTACACCAATACATAACAGTCATTACACCAGTGACAGTACACCAATACATAACAGTCATTACACCAGTCAGTGACTGTACACCAATACATAACAGTCATTACAGCAGAGACAGTACACCAATACATAACAGTCATTACACCAGATACAGTACACCAATACATAACAGTCATTACACCAGTGTCAGTACACCAATATATAACAGTCATTACACCAGTGACAGTACACCAATACATAACGGTCATTACACCAGTCAGAGACAGTACACCAATACATAACAGTCATTACACCAGTCAGTGACAGTACACCAATACATAACAGTCATTACACCAGTGACAGTACACCAATACATAACAGTCATTACACCAGTGACAGTACACCAATACATAACAGTCATTACACCAGTCAGTGACAGTACACCAATACATAACAGTCATTACACCAGTCAGAGACAGTACACCAAAATATAATAGTCATTACACCAGTCAGTGACAGTACACCAATACATAACAGTCATTACACCTGTCAGTGACAGTACACCAATACATAACAGTCATTACACCAGTCAGAGACAGTACACCAATATATAACAGTCATTACACCAGTCAGTGACAGTACACCAATACATAACAGTCATTACACCAGTCAGTGACAGTACACCAATACATAACAGTCATTACACCAGTCAGAGACAGTACACCAATATATAACAGTCATTACACCAGTCAGTGACAGTACACCAATACATAACAGTGATTACACCAGTGACAGTACACCAATACATAACAGTCATTACACCAGTCAGTGACAGTACACCAATACATAACAGTCATTACACCAGTGACAGTACACCAATACATAACAGTCATTACACCAGTGACAGTACACCAATACATAACAGTAATTACACCAGTCAGTGACAGTACACCGATACATAACAGTCATTACACCAGTCATAGACAGTACACCAATATATAACAGTCATTACACCAGTCAGTGACAGTACACCAATACATAACAGTCATTACACCAGTCAGTGACAGTACACCAATACATAACAGTCATTACACCAGTCAGAGACAGTACACCAATATATAACAGTCATTACACCAGTCAGTGACAGTACACCAATATATAACAGTCATTACACCAGTCAGTGACAGTACACCAATACATAACAGTCATTACACCAGTGACAGTACACCAATACATAACAGTCATTACACCAGTCAGTGACAGTACACCAATACATAACAGTCATTACACCAGTGACAGTACACCAATACATAACAGTCATTACACCAGTGACAGTACACCAATACATAACAGTCATTACACCAGTCAGTGACAGTACACCAATACATAACAGTCATTACACCAGTCAGAGACAGTACACCAATATATAACAGTCATTACACCAGTCAGTGACAGTACACCAATACATAACAGTCATTACACCAGTCAGAGACAGTACACCAATATATAACAGTCATTACACCAGTCAGTGACAGTACACCAATACATAACAGTCATTACACCAGTGACAGTACACCAATACATAACAGTCATTACACCAGTCAGTGACAGTACACCAATACATAACAGTCATTACACCAGTGACAGTACACCAATACATAACAGTCATTACACCAGTGACAGTACACCAATACATAACAGTCATTACACCAGTCAGTGACAGTACACCAATACATAAGAGTCATTACACCAGTCAGAGACAGTACACCAATATATAACAGTCATTACACCAGTCAGTGACAGTACACCAATACATAACAGTCATTACACCAGTCAGTGACAGTACACCAAAACATAACAGTCATTACACCAGTCAGAGACAGCACACCAATATATAACAGTCATTACACCAGTCAGTGACAGTACACCAATACATAACAGTCATTACACAAGTGACAGTACACCAATACATAACAGTCATTACACCAGTGACAGTACACCAATACATAACAGTCATTACACCAGTCAGTGACAGTACACCAATACATAACAGTCATTACACCAGTCAGAGACAGTACACCAATACATAACAGTCATTACACCAGTCAGAGACAGTACACCAATACATAACAGTCATTACACCAGTCAGTGACAGTACACCAATACATAACAGTCATTACACCAGTCAGAGACAGTACACCAATATATAACAGTCATTACACCAGTCAGTGACAGTACACCAATACATAACAGTCATTACAGCAGAGACAGTACACCAATACATAACAGTCATTACACCAGAGACAATACACCAATACGTAACAGTCATTACACCAGTCAGTGACAGTACACCAATACATAACAGTCATTACACCAGTCAGTGACAGTACACCAATACATAACAGTCATTACACCAGTCAGTGACAGTATACCAATACATAACTGTCATTACACCAGTGACAGTACACCAATACATAATAGTCATTAAACTAGCCTGTGACAGTACACCAATACATAACTGTCATTACCCCAGTGACAGTACACCAATACATCACAGTCATTACACCAGTCAGTGACAGTACACCAATACATAACAGTCATTACACCAGTCAGTGACAGTACACCAATACATAACAGTCATTACACCAGTGACAGTACACCAATAAATAACAGTCATTACACCAGAGACAGTACACCAATACATAACAGTCATTTCACCAGTGACAGTAGACAAATACATAACAGTCATTACACCAGTGACAGTACACCAATACATAACAGTCATTACACCAGTGACAGTACACCAATACATAACAGTCATTACACCAGTCAGTGACAGTACATCAATACATAACAGTCATTACATCAGAGACAGTACACCTATACATAACAGTCATTACAGCAGTGACAGTACACCAATACATAACAGTCATTACACCAGTCAGTGACAGTACACCAATACATAACAGTCATTACACCAGAGACAATACACCAATACATAACAGTCATTACACCAGTCAGTGACAGTACACCAATACATAACAGTCATTACACCAGTGACAGTACACCAATACATAAAAGTCATTACACCAGTCAGTGACAGTACACACATACATAACAGTCATTACACGAGAGACAATACACCAATACATAACAGTCATTACACCAGTCAGTGACAGTACACCAATACATAACAGTCATTACACCAGTCACAGACAGTACACCAATACATAACAGTCATTACACCAGTCAGTGACAGTACACCAATACATAACAGTCATTACACCAGTCAGTGACAGTACACCAATATATAATAGTCATTACACCAGTCAGTGACAGTGCACCAATACATAACAGTCATTACACCAGTCAGTGACAGTACACCAATACATAACAGTCATTACACCAGTCAGTCACAGTACACCAATACATAACAGTCATTACACCAGTGACAGTACACCAATAGATAACAGTCATTACACCAGTCCGTGACAGTACACCAATACATAAGAGTCATTACACCAGTCAGAGACAGTACACCAATACATAACAGTCATTACACCAGTCAGTGACAGTACACCAATACATAACAGTTATTACCCCAGAGACAATACACCAATACATAACTGTCATTACACCAGTGACAGTACACCAATACATAACAGTCATTACACCAGTCAGTGACAGTACACCAATACATAACAGTCATTACACCAGTCTGTGACAGTACACCAATACTTAACAGTCATTAAACTAGTCAGTGACAGTACAACAATACATAACAGTCATTACACCAGTCATTGACAGTACACCAATACATAACAGTCATTAAACTGGTCTGTGACAGTACACCAATACATAACAGTCATTACACCAGTGACAGTACACCAATACATAACTGTCATTACACCAGTGACAGTACTCCAATACATAACAGTCATTACACCAGTCAGTGACAGTACACCAATACATAACAGTCATTACACAAGTGACAGTACACCAATACATAACAGTAATTACACCAGTCAGTGACAGTACACCAATACATAACAGTCATTACACCAGTCAGTGACAGTACACCAATACATAACAGTCATTAAACTAGTCAGTGACAGTACACCAATACATAACAGTCATTACACCAGTCAGTGACAGTACACCAATACATAACAGTCATTAAACTAGTCTGTTTCAGTACACCAATACATAACTGTCATTACACCAGTGACAGTACACCAATACATAATAGTCATTAAACTAGTCTGTGACAGTACACCAATACATAACTGTCATTACACCAGTGACAGTACACCAATACATAACAGTCATTACACCAGTCAGTGACAGTACACCAATACATAACAGTCATTACACCAGTCAGTGACGGTACACCAATACATAACAGTCTTTACACCAGTGACAGTACACCAATAC
Organism: Eledone cirrhosa; assembly: GCA_964016885.1. Classification (NCBI taxonomy): domain Eukaryota; kingdom Metazoa; phylum Mollusca; class Cephalopoda; order Octopoda; family Eledonidae; genus Eledone; species Eledone cirrhosa. Next base: position 204,469,658 of record OZ024742.1, on the reverse strand, counting down.
ATAACAGTCATTACACCTGTCAGTGAGAGTACACCAATACATAACAGTCATTAAACTAGTCTGTGACAGTACACCAATACATAACTGTCATTACACCAGTGACAGTACACCAATACATAACAGTCATTACACCGGTGACAGTACACCAATACATAACAGTCATTACACCAGTCAGTGACAGTACACCAATACATAACAGTCATTAAACCAGTCAGTGACGGTACACCAATACATAACAGTCATTACACCAGAGACAGTACACCAATACATAACAGTCATTACACCAGTCAGTGACAGTACACCAATACATAACAGTCATTACACCAGTCAGTGACAGTACACCAATACATAACATTCATTACACCAGTCGGAGACAGTACACCAATACATAACAGTCATTACACCAGTCAGTGACAGTACACCAATACATAACAGTCATTACACCAGAGACAGTACACCAATACATAACAGTCATTACACCAGTGACAGTACACCAATACATAACAGTCATTACACCAGTCAGTGACAGTACACCAATACATAACAGTCATTACACCAGTCAGAGACAGTACACCAATATATAACAGTCATTACACCAGTCAGTGACAGTACACCAATACATAACAGTCATTACACCAGTCAGTGACAGTACACCAAAACATAACAGTCATTACACCAGTCAGAGACAGCACACCAATATATAACAGTCATTACACCAGTCAGTGACAGTACACCATTACATAACAGTCATTACACAAGTGACAGTACACCAATACATAACAGTCATTACACCAGTGACAGTACACCAATACATAACAGTCATTACACCAGTCAGTGACAGTACACCAATACATAACAGTCATTACACCAGTCAGAGACAGTACACCAATACATAACAGTCATTACACCAGTCAGAGACAGTACACCAATACATAACAGTCATTACACCAGTCAGTGACAGTACACCAATACATAACAGTCATTACACCAGTCAGAGACAGTACACCAATATATAACAGTCATTACACCAGTCAGTGACAGTACACCAATACATAACAGTCATTACAGCAGAGACAGTACACCAATACATAACAGTCATTACACCAGAGACAATACACCAATACGTAACAGTCATTACACCAGTCAGTGACAGTACACCAATACATAACAGTCATTACACCAGTCAGTGACAGTACACCAATACATAACAGTCATTACACCAGTCAGTGACAGTATACCAATACATAACTGTCATTACACCAGTGACAGTACACCAATACATAATAGTCATTAAACTAGCCTGTGACAGTACACCAATACATAACTGTCATTACCCCAGTGACAGTACACCAATACATCACAGTCATTACACCAGTCAGTGACAGTACACCAATACATAACAGTCATTACACCAGTCAGTGACAGTACACCAATACATAACAGTCATTACACCAGTGACAGTACACCAATAAATAACAGTCATTACACCAGAGACAGTACACCAATACATAACAGTCATTTCACCAGTGACAGTAGACAAATACATAACAGTCATTACACCAGTGACAGTACACCAATACATAACAGTCATTACACCAGTGACAGTACACCAATACATAACAGTCATTACACCAGTCAGTGACAGTACATCAATACATAACAGTCATTACATCAGAGACAGTACACCTATACATAACAGTCATTACAGCAGTGACAGTACACCAATACATAACAGTCATTACACCAGTCAGTGACAGTACACCAATACATAACAGTCATTACACCAGAGACAATACACCAATACATAACAGTCATTACACCAGTCAGTGACAGTACACCAATACATAACAGTCATTACACCAGTGACAGTACACCAATACATAAAAGTCATTACACCAGTCAGTGACAGTACACACATACATAACAGTCATTACACGAGAGACAATACACCAATACATAACAGTCATTACACCAGTCAGTGACAGTACACCAATACATAACAGTCATTACACCAGTCACAGACAGTACACCAATACATAACAGTCATTACACCAGTCAGTGACAGTACACCAATACATAACAGTCATTACACCAGTCAGTGACAGTACACCAATACATAATAGTCATTACACCAGTCAGTGACAGTGCACCAATACATAACAGTCATTACACCAGTCAGTGACAGTACACCAATACATAACAGTCATTACACCAGTCAGTCACAGTACACCAATACATAACAGTCATTACACCAGTGACAGTACACCAATAGATAACAGTCATTACACCAGTCCGTGACAGTACACCAATACATAAGAGTCATTACACCAGTCAGAGACAGTACACCAATACATAACAGTCATTACACCAGTCAGTGACAGTACACCAATACATAACAGTTATTACCCCAGAGACAATACACCAATACATAACTGTCATTACACCAGTGACAGTACACCAATACATAACAGTCATTACACCAGTCAGTGACAGTACACCAATACATAACAGTCATTACACCAGTCTGTGACAGTACACCAATACTTAACAGTCATTAAACTAGTCAGTGACAGTACAACAATACATAACAGTCATTACACCAGTCATTGACAGTACACCAATACATAACAGTCATTAAACTGGTCTGTGACAGTACACCAATACATAACAGTCATTACACCAGTGACAGTACACCAATACATAACTGTCATTACACCAGTGACAGTACTCCAATACATAACAGTCATTACACCAGTCAGTGACAGTACACCAATACATAACAGTCATTACACAAGTGACAGTACACCAATACATAACAGTAATTACACCAGTCAGTGAGAGTACACCAATACATAACAGTCATTACACCAGTCAGTGACAGTACACCAATACATAACAGTCATTAAACTAGTCAGTGACAGTACACCAATACATAACAGTCATTACACCAGTCAGTGACAGTACACCAATACATAACAGTCATTAAACTAGTCTGTTTCAGTACACCAATACATAACTGTCATTACACCAGTGACAGTACACCAATACATAATAGTCATTAAACTAGTCTGTGACAGTACACCAATACATAACTGTCATTACACCAGTGACAGTACACCAATACATAACAGTCATTACACCAGTCAGTGACAGTACACCAATACATAACAGTCATTACACCAGTCAGTGACGGTACACCAATACATAACAGTCATTACACCAGTGACAGTACACCAATACATAACAGTCATTACACCTGTCAGTGAGAGTACACCAATACATAACAGTCATTAAACTAGTCTGTGACAGTACACCAATACATAACTGTCATTACACCAGTGACAGTACACCAATACATAACAGTCATTACACCGGTGACAGTACACCAATACATAACAGTCATTACACCAGTCAGTGACAGTACACCAATACATAACAGTCATTAAACCAGTCAGTGACGGTACACCAATACATAACAGTCATTACACCAGAGACAGTACACCAATACATAACAGTCATTACACCAGTCAGTGACAGTACACCAATACATAACAGTCATTACACCAGTCAGTGACAGTACACCAATACATAACATTCATTACACCAGTCGGAGACAGTACACCAATACATAACAGTCATTACACCAGTCAGTGACAGTACACCAATACATAACAGTCATTACACCAGAGACAGTACACCAATACATAACAGTCATTACAGCAGAGACAGTACACCAATACATAACAGTCATTACACCAGAGACAATACACCAATACATAACAGTCATTACACCAGTGACAGTACACCAATACATAACAGTAATTACACCAGTCAGTGACAGTACACCAATACATAACAGTCATTACACCAGTCAGTGACAGTACACCAATACATAACAGTCATTACACCAGTCAGAGACAGTACACCAATATATAACAGTCATTACACCAGTCAGTGACAGTACACCAATACATAACAGTCATTACACCAGTCAGTGACAGTACACCAATACATAACAGTCATTACACCAGTCAGAGACAGTACACCAATATATAACAGTCATTACACCAGTCAGTGACAGTACACCAATACATAACAGTCATTACACCAGTCAGTGACAGTACACCAATACATAACAGTCATTACACCAGTCAGAGACAGTACACCAATATATAACAGTCATTACACCAGTCAGTGACAGTACACCAATACATAACAGTCATTACACCAGTGACAGTACACCAATACATAACAGTCATTACACCAGTCAGTGACAGTACACCAATACATAACAGTCATTACACCAGTGACAGTACACCAATACATAACAGTCATTACACCAGTGACAGTACACCAATACATAACAGTCATTACACCAGTCAGTGACAGTACACCAATACATAACAGTCATTACACCAGTCAGAGACAGTACACCAATATATAACAGTCATTACACCAGTCAGTGACAGTACACCAATACATAACAGTCATTACACCAGTCAGTGACAGTACACCAAAACATAACAGTCATTACACCAGTCAGAGACAGCACACCAATATATAACAGTCATTACACCAGTCAGTGACAGTACACCAATACATAACAGTCATTACACAAGTGACAGTACACCAATACATAACAGTCATTACACCAGTGACAGTACACCAATACATAACAGTCATTACACCAGTCAGTGACAGTACACCAATACATAACAGTCATTACACCAGTCAGAGACAGTACACCAATACATAACAGTCATTACACCAGTCAGAGACAGTACACCAATACATAACAGTCATTACACCAGTCAGTGACAGTACACCAATACATAACAGTCATTACACCAGTCAGAGACAGTACACCAATATATAACAGTCATTACACCAGTCAGTGACAGTACACCAATACATAACAGTCATTACAGCAGAGACAGTACACCAATACATAACAGTCATTACACCAGAGACAATACACCAATACGTAACAGTCATTACACCAGTCAGTGACAGTACACCAATACATAACAGTCATTACACCAGTCAGTGACAGTACACCAATACATAACAGTCATTACACCAGTCAGTGACAGTATACCAATACATAACTGTCATTACACCAGTGACAGTACACCAATACATAATAGTCATTAAACTAGCCTGTGACAGTACACCAATACATAACTGTCATTACCCCAGTGACAGTACACCAATACATCACAGTCATTACACCAGTCAGTGACAGTACAACAATACATAACAGTCATTACACCAGTCAGTGACAGTACACCAATACATAACAGTCATTACACCAGTGACAGTACACCAATAAATAACAGTCATTACACCAGAGACAGTACACCAATACATAACAGTCATTTCACCAGTGACAGTACACAAATACATAACAGTCATTACACCAGTGACAGTACACCAATACATAACAGTCATTACACCAGTGACAGTACACCAATACATAACAGTCATTACACCAGTCAGTGACAGTACATCAATACATAACAGTCATTACATCAGAGACAGTACACCTATACATAACAGTCATTACAGCAGTGACAGTACACCAATACATAACAGTCATTACACCAGTCAGTGACAGTACACCAATACATAACAGTCATTACACCAGAGACAATACACCAATACATAACAGTCATTACACCAGTCAGTGACAGTACACCAATACATAACAGTCATTACACCAGTGACAGTACACCAATACATAAAAGTCATTACACCAGTCAGTGACAGTACACACATACATAACAGTCATTACACGAGAGACAATACACCAATACATAACAGTCATTACACCAGTCAGTGACAGTACACCAATACATAACAGTCATTACACCAGTCACAGACAGTACACCAATACATAACAGTCATTACACCAGTCAGTGACAGTACACCAATACATAACAGTCATTACACCAGTCAGTGACAGTACACCAATACATAATAGTCATTACACCAGTCAGTGACAGTGCACCAATACATAACAGTCATTACACCAGTCAGTGACAGTACACCAATACATAACAGTCATTACACCAGTCAGTCACAGTACACCAATACATAACAGTCATTACACCAGTGACAGTACACCAATAGATAACAGTCATTACACCAGTCCGTGACAGTACACCAATACATAAGAGTCATTACACCAGTCAGAGACAGTACACCAATACATAACAGTCATTACACCAGTCAGTGACAGTACACCAATACATAACATTTATTACCCCAGAGACAATACACCAATACATAACTGTCATTACACCAGTGACAGTACACCAATACATAACAGTCATTACACCAGTCAGTGACAGTACACCAATACATAACAGTCATTACACCAGTCTGTGACAGTACACCAATACTTAACAGTCATTAAACTAGTCAGTGACAGTACAACAATACATAACAGTCATTACACCAGTCATTGACAGTACACCAATACATAACAGTCATTAAACTGGTCTGTGACAGTACACCAATACATAACAGTCATTACACCAGTGACAGTACACCAATACATAACTGTCATTACACCAGTGACAGTACTCCAATACATAACAGTCATTATACCAGTCAGTGACAGTACACCAATACATAACAGTCATTACACAAGTGACAGTACACCAATACATAACAGTAATTACACCAGTCAGTGACAGTACACCAATACATAACAGTCATTACACCAGTCAGTGACAGTACACCAATACATAACAGTCATTAAACTAGTCAGTGACAGTACACCAATACATAACAGTCATTACACCAGTCAGTGACAGTACACCAATACATAACAGTCATTAAACTAGTCTGTTTCAGTACACCAATACATAACTGTCATTACACCAGTGACAGTACACCAATACATAATAGTCATTAAACTAGTCTGTGACAGTACACCAATACATAACTGTCATTACACCAGTGACAGTACACCAATACATAACAGTCATTACACCAGTCAGTGACAGTACACCAATACATAACAGTAATTACACCAGTCAGTGACAGTACACCAATACATAACAGTCATTACACCAGTCAGTGACAGTACACCAATACATAACAGTCATTACACCAGTCAGAGACAGTACACCAATATATAACAGTCATTACACCAGTCAGTGACAGTACACCAATACATAACAGTCATTACACCAGTCAGTGACAGTACACCAATACATAACAGTCATTACACCAGTCAGAGACAGTACACCAATATATAACAGTCATTACACCAGTCAGTGACAGTACACCAATACATAACAGTCATTACACCAGTCAGTGACAGTACACCAATACATAACAGTCATTACACCAGTCAGAGACAGTACACCAATATATAACAGTCATTACACCAGTCAGTGACAGTACACCAATACATAACAGTCATTACACCAGTGACAGTACACCAATACATAACAGTCATTACACCAGTCAGTGACAGTACACCAATACATAACAGTCATTACACCAGTGACAGTACACCAATACATAACAGTCATTACACCAGTGACAGTACACCAATACATAACAGTCATTACACCAGTCAGTGACAGTACACCAATACATAACAGTCATTACACCAGTCAGAGACAGTACACCAATATATAACAGTCATTACACCAGTCAGTGACAGTACACCAATACATAACAGTCATTACACCAGTCAGTGACAGTACACCAAAACATAACAGTCATTACACCAGTCAGAGACAGCACACCAATATATAACAGTCATTACACCAGTCAGTGACAGTACACCAATACATAACAGTCATTACACAAGTGACAGTACACCAATACATAACAGTCATTACACCAGTGACAGTACACCAATACATAACAGTCATTACACCAGTCAGTGACAGTACACCAATACATAACAGTCATTACACCAGTCAGAGACAGTACACCAATACATAACAGTCATTACACCAGTCAGAGACAGTACACCAATACATAACAGTCATTACACCAGTCAGTGACAGTACACCAATACATAACAGTCATTACACCAGTCAGAGACAGTACACCAATATATAACAGTCATTACACCAGTCAGTGACAGTACACCAATACATAACAGTCATTACAGCAGAGACAGTACACCAATACATAACAGTCATTACACCAGAGACAATACACCAATACGTAACAGTCATTACACCAGTCAGTGACAGTACACCAATACATAACAGTCATTACACCAGTCAGTGACAGTACACCAATACATAACAGTCATTACACCAGTCAGTGACAGTATACCAATACATAACTGTCATTACACCAGTGACAGTACACCAATACATAATAGTAATTAAACTAGCCTGTGACAGTACACCAATACATAACTGTCATTACCCCAGTGACAGTACACCAATACATCACAGTCATTACACCAGTCAGTGACAGTACACCAATACATAACAGTCATTACACCAGTCAGTGACAGTACACCAATACATAACAGTCATTACACCAGTGACAGTACACCAATAAATAACAGTCATTACACCAGAGACAGTACACCAATACATAACAGTCATTTCACCAGTGACAGTACACAAATACATAACAGTCATTACACCAGTGACAGTACACCAATACATAACAGTCATTACACCAGTGACAGTACACCAATACATAACAGTCATTACACCAGTCAGTGACAGTACATCAATACATAACAGTCATTACATCAGAGACAGTACACCTATACATAACAGTCATTACAGCAGTGACAGTACACCAATACATAACAGTCATTACACCAGTCAGTGACAGTACACCAATACATAACAATCATTACACCAGAGACAATACACCAATACATAACAGTCATTACACCAGTCAGTGACAGTACACCAATACATAACAGTCATTACACCAGTGACAGTACACCAATACATAAAAGTCATTACACCAGTCAGTGACAGTACACACATACATAACAGTCATTACACGAGAGACAATACACCAATACATAACAGTCATTACACCAGTCAGTGACAGTACACCAATACATAACAGTCATTACACCAGTCACAGACAGTACACCAATACATAACAGTCATTACACCAGTCAGTGACAGTACACCAATACATAACAGTCATTACACCAGTCAGTGACAGTACACCAATACATAATAGTCATTACACCAGTCAGTGACAGTGCACCAATACATAACAGTCATTACACCAGTCAGTGACAGTACACCAATACATAACAGTCATTACACCAGTCAGTCACAGTACACCAATACATAACAGTCATTACACCAGTGACAGTACACCAATAGATAACAGTCATTACACCAGTCCGTGACAGTACACCAATACATAAGAGTCATTACACCAGTCAGAGACAGTACACCAATACATAACAGTCATTACACCAGTCAGTGACAGTACACCAATACATAACAGTTATTACCCCAGAGACAATACACCAATACATAACTGTCATTACACCAGTGACAGTACACCAATACATAACAGTCATTACACCAGTCAGTGACAGTACACCAATACATAACAGTCATTACACCAGTCTGTGACAGTACACCAATACTTAACAGTCATTAAACTAGTCAGTGACAGTACAACAATACATAACAGTCATTACACCAGTCATTGACAGTACACCAATACATAACAGTCATTAAACTGGTCTGTGACAGTACACCAATACATAACAGTCATTACACCAGTGACAGTACACCAATACATAACTGTCATTACACCAGTGACAGTACTCCAATACATAACAGTCATTACACCAGTCAGTGACAGTACACCAATACATAACAGTCATTACACAAGTGACAGTACACCAATACATAACAGTAATTACACCAGTCAGTGACAGTACACCAATACATAACAGTCATTACACCAGTCAGTGACAGTACACCAATACATAACAGTCATTAAACTAGTCAGTGACAGTACACCAATACATAACAGTCATTACACCAGTCAGTGACAGTACACCAATACATAACAGTCATTAAACTAGTCTGTTTCAGTACACCAATACATAACTGTCATTACACCAGTGACAGTACACCAATACATAATAGTCATTAAACTAGTCTGTGACAGTACACCAATACATAACTGTCATTACACCAGTGACAGTACACCAATACATAACAGTCATTACACCAGTCAGTGACAGTACACCTATACATAACAGTCATTACACCAGTCAGTGACGGTACACCAATACATAACAGTCATTACACCAGTGACAGTACACCAATACATAACAGTCATTACACCTGTCAGTGAGAGTACACCAATACATAACAGTCATTAAACTAGTCTGTGACAGTACACCAATACATAACTGTCATTACACCAGTGACAGTACACCAATACATAACAGTCATTACACCGGTGACAGTACACCAATACATAACAGTCATTACACCAGTCAGTGACAGTACACCAATACATAACAGTCATTAAACCAGTCAGTGACGGTACACCAATACATAACAGTCATTACACCAGAGACAGTACACCAATACATAACAGTCATTACACCAGTCAGTGACAGTACACCAATACATAACAGTCATTACACCAGTCAGTGACAGTACACCAATACATAACATTCATTACACCAGTCGGAGACAGTACACCAATACATAACAGTCATTACACCAGTCAGTGACAGTACACCAATACATAACAGTCATTACACCAGAGACAGTACACCAATACATAACAGTCATTACAGCAGAGACAGTACACCAATACATAACAGTCATTACACCAGAGACAATACACCAATACATAACAGTCATTACACCAGTGACAGTACACCAATACATAACAGTAATTACACCAGTCAGTGACAGTACACCAATACATAACAGTCATTACACCAGTCAGAGACAGTACACCAATACATAACAGTCATTACACCAGTCAGTGACAGTACACCAATACATAACAGTCATTACACCAGTCAGAGACAGTACACCAATACATAACAGTCATTACACCAGTCAATGACAGTACACCAATACATAACAGTCATTACAGCAGAGACAGTACACCAATACATAACAGCCATTACACCAGATACAGTACACCAATACATAGCAGTCATTACACCAGTGTCAGTACACCAATACATTACAGTCATTACACCAGAGACAGTACCAATACATAACAGTCATTACACCAGAGACAGTACACCAATACATAACAGTCATTACACCAGTCTGTGACAGTACAGCAATACATAACAGTCATTACACCAGTGACAGTACACGAATACATAACAGTCATTACACCAGAGACAGTACACCAATACATAACTGACATTACACCAGTGACAGTACACCAATACATAACAGTCATTACACCAGTCAGTGACAGTACACCAATACATAACAGTCATTACACCAGTGACAGTACACCAATACATAACAGTCATTACACCAGTGACAGTACACCAATACATAACAGTCATTACACCAGTCAGTGACAGTACACCAATACATAACAGTCATTAAACTATTCAGTGACAGTACACCAATACATAACAGTCATTACACCAGTCAGTGACAGTACACCAATACATAACAATCATTAAACTAGTCTGTTTCAGTACACCAATACATAACTGTCATTACACGAGTGACAGTACACCAATACATAATAGTCATTAAACTAGTCTGTGACAGTACACCAATACATAACTGCCATTACACCAGTGACAGTACACCAATACATAACAGTCATTACACCAGTCAGTGACAGTACACCAATGCATAACAGTCATTACACCAGTGACAGTACACCAATACATAACAGTCATTACACCTGTCAGTGACAGTACACCAATACATAACAGTCATTAAACTAGTCTGTGACAGTACACCAATACATAACTGTCATTACACCAGTCAGTGACAGTACACCAATACATAACAGTCATTACACCAGTCAGTGACAGTACACCAATACATAACAGTCATTACACCAGTCAGTGACAGTACACCAATACATAACAGTCATTACACCAGTCAGTGACAGTACACCAATACATAACGTTCATTACACCAATCGGAGACAGTACACCAATACATAACAGTCATTACACCAGTCAGTGACAGTACACCAATACATAACAGTCATTACACCAGTCAGTGACAGTACACCAATACATAACAGTCATTACAGCAGAGACAGTACACCAATACATAACAGTCATTACACCAGAGACAATACACCAATACATAACAGTCATTACACCAGTCAGTGACAGTACACCAATACATAACGGTCATTACAGCAGAGACAGTACACCAATACATAACAGTCATTACACCAGAGACAATACACCAATACATAACAGTCATTACACCAGTCAGTGACAGTACACCAATACATAACAGTAATTACACCAGTCTGTGACAGTACTCCAATACATAACTGTCATTACACCAGTGACAGTACACCAATGCATAACAGACATTACACCAGTCAGTGACAGTACACCAATACATAACAGTCATTACACCAGTCAGTGACAGTACACCAATACATAACAGTCATTAAACCAGTCAGAGACAGTACACCAATACATAACAGTCATTACACCAGTCAGTGACAGTACACCAATACATAACAGTCATTACACCAGTCAGAGACAGTACACCAATACATAACAGTCATTACACCAGTCAGTGACAGTACACCAATACATAACAGTCATTACAGCAGAGACAGTACACCAATACATAACAGCCATTACACCAGATACAGTACACCAATACATAGCAGTCATTACACCATCGTCAGTACACCAATACATAACAGTCATTACACCAGAGACAGTACACCAATACATAACAGTCATTACACCAGTCTGTGACAGTACAGCAATACATAACAGTCATTACACCAGTGACAGTACACGAATACATAACAGTCATTACACCAGAGACAGTACACCAATACATAACTGACATTACACCAGTGACAGTACACCAATACATAACAGTCATTACACCAGTCAGTGACAGTACACCAATACATAACAGTCATTACACCAGTGACAGTACACCAATACATAACAGTCATTACACCAGTGACAGTACACCAATACATAACAGTCATTACACCAGTCAGTGACAGTACACCAATACATAGCAGTCATTAAACTAGTCAGTGACAGTACACCAATACATAACAGTCATTACACCAGTCAGTGACAGTACACCAATACATAACAGTCATTAAACTAGTCTGTTTCAGTACACCAATACATAACTGTCATTACACCAGTGACAGTACACCAATACATAATAGTCATTAAACTAGTCTGTGACAGTACACCAATACATAACTGTCATTACACCAGTGACAGTACACCAATACATAACAGTCATTACACCAGTCAGTGACAGTACACCAATACATAACAGTCATTACACCAGTCAGTGACGGTACACCAATACATAACAGTCATTACACCAGTGACAGTACACCAATACATAACAGTCATTACACCTGTCAGTGAGAGTACACCAATACATAACAGTCATTAAACTAGTCTGTGACAGTACACCAATACATAACTGTCATTACACCAGTGACAGTACACCAATACATAACAGTCATTACACCGGTGACAGTACACCAATACATAACAGTCATTACACCAGTCAGTGACAGTACACCAATACATAACAGTCATTAAACCAGTCAGTGACGGTACACCAATACATAACAGTCATTACACCAGAGACAGTACACCAATACATAACAGTCATTACACCAGTCAGTGACAGTACACCAATACATAACAGTCATTACACCAGTCAGTGACAGTACACCAATACATAACATTCATTACACCAGTCGGAGACAGTACACCAATACATAACAGTCATTACACCAGTCAGTGACAGTACACCAATACATAACAGTCATTACACCAGAGACAGTACACCAATACATAACAGTCATTACAGCAGAGACAGTACACCAATACATAACAGTCATTACACCAGAGACAATACACCAATACATAACAGTCATTACACCAGTGACAGTACACCAATACATAACAGTAATTACACCAGTCAGTGACAGTACACCAATACATAACAGTCATTACACCAGTCAGAGACAGTACACCAATACATAACAGTCATTACACCAGTCAGTGACAGTACACCAATACATAACAGTCATTACACCAGTCAGAGACAGTACACCAATACATAACAGTCATTACACCAGTCAATGACAGTACACCAATACATAACAGTCATTACAGCAGAGACAGTACACCAATACATAACAGCCATTACACCAGATACAGTACACCAATACATAGCAGTCATTACACCAGTGTCAGTACACCGATACATTACAGTCATTACACCAGAGACAGTACCAATACATAACAGTCATTACACCAGAGACAGTACACCAATACATAACAGTCATTACACCAGTCTGTGACAGTACAGCAATACATAACAGTCATTACACCAGTGACAGTACACGAATACATAACAGTCATTACACCAGAGACAGTACACCAATACATAACTGACATTACACCAGTGACAGTACACCAATACATAACAGTCATTACACCAGTCAGTGACAGTACACCAATACATAACAGTCATTACACCAGTGACAGTACACCAATACATAACAGTCATTACACCAGTGACAGTACACCAATACATAACAGTCATTACACCAGTCAGTGACAGTACACCAATACATAACAGTCATTAAACTATTCAGTGACAGTACACCAATACATAACAGTCATTACACCAGTCAGTGACAGTACACCAATACATAACAATCATTAAACTAGTCTGTTTCAGTACACCAATACATAACTGTCATTACACGAGTGACAGTACACCAATACATAATAGTCATTAAACTAGTCTGTGACAGTACACCAATACATAACTGCCATTACACCAGTGACAGTACACCAATACATAACAGTCATTACACCAGTCAGTGACAGTACACCAATGCATAACAGTCATTACACCAGTGACAGTACACCAATACATAACAGTCATTACACCAGTCAGTGACAGTACACCAATACATAACAGTCATTACACCAGTCAGTGACAGTACACCAATACATAACAGTCATTACACCAGTCAGTGACAGTACACCAATACATAACGTTCATTACACCAATCGGAGACAGTACACCAATACATAACAGTCATTACACCAGTCAGTGACAGTACACCAATACATAACAGTCATTACACCAGTCAGTGACAGTACACCAATACATAACAGTCATTACAGCAGAGACAGTACACCAATACATAACAGTCATTACACCAGAGACAATACACCAATACATAACAGTCATTACACCAGTCAGTGACAGTACACCAATACATAACGGTCATTACAGCAGAGACAGTACACCAATACATAACAGTCATTACACCAGAGACAATACACCAATACATAACAGTCATTACACCAGTCAGTGACAGTACACCAATACATAACAGTAATTACACCAGTCTGTGACAGTACTCCAATACATAACTGTCATTACACCAGTGACAGTACACCAATGCATAACAGACATTACACCAGTCAGTGACAGTACACCAATACATAACAGTCATTACACCAGTCAGTGACAGTACACCAATACATAACAGTCATTAAACCAGTCAGAGACAGTACACCAATACATAACAGTCATTACACCAGTCAGTGACAGTACACCAATACATAACAGTCATTACACCAGTCAGAGACAGTACACCAATACATAACAGTCATTACACCAGTCAGTGACAGTACACCAATACATAACAGTCATTACAGCAGAGACAGTACACCAATACATAACAGCCATTACACCAGATACAGTACACCAATACATAGCAGTCATTACACCATCGTCAGTACACCAATACATAACAGTCATTACACCAGAGACAGTACACCAATACATAACAGTCATTACACCAGTCTGTGACAGTACAGCAATACATAACAGTCATTACACCAGTGACAGTACACGAATACATAACAGTCATTACACCAGAGACAGTACACCAATACATAACTGACATTACACCAGTGACAGTACACCAATACATAACAGTCATTACACCAGTCAGTGACAGTACACCAATACATAACAGTCATTACACCAGTGACAGTACACCAATACATAACAGTCATTACACCAGTGACAGTACACCAATACATAACAGTCATTACACCAGTCAGTGACAGTACACCAATACATAGCAGTCATTAAACTAGTCAGTGACAGTACACCAATACATAACAGTCATTACACCAGTCAGTGACAGTACACCAATACATAACAGTCATTAAACTAGTCTGTTTCAGTACACCAATACATAACTGTCATTACACCAGTGACAGTACACCAAAACATAATAGTCATTAAACTAGTCTGTGACAGTACACCAATACATAACTGTCATTACACCATTGACAGTACACCAATATATAACAGTCATTACACCAGTCAGTGACAGTACACCAATACATAACAGTCATTACAGCAGAGACAGTACACCAATACATAACAGTCATTACACCAGAGACAATACACCAATACGTAACAGTCATTACACCAGTCAGTGACAGTACACCAATACATAACAGTCATTACACCAGTCAGTGACAGTACACCAATACATAACAGTCATTACGCCAGTCAGTGACAGTATACCAATACATAACTTTCATTACACCAGTGACAGTACACCAATACATAATAGTCATTAAACTAGCCTGTGACAGTACACCAATACATAACTGTCATTACACCAGTGACAGTACACCAATACATCACAGTCATTACACCAGTCAGTGACAGTACACCAATACATAACAGTCATTACACCAGTCAGTGACAGTACACCAATACATAACAGTCATTACACCAGTGACAGTACACCAATAAATAACAGTCATTACACCAGAGACAGTACACCAATACATAACAGTCATTTCACCAGTGACAGTACACAAATACATAACAGTCATTACACCAGTGACAGTACACCAACACATAACAGTCATTACACCAGTGACAGTACACCAATACATAACAGTCATTACACCAGTCAGTGACAGTACATCAATACATAACAGTCATTACATCAGAGACAGTACACCTATACATAACAGTCATTACAGCAGTGACAGTACACCAATACATAACAGTCATTACACCAGTCAGTGACAGTACACCAATACATAACAGTCATTACACCAGAGACAATACACCAATACATAACAGTCATTACACCAGTCAGTGACAGTACACCAATACATAACAGTCATTACACCAGTGACAGTACACCAATACATAACAGTCATTACACCAGTCAGTGACAGTACACCAATACATAACAGTCATTACACGAGAGACAATACACCAATACATAACAGTCATTACACCAGTCAGTGACAGTACACCAATACATAACAGTCATTACACCAGTCACAGACAGTACACCAATACATAACAGTCATTACACCAGTCAGTGACAGTACACCAGTACATAACAGTCATTACACCAGTCAGTGACAGTACACCAATACATAATAGTCATTACACCAGTCAGTGACAGTGCACCAATACATAACAGTCATTACACCAGTCAGTGACAGTACACCAATACATAACAGTCATTACACCAGTCAGTCACAGTACACCAATACATAACAGTCATTACACCAGTGACAGTACACCAATAGATAACAGTCATTACACCAGTCCGTGACAGTACACCAATACATAAGAGTCATTACACCAGTCAGAGACAGTACACCAATACATAACAGTCATTACACCAGTCAGTGACAGTACACCAATACATAACAGTCATTACACCAGAGACAATACACCAATACATAACAGTCATTACACCAGTGACAGTACACCAATACATAACAGTCATTACACCAGTCAGTGACAGTACACCAATACATAACAGTCATTACACCAGTCTGTGACAGTACACCAATACTTAACAGTCATTAAACTAGTCAGTGACAGTACAACAATACATAACAGTCATTACACCAGTCATTGACAGTACACCAATACATAACAGTCATTAAACTGGTTTGTGACAGTACACCAATACATAACAGTCATTACACCAGTGACAGTACACCAATACATAACTGTCATTACACCAGTGACAGTACTCCAATACATAACAGTCATTACACCAGTCAGTGACAGTACACCAATACATAACAGTCATTACACAAGTGACAGTACACCAATACATAACAGTAATTACACCAGTCAGTGACAGTACACCAATACATAACAGTCATTACACCAGTCAGTGACAGTACACCAATACATAACAGTCATTAAACTAGTCAGTGACAGTACACCAATACATAACAGTCATTACACCAGTCAGTGACAGTACACCAACACATAACAGTCATTAAACTAGTCTGTTTCAGTACACCAATACATAACTGTCATTACACCAGTGACAGTACACCAATACATAATAGTCATTAAACTAGTCTGTGACAGTACACCAATACATAACTGTCATTACACCAGTGACAGTACACCAATACATAACAGTCATTACACCAGTCAGTGACAGTACACCAATACATAACAGTCATTACACCAGTCAGTGACGGTACACCAATACATAACAGTCATTACACCAGTGACAGTACACCAATACATAACAGTCATTACACCTGTCAGTGAGAGTACACCAATACATAACAGTCATTAAACTAGTCTGTGACAGTACACCAATACATAACTGTCATTACACCAGTGACAGTACACCAATACATAACAGTCATTACACCAGTGACAGTACACCAATACATAACAGTCATTACACCAGTCAGTGACAGTACACCAATACATAACAGTCATTAAACCAGTCAGTGACGGTACACCAATACATAACAGTCATTACACCAGAGACAGTACACCAATACATAACAGTCATTACACCAGTCAGTGACAGTACACCAATACATAACAGTCATTACACCAGTCAGTGACAGTAAACCAATACATAACATTCATTACACCAGTCGGAGACAGTACACCAATACATAACAGTCATTACACCAGTCAGTGACAGTACACCAATACATAACAGTCATTACACCAGAGACAGTACACCAATACATAACAGTCATTACAGCAGAGACAGTACACCAATACATAACAGTCATTACACCAGAGACAATACACCAATACATAACAGTCATTACACCAGTGACAGTACACCAATACATAACAGTAATTACACCAGTCAGTGACAGTACACCAATACATAACAGTCATTACACCAGTCAGAGACAGTACACCAATACATAACAGTCATTACACCAGTCAGTGACAGTACACCAATACATAACAGTCATTACACCAGTCAGAGACAGTACACCAATACATAACAGTCATTACACCAGTCAGTGACAGTACACCAATACATAACAGTCATTACAGCAGAGACAGTACACCAATACATAACAGCCATTACACCAGATACAGTACACCAATACATAGCAGTCATTACACCAGTGTCAGTACACCAATACATTACAGTCATTACACCAGAGACAGTACCAATACATAACAGTCATTACACCAGAGACAGTACACCAATACATAACAGTCATTACACCAGTCTGTGACAGTACAGCAATACATAACAGTCATTACACCAGTGACAGTACACGAATACATAACAGTCATTACACCAGAGACAGTACACCAATACATAACTGACATTACACCAGTGACAGTACACCAATACATAACAGTCATTACACCACTCAGTGACAGTACACCAATACATAACAATCATTACACCAGTGACAGTACACCAATACATAACAGTCATTACACCAGTGACAGTACACCAATACATAACAGTCATTACACCAGTCAGTGACAGTACACCAATACATAACAGTCATTAAACTATTCAGTGACAGTACACCAATACATAACAGTCATTACACCAGTCAGTGACAGTACACCAATACATAACAATCATTAAACTAGTCTGTTTCAGTACACCAATACATAACTGTTATTACACGAGTGACAGTACACCAATACATAATAGTCATTAAACTAGTCTGTGACAGTACACCAATACATAACTGCCATTACACCAGTGACAGTACACCAATACATAACAGTCATTACACCAGTCAGTGACAGTACACCAATGCATAATAGTCATTACACCAGTGACAGTACACCAATACATAACAGTCATTACACCTGTCAGTGACAGTACACCAATACATAACAGTCATTAAACTAGTCTGTGACAGTACACCAATACATAACTGTCATTACACCAGTCAGTGACAGTACACCAATACATAACAGTCATTACACCAGTCAGTGACAGTACACCAATACATAACAGTCATTACACCAGTCAGTGACAGTACACCAATACATAACGTTCATTACACCAGTCGGAGACAGTACACCAATACATAACAGTCATTACACCAGTCAGTGACAGTACACCAATACATAACAGTCATTACACCAGTCAGTGACAGTACACCAATACATAACAGTCAATACAGCAGAGACAGTACACCAATACATAACAGTCATTACACCAGAGACAATACACCAATACATAACAGTCATTACACCAGTCAGTGACAGTACACCAATACATAACGGTCATTACAGCAGAGACAGTACACCAATACATAACAGTCATTACACCAGAGACAATACACCAATACATAACAGTCATTACACCAGTCAGTGACAGTACACCAATACATAACAGTAATTACACCAGTCTGTGACAGTACACCAATACATAACTGTCATTACACCAGTGACAGTACACCAATGCATAACAGACATTACACCAGTCAGTGACAGTACACCAATACATAACAGTCATTACACCAGTCAGTGACAGTACACCAATACATAACAGTCATTAAACCAGTCAGAGACAGTACACCAATACATAACAGTCATTACACCAGTCAGTGACAGTACACCAATACATAACAGTCATTACACCAGTCAGAGACAGTACACCAATACATAACAGTCATTACACCAGTCAGTGACAGTACACCAATACATAACAGTCATTACAGCAGAGACAGTACACCAATACATAACAGCCATTACACCAGATACAGTACACCAATACATAACAGTCATTACACCATCGTCAGTACACCAATACATAACAGTCATTACACCAGAGACAGTACACCAATACATAACAGTCATTACACCAGTCTGTGACAGTACAGCAATACATAACAGTCATTACACCAGTGACAGTACACGAATACATAACAGTCATTACACCAGAGACAGTACACCAATACATAACTGACATTACACCAGTGACAGTACACCAATACATAACAGTCATTACACCAGTCAGTGACAGTACACCAATACATAACAGTCATTACACCAGTGACAGTACACCAATACATAACAGTCATTACACCAGTGACAGTACACCAATACATAACAGTCATTACACCAGTCAGTGACAGTACACCAATACATAGCAGTCATTACAGCAGAGACAGTACACCAATACATAACAGCCATTACACCAGATACAGTACACCAATACATAGCAGTCATTACACCAGTGTCAGTACACCAATACATTACAGTCATTACACCAGAGACAGTACCAATACATAACAGTCATTACACCAGAGACAGTACACCAATACATAACAGTCATTACACCAGTCTGTGACAGTACAGCAATACATAACAGTCATTACACCAGTGACAGTACACGAATACATAACAGTCATTACACCAGAGACAGTACACCAATACATAACTGACATTACAGCAGTGACAGTACACCAATACATAACAGTCATTACACCACTCAGTGACGGTACACCAATACATAACAGTCATTACACCAGTGACAGTACACCAATACATAACAGTCATTACACCAGTGACAGTACACCAATACATAACAGTCATTACACCAGTCAGTGACAGTACACCAATACATAACAGTCATTAAACTATTCAGTGACAGTACACCAATACATAACAGTCATTACACCAGTCAGTGACAGTACACCAATACATAACAATCATTAAACTAGTCTGTTTCAGTACACCAATACACAACTGTTATTACACGAGTGACAGTACACCAATACATAATAGTCATTAAACTAGTCTGTGACAGTACACCAATACATAACTGCCATTACACCAGTGACAGTACACCAATACATAACAGTCATTACACCAGTCAGTGGCAGTACACCAATGCATAATAGTCATTACACCAGTGACAGTACACCAATACATAACAGTCATTACACCTGTCAGTGACAGTACACCAATACATAACAGTCATTAAACTAGTCTGTGACAGTACACCAATACATAACTGTCATTACACCAGTCAGTGACAGTACACCAATACATAACAGTCATTACACCAGTCAGTGACAGTGCACCAATACATAACAGTCATTACACCAGTCAGTGACAGTACACCAATACATAACAGTCATTACACCAGTCAGTGACAGTACACCAATACATAACGTTCATTACACCAGTCGGAGACAGTACACCAATACATAACAGTCATTACACCAGTCAGTGACAGTACACCAATACATAACAGTCATTACACCAGTCAGTGACAGTACACCAATACATAACAGTCATTACAGCAGAGACAGTACACCAATACATAACAGTCATTACACCAGAGACAATACACCGATACATAACAGTCATTACACCAGTCAGTGACAGTACACCAATACATAACGGTCATTACAGCAGAGACAGTACACCAATACATAACAGTCATTACACCAGAGACAATACACCAATACATAACAGTCATTACACCAGCCAGTGACAGTACACCAATACATAACAGTAATTACACCAGTCTGTGACAGTACACCAATACATAACTGTCATTACACCAGTGACAGTACACCAATGCATAACAGACATTACACCAGTCAGTGACAGTACACCAATACATAACAGTCATTACACCAGTCAGTGACAGTACACCAATACATAACAGTCATTAAACCAGTCAGAGACAGTACACCAATACATAACAGTCATTACACCAGTCAGTGACAGTACACCAATACATAACAGTCATTACACCAGTCAGAGACAGTACACCAATACATAACAGTCATTACACCAGTCAGTGACAGTACACCAATACATAACAGTCATTACAGCAGAGACAGTACACCAATACATAACAGCCATTACACCAGATACAGTACACCAATACATAACAGTCATTACACCATCGTCAGTACACCAATACATAACAGTCATTACACCAGAGACAGTACACCAATACATAACAGTCATTACACCAGTCTGTGACAGTACAGCAATACATAACAGTCATTACACCAGTGACAGTACACGAATACATAACAGTCATTACACCAGTCAGTGACAGTACACCAATACATAACAGTCATTAGACCAGTCAGAGACAGTACACCAATATATAACAGTCATTACACCAGTCAGTGACAGTACACCAATACATAACAGTCATTACAGCAGAGACAGTACACCAATACATAACAGTCATTACACCAGAGACAATACACCAATACGTAACAGTCATTAAACCAGTCAGTGACAGTACACCAATACATAACAGTCATTACACCAGTCAGTGACAGTACACCAATACATAACAGTCATTACGCCAGTCAGTGACAGTATACCAATACATAACTGTCATTACACCAGTGACAGTACACCAATACATAATAGTCATTAAACTAGCCTGTGACAGTACACCAATACATAACTGTCATTACACCAGTGACAGTACACCAATACATCACAGTCATTACACCAGTCAGTGACAGTACACCAATACATAACAGTCATTACACCAGTCAGTGACAGTACACCAATACATAACAGTCATTACACCAGTGACAGTACACCAATAAATAACAGTCATTACACCAGAGACAGTACACCAATACATAACAGTCATTTCACCAGTGACAGTACACAAATACATAACAGTCATTACACCAGTGACAGTACACCAATACATAACAGTCATTACACCAGTGACAGTACACCAATACATAACAGTCATTACACCAGTCAGTGACAGTACATCAATACATAACAGTCATTACATCAGAGACAGTACACCTATACATAACAGTCATTACAGCAGTGACAGTACACCAATACATAACAGTCATTACACCAGTCAGTGACAGTACACCAATACATAACAGTCATTACACCAGAGACAATACACCAATACATAACAGTCATTACACCAGTCAGTGACAGTACACCAATACATAACAGTCATTACACCAGTGACAGTACACCAATACATAACAGTCATTACACCAGTCAGTGACAGTACACCAATACATAACAGTCATTACACGAGAGACAATACACCAATACATAACAGTCATTACACCAGTCAGTGACAGTACACCAATACATAACAGTCATTACACCAGTCACAGACAGTACACCAATACATAACAGTCATTACACCAGTCAA
Source organism: Eledone cirrhosa (assembly GCA_964016885.1). Classification (NCBI taxonomy): domain Eukaryota; kingdom Metazoa; phylum Mollusca; class Cephalopoda; order Octopoda; family Eledonidae; genus Eledone; species Eledone cirrhosa. Next base: position 204,444,959 of record OZ024742.1, on the reverse strand, counting down.
CGACAGTACACCAATACATAACAGTCATTACACCAGTCAGTGACAGTACACCAATACATAATAGTCATTACACCAGTCAGTGACAGTGCACCAATACATAACAGTCATTACACCAGTCAGTGACAGTACACCAATACATAACAGTCATTACACCAGTCAGTCACAGTACACCAATACATAACAGTCATTACACCAGTGACAGTACACCAATAGATAACAGTCATTACACCAGTCCGTGACAGTACACCAATACATAAGAGTCATTACACCAGTCAGAGACAGTACACCAATACATAACAGTCATTACACCAGTCAGTGACAGTACACCAATACATAACAGTCATTACACCAGAGACAATACACCAATACATAACAGTCATTACACCAGTGACAGTACACCAATACATAACAGTCATTACACCAGTCAGTGACAGTACACCAATACATAACAGTCATTACACCAGTCTGTGACAGTACACCCATACTTAACAGTCATTAAACTAGTCAGTGACAGTACAACAATACATAACACTCATTACACCAGTCATTGACAGTACACCAATACATAACAGTCATTAAACTGGTCTGTGACAGTACACCAATACATAACAGTCATTACACCAGTGACAGTACACCAATACATAACTGTCATTACACCAGTGACAGTACTCCAATACATAACAGTCATTACACCAGTCAGTGACAGTACACCAATACATAACAGTCATTACACAAGTGACAGTACACCAATACATAACAGTAATTACACCAGTCAGTGACAGTACACCAATACATAACAGTCATTACACCAGTCAGTGACAGTACACCAATACATAACAGTCATTAAACTAGTCAGGGACAGTACACCAATACATAACAGTCATTACACCAGTCAGTGACAGTACACCAATACATAACAGTCATTAAACTAGTCTGTTTCAGTACACCAATACATAACTGTCATTACACCAGTGACAGTACACCAATACATAATAGTCATTAAACTAGTCTGTGACAGTACACCAATACATAACTGTCATTACACCAGTGACAGTACACCAATACATAACAGTCATTACACCAGTCAGTGACAGTACACCAATACATAACAGTCATTACACCAGTCAGTGACGGTACACCAATACATAACAGTCATTACACCAGTGACAGTACACCAATACATAACAGTCATTACACCTGTCAGTGAGAGTACACCAATACATAACAGTCATTAAACTAGTCTGTGACAGTACACCAATACATAACTGTCATTACACCAGTGACAGTACACCAATACATAACAGTCATTACACCAGTGACAGTACACCAATACATAACAGTCATTACACCAGTCAGTGACAGTACACCAATACATAACAGTCATTAAACCAGTCAGTGACGGTACACCAATACATAACAGTCATTACACCAGAGACAGTACACCAATACATAACAGTCATTACACCAGTCAGTGACAGTACACCAATACATAACAGTCATTACACCAGTCAGTGACAGTACACCAATACATAACATTCATTACACCAGTCGGAGACAGTACACCAATACATAACAGTCATTACACCAGTCAGTGACAGTACACCAATACATAACAGTCATTACACCAGAGACAGTACACCAATACATAACAGTCATTACAGCAGAGACAGTACACCAATACATAACAGTCATTACACCAGAGACAATACACCAATACATAACAGTCATTACACCAGTGACAGTACACCAATACATAACAGTAATTACACCAGTCAGTGACAGTACACCAATACATAACAGTCATTACACCACTCAGAGACAGTACACCAATACATAACAGTCATTACACCAGTCAGTGACAGTACACCAATACATAACAGTCATTACACCAGTCAGAGACAGTACACCAATACATAACAGTCATTACACCAGTCAGTGACAGTACACCAATACATAACAGTCATTACAGCAGAGACAGTACACCAATACATAACAGCCATTACACCAGATACAGTACACCAATACATAGCAGTCATTACACCAGTGTCAGTACACCAATACATTACAGTCATTACACCAGAGACAGTACCAATACATAACAGTCATTACACCAGAGACAGTACACCAATACATAACAGTCATTACACCAGTCTGTGACAGTACAGCAATACATAACAGTCATTACACCAGTGACAGTACACGAATACATAACAGTCATTACACCAGAGACAGTACACCAATACATAACTGACATTACACCAGTGACAGTACACCAATACATAACAGTCATTACACCAGTCAGTGACAGTACACCAATACATAACAGTCATTACACCAGTGACAGTACACCAATACATAACAGTCATTACACCAGTGACAGTACACCAATACATAACAGTCATTACACCAGTCAGTGACAGTACACCAATACATAACAGTCATTAAACTAGTCAGTGACAGTACACCAATACATAACAGTCATTACACCAGTCAGTGACAGTACACCAATACATAACAATCATTAAACTAGTCTGTTTCAGTACACCAATACAAAACTGTCATTACACGAGTGACAGTACACCAATACATAATAGTCATTAAACTAGTCTGTGACAGTACACCAATACATAACTGCCATTACACCAGTGACAGTACACAAATACATAACAGTCATTACACCAGTCAGTGACAGTACACCAATGCATAACAGTCATTACACCAGTGACAGTACAACAATACATAACAGTCATTACACCTGTCAGTGACAGTACACCAATACATAACAGTCATTAAACTAGTCTGTGACAGTACACCAATACATAACTGTCATTATACCAGTGACAGTACACCAATACATAACAGACATTACACCAGTCAGTGACAGTACACCAATACATAACAGTCATTACACCAGTCAGTGACAGTACACCAATACATAACAGTCATTACACCAGTCAGTGACAGTACACCAATACATAACAGTCATTACACCAGTCAGTGACAGTACACCAATACATGACAGTCATTACACCAGTCAGTGACAGTACACCAATACATAACGTTCATTACACCAGTCGGAGACAGTACACCAATACATAACAGTCATTACACCAGTCAGTCACAGTACACCAATACATAACAGTCATTACACCAGAGACAGTACACCAATACATAACAGTCATTACACCAGTCAGTGACAGTACACCAATACATAACAGTCATTACACCAGTCAGTGACAGTACACCAATACATAACATTCATTACACCAGTCGGAGACAGTACACCAATACATAACAGTCATTACACCAGTCAGTGACAGTACACCAATACATAACAGTCATTACACCAGAGACAGTACACCAATACATAACAGTCATTACAGCAGAGACAGTACACCAATACATAACAGTCATTACACCAGAGACAATACACCAATACATAACAGTCATTACACCAGTGACAGTACACCAATACATAACAGTAATTACACCAGTCAGTGACAGTACACCAATACATAACAGTCATTACACCAGTCAGAGACAGTACACCAATACATAACAGTCATTACACCAGTCAGTGACAGTACACCAATACATAACAGTCATTACACCAGTCAGAGACAGTACACCAATACATAACAGTCATTACACCAGTCAGTGACAGTACACCAATACATAACAGTCATTACAGCAGAGACAGTACACCAATACATAACAGCCATTACACCAGATACAGTACACCAATACATAGCAGTCATTACACCAGTGTCAGTACACCAATACATTACAGTCATTACACCAGAGACAGTACCAATACATAACAGTCATTACACCAGAGACAGTACACCAATACATAACAGTCATTACACCAGTCTGTGACAGTACAGCAATACATAACAGTCATTACACCAGTGACAGTACACGAATACATAACAGTCATTACACCAGAGACAGTACACCAATACATAACTGACATTACACCAGTGACAGTACACCAATACATAACAGTCATTACACCACTCAGTGACAGTACACCAATACATAACAATCATTACACCAGTGACAGTACACCAATACATAACAGTCATTACACCAGTGACAGTACACCAATACATAACAGTCATTACACCAGTCAGTGACAGTACACCAATACATAACAGTCATTAAACTATTCAGTGACAGTACACCAATACATAACAGTCATTACACCAGTCAGTGACAGTACACCAATACATAACAATCATTAAACTAGTCTGTTTCAGTACACCAATACATAACTGTTATTACACGAGTGACAGTACACCAATACATAATAGTCATTAAACTAGTCTGTGACAGTACACCAATACATAACTGCCATTACACCAGTGACAGTACACCAATACATAACAGTCATTACACCAGTCAGTGACAGTACACCAATGCATAATAGTCATTACACCAGTGACAGTACACCAATACATAACAGTCATTACACCTGTCAGTGACAGTACACCAATACATAACAGTCATTAAACTAGTCTGTGACAGTACACCAATACATAACTGTCATTACACCAGTCAGTGACAGTACACCAATACATAACAGTCATTACACCAGTCAGTGACAGTACACCAATACATAACAGTCATTACACCAGTCAGTGACAGTACACCAATACATAACGTTCATTACACCAGTCGGAGACAGTACACCAATACATAACAGTCATTACACCAGTCAGTGACAGTACACCAATACATAACAGTCATTACACCAGTCAGTGACAGTACACCAATACATAACAGTCATTACAGCAGAGACAGTACACCAATACATAACAGTCATTACACCAGAGACAATACACCAATACATAACAGTCATTACACCAGTCAGTGACAGTACACCAATACATAACGGTCATTACAGCAGAGACAGTACACCAATACATAACAGTCATTACACCAGAGACAATACACCAATACATAACAGTCATTACACCAGTCAGTGACAGTACACCAATACATAACAGTAATTACACCAGTCTGTGACAGTACACCAATACATAACTGTCATTACACCAGTGACAGTACACCAATGCATAACAGACATTACACCAGTCAGTGACAGTACACCAATACATAACAGTCATTACACCAGTCAGTGACAGTACACCAATACATAACAGTCATTAAACCAGTCAGAGACAGTACACCAATACATAACAGTCATTACACCAGTCAGTGACAGTACACCAATACATAACAGTCATTACACCAGTCAGAGACAGTACACCAATACATAACAGTCATTACACCAGTCAGTGACAGTACACCAATACATAACAGTCATTACAGCAGAGACAGTACACCAATACATAACAGCCATTACACCAGATACAGTACACCAATACATAACAGTCATTACACCATCGTCAGTACACCAATACATAACAGTCATTACACCAGAGACAGTACACAAATACATAACAGTCATTACACCAGTCTGTGACAGTACAGCAATACATAACAGTCATTACACCAGTGACAGTACACGAATACATAACAGTCATTACACCAGAGACAGTACACCAATACATAACTGACATTACACCAGTGACAGTACACCAATACATAACAGTCATTACACCAGTCAGTGACAGTACACCAATACATAACAGTCATTACACCAGTGACAGTACACCAATACATAACAGTCATTACACCAGTGACAGTACACCAATACATAACAGTCATTACACCAGTCAGTGACAGTACACCAATACATAGCAGTCATTACAGCAGAGACAGTACACCAATACATAACAGCCATTACACCAGATACAGTACACCAATACATAGCAGTCATTACACCAGTGTCAGTACACCAATACATTACAGTCATTACACCAGAGACAGTACCAATACATAACAGTCATTACACCAGAGACAGTACACCAATACATAACAGTCATTACACCAGTCTGTGACAGTACAGCAATACATAACAGTCATTACACCAGTGACAGTACACGAATACATAACAGTCATTACACCAGAGACAGTACACCAATACATAACTGACATTACACCAGTGACAGTACACCAATACATAACAGTCATTACACCACTCAGTGACGGTACACCAATACATAACAGTCATTACACCAGTGACAGTACACCAATACATAACAGTCATTACACCAGTGACAGTACACCAATACATAACAGTCATTACACCAGTCAGTGACAGTACACCAATACATAACAGTCATTAAACTATTCAGTGACAGTACACCAATACATAACAGTCATTACACCAGTCAGTGACAGTACACCAATACATAACAATCATTAAACTAGTCTGTTTCAGTACACCAATACATAACTGTTATTACACGAGTGACAGTACACCAATACATAATAGTCATTAAACTAGTCTGTGACAGTACACCAATACATAACTGCCATTACACCAGTGACAGTACACCAATACATAACAGTCATTACACCAGTCAGTGGCAGTACACCAATGCATAATAGTCATTACACCAGTGACAGTACACCAATACATAACAGTCATTACACCTGTCAGTGACAGTACACCAATACATAACAGTCATTAAACTAGTCTGTGACAGTACACCAATACATAACTGTCATTACACCAGTCAGTGACAGTACACCAATACATAACAGTCATTACACCAGTTAGTGACAGTGCACCAATACATAACAGTCATTACACCAGTCAGTGACAGTACACCAATACATAACAGTCATTACACCAGTCAGTGACAGTACACCAATACATAACGTTCATTACACCAGTCGGAGACAGTACACCAATACATAACAGTCATTAAACCAGTCAGTGACAGTACACCAATACATAACAGTCATTACACCAGTCAGTGACAGTACACCAATACATAACAGTCATTACAGCAGAGACAGTACACCAATACATAACAGTCATTACACCAGAGACAATACACCAATACATAACAGTCATTACACCAGTCAGTGACAGTACACCAATACATAACGGTCATTACAGCAGAGACAGTACACCAATACATAACAGTCATTACACCAGAGACAATACACCAATACATAACAGTCATTACACCAGTCAGTGACAGTACACCAATACATAACAGTAATTACACCAGTCTGTGACAGTACACCAATACATAACAGTCATTAAACCAGTCAGAGACAGTACACCAATACATAACAGTCATTACACCAGTCAGTGACAGTACACCAATACATAACAGTCATTACACCAGTCAGAGACAGTACACCAATACATAACAGTCATTACACCAGTCAGTGACAGTACACCAATACATAACAGTCATTACAGCAGAGACAGTACACCAATACATAACAGCCATTACACCAGATACAGTACACCAATACATAACAGTCATTACACCATCGTCAGTACACCAATACATAACAGTCATTACACCAGAGACAGTACACCAATACATAACAGTCATTACACCAGTCTGTGACAGTACAGCAATACATAACAGTCATTACACCAGTGACAGTACACGAATACATAACAGTCATTACACCAGTCAGTGACAGTACACCAATACATAACAGTCATTAGACCAGTCAGAGACAGTACACCAATATATAACAGTCATTACACCAGTCAGTGACAGTACACCAATACATAACAGTCATTACAGCAGAGACAGTACACCAATACATAACAGTCATTACACCAGAGACAATACACCAATACGTAACAGTCATTAAACCAGTCAGTGACAGTACACCAATACATAACAGTCATTACACCAGTCAGTGACAGTACACCAATACATAACAGTCATTACGCCAGTCAGTGACAGTATACCAATACATAACTGTCATTACACCAGTGACAGTACACCAATACATAATAGTCATTAAACTAGCCTGTGACAGTACACCAATACATAACTGTCATTACACCAGTGACAGTACACCAATACATCACAGTCATTACACCAGTCAGTGACAGTACACCAATACATAACAGTCATTACACCAGTCAGTGACAGTACACCAATACATAACAGTCATTACACCAGTGACAGTACACCAATAAATAACAGTCATTACACCAGAGACAGTACACCAATACATAACAGTCATTTCACCAGTGACAGTACACAAATACATAACAGTCATTACACCAGTGACAGTACACCAATACATAACAGTCATTACACCAGTGACAGTACACCAATACATAACAGTCATTACACCAGTCAGTGACAGTACATCAATACATAACAGTCATTACATCAGAGACAGTACACCTATACATAACAGTCATTACAGCAGTGACAGTACACCAATACATAACAGTCATTACACCAGTCAGTGACAGTACACCAATACATAACAGTCATTACACCAGAGACAATACACCAATACATAACAGTCATTACACCAGTCAGTGACAGTACACCAATACATAACAGTCATTACACCAGTGACAGTACACCAATACATAACAGTCATTACACCAGTCAGTGACAGTACACCAATACATAACAGTCATTACACGAGAGACAATACACCAATACATAACAGTCATTACACCAGTCAGTGACAGTACACCAATACATAACAGTCATTACACCAGTCACAGACAGTACACCAATACATAACAGTCATTACACCAGTCAACGACAGTACACCAATACATAACAGTCATTACACCAGTCAGTGACAGTACACCAATACATAATAGTCATTACACCAGTCAGTGACAGTGCACCAATACATAACAGTCATTACACCAGTCAGTGACAGTACACCAATACATAACAGTCATTACACCAGTCAGTCACAGTACACCAATACATAACAGTCATTACACCAGTGACAGTACACCAATAGATAACAGTCATTACACCAGTCCGTGACAGTACACCAATACATAAGAGTCATTACACCAGTCAGAGACAGTACACCAATACATAACAGTCATTACACCAGTCAGTGACAGTACACCAATACATAACAGTCATTACACCAGAGACAATACACCAATACATAACAGTCATTACACCAGTGACAGTACACCAATACATAACAGTCATTACACCAGTCAGTGACAGTACACCAATACATAACAGTCATTACACCAGTCTGTGACAGTACACCCATACTTAACAGTCATTAAACTAGTCAGTGACAGTACAACAATACATAACACTCATTACACCAGTCATTGACAGTACACCAATACATAACAGTCATTAAACTGGTCTGTGACAGTACACCAATACATAACAGTCATTACACCAGTGACAGTACACCAATACATAACTGTCATTACACCAGTGACAGTACTCCAATACATAACAGTCATTACACCAGTCAGTGACAGTACACCAATACATAACAGTCATTACACAAGTGACAGTACACCAATACATAACAGTAATTACACCAGTCAGTGACAGTACACCAATACATAACAGTCATTACACCAGTCAGTGACAGTACACCAATACATAACAGTCATTAAACTAGTCAGTGACAGTACACCAATACATAACAGTCATTACACCAGTCAGTGACAGTACACCAATACATAACAGTCATTAAACTAGTCTGTTTCAGTACACCAATACATAACTGTCATTACACCAGTGACAGTACACCAATACATAATAGTCATTAAACTAGTCTGTGACAGTACACCAATACATAACTGTCATTACACCAGTGACAGTACACCAATACATAACAGTCATTACACCAGTCAGTGACAGTACACCAATACATAACAGTCATTACACCAGTCAGTGACGGTACACCAATACATAACAGTCATTACACCAGTGACAGTACACCAATACATAACAGTCATTACACCTGTCAGTGAAAGTACACCAATACATAACAGTCATTAAACTAGTCTGTGACAGTACACCAATACATAACTGTCATTACACCAGTGACAGTACACCAATACATAACAGTCATTACACCAGTGACAGTACACCAATACATAACAGTCATTACACCAGTCAGTGACAGTACACCAATACATAACAGTCATTAAACCAGTCAGTGACGGTACACCAATACATAACAGTCATTACACCAGAGACAGTACACCAATACATAACAGTCATTACACCAGTCAGTGACAGTACACCAATACATAACAGTCATTACACCAGTCAGTGACAGTACACCAATACATAACATTCATTACACCAGTCGGAGACAGTACACCAATACATAACAGTCATTACACCAGTCAGTGACAGTACACCAATACATAACAGTCATTACACCAGAGACAGTACACCAATACATAACAGTCATTACAGCAGAGACAGTACACCAATACATAACAGTCATTACACCAGAGACAATACACCAATACATAACAGTCATTACACCAGTGACAGTACACCAATACATAACAGTAATTACACCAGTCAGTGACAGTACACCAATACATAACAGTCATTACACCACTCAGAGACAGTACACCAATACATAACAGTCATTACACCAGTCAGTGACAGTACACCAATACATAACAGTCATTACACCAGTCAGAGACAGTACACCAATACATAACAGTCATTACACCAGTCAGTGACAGTACACCAATACATAACAGTCATTACAGCAGAGACAGTACACCAATACATAACAGCCATTACACCAGATACAGTACACCAATACATAGCAGTCATTACACCAGTGTCAGTACACCAATACATTACAGTCATTACACCAGAGACAGTACCAATACATAACAGTCATTACACCAGAGACAGTACACCAATACATAACAGTCATTACACCAGTCTGTGACAGTACAGCAATACATAACAGTCATTACACCAGTGACAGTACACGAATACATAACAGTCATTACACCAGAGACAGTACACCAATACATAACTGACATTACACCAGTGACAGTACACCAATACATAACAGTCATTACACCAGTCAGTGACAGTACACCAATACATAACAGTCATTACACCAGTGACAGTACACCAATACATAACAGTCATTACACCAGTGACAGTACACCAATACATAACAGTCATTACACCAGTCAGTGACAGTACACCAATACATAACAGTCATTAAACTAGTCAGTGACAGTACACCAATACATAACAGTCATTACACCAGTCAGTGACAGTACACCAATACATAACAATCATTAAACTAGTCTGTTTCAGTACACCAATACATAACTGTCATTACACGAGTGACAGTACACCAATACATAATAGTCATTAAACTAGTCTGTGACAGTACACCAATACATAACTGCCATTACACCAGTGACAGTACACAAATACATAACAGTCATTACACCAGTCAGTGACAGTACACCAATGCATAACAGTCATTACACCAGTGACAGTACACCAATACATAACAGTCATTACACCTGTCAGTGACAGTACACCAATACATAACAGTCATTAAACTAGTCTGTGACAGTACACCAATACATAACTGTCATTATACCAGTGACAGTACACCAATACATAACAGACATTACACCAGTCAGTGACAGTACACCAATACATAACAGTCATTACACCAGTCAGTGACAGTACACCAATACATAACAGTCATTACACCAGTCAGTGACAGTACACCAATACATAACAGTCATTACACCAGTCAGTGACAGTACACCAATACATGACAGTCATTACACCAGTCAGTGACAGTACACCAATACATAACGTTCATTACACCAGTCGGAGACAGTACACCAATACATAACAGTCATTACACCAGTCAGTCACAGTACACCAATACATAACAGTCATTACACCAGAGACAGTACACCAATACATAACAGTCATTACACCAGTCAGTGACAGTACACCAATACATAACAGTCATTACACCAGTCAGTGACAGTACACCAATACATAACATTCATTACACCAGTCGGAGACAGTACACCAATACATAACAGTCATTACACCAGTCAGTGACAGTACACCAATACATAACAGTCATTACACCAGAGACAGTACACCAATACATAACAGTCATTACAGCAGAGACAGTACACCAATACATAACAGTCATTACACCAGAGACAATACACCAATACATAACAGTCATTACACCAGTGACAGTACACCAATACATAACAGTAATTACACCAGTCAGTGACAGTACACCAATACATAACAGTCATTACACCACTCAGAGACAGTACACCAATACATAACAGTCATTACACCAGTCAGTGACAGTACACCAATACATAACAGTCATTACACCAGTCAGAGACAGTACACCAATACATAACAGTCATTACACCAGTCAGTGACAGTACACCAATACATAACAGTCATTACAGCAGAGACAGTACACCAATACATAACAGCCATTACACCAGATACAGTACACCAATACATAGCAGTCATTACACCAGTGTCAGTACACCAATACATTACAGTCATTACACCAGAGACAGTACCAATACATAACAGTCATTACACCAGAGACAGTACACCAATACATAACAGTCATTACACCAGTCTGTGACAGTACAGCAATACATAACAGTCATTACACCAGTGACAGTACACGAATACATAACAGTCATTACACCAGAGACAGTACACCAATACATAACTGACATTACACCAGTGACAGTACACCAATACATAACAGTCATTACACCAGTCAGTGACAGTACACCAATACATAACAGTCATTACACCAGTGACAGTACACCAATACATAACAGTCATTACACCAGTGACAGTACACCAATACATAACAGTCATTACACCAGTCAGTGACAGTACACCAATACATAACAGTCATTAAACTAGTCAGTGACAGTACACCAATACATAACAGTCATTACACCAGTCAGTGACAGTACACCAATACATAACAATCATTAAACTAGTCTGTTTCAGTACACCAATACATAACTGTCATTACACGAGTGACAGTACACCAATACATAATAGTCATTAAACTAGTCTGTGACAGTACACCAATACATAACTGCCATTACACCAGTGACAGTACACAAATACATAACAGTCATTACACCAGTCAGTGACAGTACACCAATGCATAACAGTCATTACACCAGTGACAGTACACCAATACATAACAGTCATTACACCTGTCAGTGACAGTACACCAATACATAACAGTCATTAAACTAGTCTGTGACAGTACACCAATACATAACTGTCATTATACCAGTGACAGTACACCAATACATAACAGACATTACACCAGTCAGTGACAGTACACCAATACATAACAGTCATTACACCAGTCAGTGACAGTACACCAATACATAACAGTCATTACACCAGTCAGTGACAGTACACCAATACATAACAGTCATTACACCAGTCAGTGACAGTACACCAATACATGACAGTCATTACACCAGTCAGTGACAGTACACCAATACATAACGTTCATTACACCAGTCGGAGACAGTACACCAATACATAACAGTCATTACACCAGTCAGTGACAGTACACCAATACATAACAGTAATTACACCAGTCAGTGACAGTACACCAATACATAACAGTCATTACACCAGTGACAGTACACCAATACATAACAGTCATTACACCAGTGACAGTACACCAATACATAACAGTCATTACACCAGTCAGTGACAGTACACCAATACATAACAGTCATTAAACTAGTCAGTGACAGTACACCAATACATAACAGTCATTACACCAGTCAGTGACAGTACACCAATACATAACAATCATTAAACTAGTCTGTTTCAGTACACCAATACATAACTGTCATTACACGAGTGACAGTACACCAATACATAATAGTCATTAAACTAGTCTGTGACAGTACACCAATACATAACTGCCATTACACCAGTGACAGTACACAAATACATAACAGTCATTACACCAGTCAGTGACAGTACACCAATGCATAACAGTCATTACACCAGTGACAGTACACCAATACATAACAGTCATTACACCTGTCAGTGACAGTACACCAATACATAACAGTCATTAAACTAGTCTGTGACAGTACACCAATACATAACTGTCATTATACCAGTGACAGTACACCAATACATAACAGACATTACACCAGTCAGTGACAGTACACCAATACATAACAGTCATTACACCAGTCAGTGACAGTACACCAATACATAACAGTCATTACACCAGTCAGTGACAGTACACCAATACATAACAGTCATTACACCAGTCAGTGACAGTACACCAATACATGACAGTCATTACACCAGTCAGTGACAGTACACCAATACATAACGTTCATTACACCAGTCGGAGACAGTACACCAATACATAACAGTCATTACACCAGTCAGTCACAGTACACCAATACATAACAGTCATTACACCAGAGACAGTACACCAATACATAACAGTCATTACACCAGTCAGTGACAGTACACCAATACATAACAGTCATTACACCAGTCAGTGACAGTACACCAATACATAACATTCATTACACCAGTCGGAGACAGTACACCAATACATAACAGTCATTACACCAGTCAGTGACAGTACACCAATACATAACAGTCATTACACCAGAGACAGTACACCAATACATAACAGTCATTACAGCAGAGACAGTACACCAATACATAACAGTCATTACACCAGAGACAATACACCAATACATAACAGTCATTACACCAGTGACAGTACACCAATACATAACAGTAATTACACCAGTCAGTGACAGTACACCAATACATAACAGTCATTACACCACTCAGAGACAGTACACCAATACATAACAGTCATTACACCAGTCAGTGACAGTACACCAATACATAACAGTCATTACACCAGTCAGAGACAGTACACCAATACATAACAGTCATTACACCAGTCAGTGACAGTACACCAATACATAACAGTCATTACAGCAGAGACAGTACACCAATACATAACAGCCATTACACCAGATACAGTACACCAATACATAGCAGTCATTACACCAGTGTCAGTACACCAATACATAACAGTCATTACACCAGTCAGTGACAGTACACCAATACATAACAGTCATTACACCAGTGACAGTACACCAATACATAACAGTCATTACACCAGAGACAGTACCAATACATAACAGTCATTACACCAGAGACAGTACACCAATACATAACAGTCATTACACCAGTCTGTGACAGTACAGCAATACATAACAGTCATTACACCAGTGACAGTACACGAATACATAACAGTCATTACACCAGAGACAGTACACCAATACATAACTGACATTACACCAGTGACAGTACACCAATACATAACAGTCATTACACCAGTCAGTGACAGTACACCAATACATAACAGTCATTACACCAGTGACAGTACACCAATACATAACAGTCATTACACCAGTGACAGTACACCAATACATAACAGTCATTACACCAGTCAGTGACAGTACACCAATACATAACAGTCATTAAACTAGTCAGTGACAGTACACCAATACATAACAGTCATTACACCAGTCAGTGACAGTACACCAATACATAACAATCATTAAACTAGTCTGTTTCAGTACACCAATACATAACTGTCATTACACGAGTGACAGTACACCAATACATAATAGTCATTAAACTAGTCTGTGACAGTACACCAATACATAACTGCCATTACACCAGTGACAGTACACAAATACATAACAGTCATTACACCAGTCAGTGACAGTACACCAATGCATAACAGTCATTACACCAGTGACAGTACACCAATACATAACAGTCATTACACCTGTCAGTGACAGTACACCAATACATAACAGTCATTAAACTAGTCTGTGACAGTACACCAATACATAACTGTCATTATACCAGTGACAGTACACCAATACATAACAGACATTACACCAGTCAGTGACAGTACACCAATACATAACAGTCATTACACCAGTCAGTGACAGTACACCAATACATAACAGTCATTACACCAGTCAGTGACAGTACACCAATACATAACAGTCATTACACCAGTCAGTGACAGTACACCAATACATGACAGTCATTACACCAGTCAGTGACAGTACACCAATACATAACGTTCATTACACCAGTCGGAGACAGTACACCAATACATAACAGTCATTACACCAGTCAGTGACAGTACACCAATACATAACAGTAATTACACCAGTCTGTGACAGTACACCAATACATAACTGTCATTACACCAGTGACAGTACACCAATACATAACAGACATTACACCAGTCAGTGACAGTACTCCAATACATAACAGTCATTACACCAGTCAGTGACAGTACACCAATACATAACAGTCATTACACCAGTCAGAGACAGTACACCAATACATAACAGTCATTACACCAGTCAGTGACAGTACACCAATACATAACAGTCATTACACCAGTCAGAGACAGTACACCAATACATAACAGTCATTACACCAGTCAGTGACAGTACACCAATACATAACAGTCATTACAGCAGAGACAGTACACCAATACATAACAGCCATTACACCGGATACAGTACACCAATACATAGCAGTCATTACACCATCGTCAGTACACCAATACATTACAGTCATTACACCAGAGACAGTACACCAATACATAACAGTCATTACACCAGTCTGTGACAGTACAGCAATACATAACAGTCATTACACCAGTGACAGTACACGAATACATAACAGTCATTACACCAGAGACAGTACACCAATACATAACTGACATTACACCAGTGACAGTACACCAATACATAACAGTCATTACACCAGTCAGTGACAGTACACCAATACATAACAGTCATTACACCAGTGACAGTACACCAATACATAACAGTCATTACACCAGTGACAGTACACCAATACATAACAGTCATTACACCAGTCAGTGACAGTACACCAATACATAGCAGTCATTAAACTAGTCAGTGACAGTACACCAATACATAACTGTCATTACACCAGTGACAGTACACCAATACATAATAGTCATTAAACTAGTCTGTGACAGTACACCAATACATAACTGTCATTACACCAGTGACAGTACACCAATACATAACAGTCATTACACCAGTCAGTGACAGTACACCAATACATAACAGTCATTACACCAGTCAGTGACAGTACACCAATACATAACAGTCATTAGACCAGTGACAGTACACCAATACATAACAGTCATTACACCTGTCAGTGACAGTACACCAATCATTAACAGTCATTAAACTAGTCTGTGACAGTACACCAATACATAACTGTCATTACACCAGTGACAGTACACCAATACATAACAGACATTACACCCGTCAGTGACAGTACACCAATACATAACAGTCATTACACCAGTCAGTGACAGTACACCAATACATAACAGTCATTACACCAGTCAGTGACAGTACACCAATACATAACAGTCATTACACCAGTCAGTGACAGTACACCAATACATAACAGTCATTACACCAGTCAGTGACAGTACACCAATACATAACATTCATTACACCAGTCGGAGACAGTACACCAATACATAACAGTCATTACACCAGTCAGTGACAGTACACCAATACATAACAGTCATTACACCAGAGACAGTACACCAATACATAACAGTCATTACAGCAGAGACAGTACACCAATACATAACAGTCATTACACCAGAGACAATACACCAATACATAACAGTCATTACACCAGTGACAGTACACCAATACATAACAGTAATTACACCAGTCAGTGACAGTACACCAATACATAACAGTCATTACACCAGTCAGAGACAGTACACCAATACATAACAGTCATTACACCAGTCAGTGACAGTACACCAATACATAACAGTCATTACACCAGTCAGAGACAGTACACCAATACATAACAGTCATTACACCAGTCAGTGACAGTACACCAATACATAACAGTCATTACAGGAGAGACAGTACACCAATACATAACCGCTATTACACCAGATACAGTATACCAATGCATAGCAGTCATTACACCAGTGTCAGTACACCAATACATTACAGTCATTACACCAGAGACAGTACCAATACATAACAGTCATTACACCAGAGACAGTACACCAATACATAACAGTCATTACACCAGTCTGTGACAGTACAGCAATACATAACAGTCATTACACCAGTGACAGTACACGAATACATAACAGTCATTACACCAGAGACAGTACACCAATACATAACTGACATTACACCAGTGACAGTACACCAATACATAACAGTCATTACACCAGTCAGTGACAGTACACCAATACATAACAGTCATTACACCAGTGACAGTACACCAATACATAACAGTCATTACACCAGTGACAGTACACCAATACATAACAGTCATTACACCACTCAGTGACAGTACACCAATACATAACAGTCATTACACCAGTCAGAGACAGTACACCAATACATAACAGTCACTACACTAGTCAGTGACAGTACACCAATACATAACAGTCATTAAACCAGTCAGAGACAGTACACCAATATATAACAGTCATTACACCAGTCAGTGACAGTACACCAATACATAACAGTCATTACACCAGAGACAGTACACCAATACATAACAGTCATTACAGCAGAGACAGTACACCAATACATAACAGTCATTACACCAGTGACAACACACCAATATATAACAGTCATTACACCAGTCAGTGACAGTACACCAATACATAACAGTCATTACAGCAGAGACAGTACACCAATACATAACAGTCATTACACCAGTCAGTGACAGTACACCAATAAATAACAGTCATTACACCAGTGACAGTACACCAATACATAACAGTCATTACACCAGAGACAGTACACCAATACATAACAGTCATTACACCACTGACAGTACACAAATGCATAACAGTCATTACACCAGTGACAGTACACCAATACATAACAGTCATTACACCAGTGACAGTACACCAATCCATAACAGTTATTACACCAGTCAGTACACCAGTGACAGTACACCAATACATAACAGTCATTACAGCAGAGACAGTACACCAATACATAACAGTCATTACACCAGAGACAATACACCAATACATAACAGTCGTTACACCAGTCAGTGACAGTACACCAATACATAACAGTCATTACACCAGTCAGTGACAGTACACCAATACATAACAGTCATTACACCAGTCAGTGACAGTACACTAATACATAACAGTCATTACACCAGTCAGTGAAAGTACACCAATACATAACTGTCATTACACCAGTCAGTGACAGTACACCAATACATAACAGTCATTACACCAGAGACAGTACACCAATACATAACAGTCATTACAGCAGAGACAGTACACCAATACATAACAGTCATTACACCAGAGACAATACACCAATACATAACAGTCTTTACACCAGTCAGTGACAGTACACCAATACATAACAGTCATTAAACCAGTCAGTGACGGTACACCAATACATAACAGTCATTACACCAGAGACAGTACACCAATACATAACAGTCATTACACCAGTCAGTGACAGTACACCAATACATAACAGTCATTACACCAGTCAGTGACAGTACACCAATACATAACATTCATTACACCAGTCGGAGACAGTACACCAATACATAACAGTCATTACACCAGTCAGTGACAGTACACCAATACATAACAGTCATTACACCAGAGAGAGTACACCAATACATAACAGTCATTAAACCAGTCAGTGACGGTACACCAATACATAACAGTCATTACACCAGAGACAGTACACCAATACATAACAGTCATTACACCAGTCAGTGACAGTACACCAATACATAACAGTCATTACACCAGTCAGAGACAGTACACCAATACATAACAGTCATTACACCAAAGACAATACACCAATACATAACAGTCATTACACCAGTCAGAGACAGTACACCAATACATAACAGTCATTACACCAGTCAGTGACAGTACACCAATACATAACAGTCATTACACCAGTCAGAGACAGTACACCAATACATAACAGTCATTACACCAGTCAGTGACAGTACACCAATACATAACAGTCATTACAGCAGAGACAGTACACCAATACATAACAGCCATTACACCAGATACAGTACACCAATACATAGCAGTCATTACACCAGTGTCAGTACACCAATACATTACAGTCATTACACGAGAGACAGTACCAATACATAACAGTCATTAAACTAGTCAGTGACAGTACACCAATACATAACAGTCATTACACCAGTCAGTGACAGTACACCAATACATAACAATCATTAAACTAGTCTGTTTCAGTACACCAATACATAACTGTCATTACACGAGTGACTGTACACCAATACATAATAGTCATTAAACTAGTCTGTGACAGTACACCAATACACAACTGTCATTACACCAGTGACAGTACACCAATACATAACAGTCATTACACCAGTCAGTGACAGTACACCAATGCATAACAGTCATTACACCAGTGACAGTACACCAATACATAATAGTCATTACACCTGTCAGTGACAGTACACCAATACATAACAGTCATTAAACTAGTCTGAGACAGTACACCAATACATAACTGTCATTACACCAGTGACAGTACACCAATACATAACAGACATTACACCAGTCAGTGACAGTACACCAATACATAACAGTCATTACACCAGTCAGTGACAGTACACCAATACATAACAGTCATTACACCAGTAAGTGACAGTACACCAATACATAACAGTCATTACACCAGTCAGTGACAGTACACCAATACATAACAGTCATTACACCAGTCAGTGACAGTACACCAATAAATAACATTCATTACACCAGTCGGAGACAGTACACCAATACATAACAGTCATTACACCAGTCAGTGACAGTACACCAATACATAACAGTCATTACACCAGAGACAGTACACCAATACATAACGGTCATTACAGCAGAGACAGTACACCAATACATAACAGTCATTACACCAGAGACAATACACCAATACATAACAGTCATTACACCAGTGACAGTAAACCAATACATAACAGTAATTACACCAGTCAGTGACAGTACACCAATACATAACAGTCATTACACCAGTCAGAGACAGTACACCAATACATAACAGTCATTACACCAGTCAGTGACAGTACACCAATACATAACAGTCATTACACCAGTCAGAGACAGTACACCAATACATAACAGTCATTACACCAGTCAGTGACAGTACACCAATACATAACAGTCATTACAGCAGAGACAGTACACCAATACATAACAGCCATTACACCAGATACAGTACACCAATACATAGCAGTCATTACACCAGTGTCAGTACACCAATACATTACAGTTATTACACCAGAGACAGTACCAATACATAACAGTCATTACACCAGAGACAGTACACCAATACATAACAGTCATTACACCAGTCTGTGACAGTACAGCAATACATAACAGTCATTACACCAGTGACAGTACACGAATACATAACAGTCATTACACCAGAGACAGTACACCAATACATAACTGACATTACACCAGTGACAGTACACCAATACATAACAGTCATTACACCAGTCAGTGACAGTACACCAATACATAACAGTCATTACACCAGTGACAGTACACCAATACATAACAGTCATTACACCAGTGACAGTACACCAATACATAACAGTCATTACACCAGTCAGTGACAGTACACCAATACATAACAGTCATTAAACTAGTCAGTGACAGTACACCAATACATAACAGTCATTACACCAGTCAGTGACAGTACACCAATACATAACAGTCATTAAACTAGTCTGTTTCAGTACACCAATACATAACTGTCATTACACCAGTGACAGTACACTAATACATAATAGTCATTAAACTAGTCTGTGACAGTACACCAATACATAACTGTCATTACACCAGTGACAGTACACCAATACATAACAGTCATTACACCAGTCAGTGACAGTACACCAATACATAACAGTCATTAGACCAGTGACAGTACACCAATACATAACAGTCATTACACCTGTCAGTGACAGTACACCAATACATAACAGTCATTAAACTAGTCTGTGACAGTACACCAATACATAACTGTCATTACACCAGTGACAGTACACCAATACATAACAGACATTACACCAGTCAGTGACAGTACACCAATACATAACAGTCATTACACCAGTCAGTGACAGTACACCAATACATAACAGTCATTACACCAGTCAGTGACAGTACACCAATACATAACATTCATTACACCAGTCGGAGACAGTACACCAATACATAACAGTCATTACACCAGTCAGTGACAGTACAAAAATACATAACAGTCATTACACCAGAGACAGTACACCAATACATAACAGTCATTACAGCAGAGACAGTACACCAATACATAACAGTCATTACACCAGAGACAATACACCAATACATAACAGTCATTACACCAGTGACAGTACACCAATACATAACAGTAATTACACCAGTCAGTGACAGTATACCAATACATAACAGTCATTACACCAGTCAGAGACAGTACACCAATACATAACAGTCATTACACCAGTCAGTGACAGTACACCAATACATAACAGTCATTACACCAGTCAGAGACAGTACACCAATACATAACAGTCATTACACCAGTCAGTGACAGTACACCAATACATAACAGTCATTACAGCAGAGACAGTACACCAATACATAACAGCCATTACACCAGATACAGTACACCAATGCATAGCAGTCATTACACCAGTGTCAGTACACCAATACATTACAGTCATTACACCAGAGACAGTACCAATACATAACAGTCATTACACCAGAGACAGTACACCAATACATAACAGTCATTACACCAGTCTGTGACAGTACAGCAATAAATAACAGTCATTACACCAGTGACAGTACACGAATACATAACAGTCATTGCACCAGAGACAGTACACCAATACATAACTGACATTACACCAGTGACAGTACACCAATACATAACAGTCATTACACCAGTCAGTGACAGTACACCAATACATAACAGTCATTACACCAGTGACAGTACACCAATACATAACAGTCATTACACCAGTGACAGTACACCAATACATAACAGTCATTACACCACTCAGTGACAGTACACCAATACATAACAGTCATTACACCAGTCAGAGACAGTACACCAATACATAACAGTCATTACACTAGTCAGTGACAGTACACCAATACATAACAGTCATTAAACCAGTCAGAGACAGTACACCAATATATAACAGTCATTACACCAGTCAGTAAAAGTACACCAAAACATAACAGTCATTACAGCAGAGACAGTACACCAATACATAACAGTCATTACACCAGTGACAACACACCAATATGTAACAGTCATTACACCAGTCAGTGACAGTACACCAATACATAACAGTCATTACAGCAGAGACAGTACACCAATACATAACAGTCATTACACCAGTCAGTGACAGTACACCAATAAATAACAGTCATTACACCAGTGACAGTACACCAATACATAACAGTCATTACACCAGAGACAGTACACCAATACATAACAGTCATTACACCAGTGACAGTACACAAATACATAACAGTCATTACACCAGTGACAGTACACCAATACATAACAGTCATTACACCAGTGACAGTACACCAATACATAACAGTCATTACACCAGTCAGTACACCAGTGACAGTACACCGATACATAACAGTCATTACAGCAGAGACAGTACACCAATACATAACAGTCATTACACCAGAGACAATACACCAATACATAACAGTCATTACACCAGTCAGTGACAGTACACCAATACATAACAGTCATTACACCAGTCACTGACAGTACACCAATACATAACAGTCATTACACCAGTCAGTGACAGTACACCAATAGATAACAGTCATTACACCAGTCAGTGAAAGTACACCAATACATAACAGTCATTACACCAGTCAGTGACAGTACACCAATACATAACAGTCATTACACCAGTCAGTGACAGTACACCAATACATAACAGTCATTACACCAGTCAGTGACAGTACACCAATACATAACAGTCATTACACCAGTGACAGTACACCAATTGATAACAGTCATTACACCAGTCCGTGACAGTACACCAATACATAACAGTCATTACACCAGTCAGAGACAGTACACCAATACATAACAGTCATTACACCAGTCAGTGACAGTACACCAATACATAACAGTCATTACACCAGAGACAATACACCAATACATAACAGTCATTACACCAGTGACAGTACACCAATACATAACAGTCATTACACCACTCAGTGACAGTACACCAATACATAACAGTCATTACACCAGTCTGTGACAGTACACCAATACATAACAGGCATTAAAGTAGTCAGTGACAGTACACCAATACATAACAGTCATTACACCAGTCAGTGACAGTACACCAATACATAACAGTCATTAAACTGGTCTGTGACAGTACACCAATACATAACAGTCATTACACCAGTAACAGTACACCAATACATAACTGTCATTACACCAGTGACAGTACACCAATACATAACAGTCATTACACCAGTCAGTGACAGTACACCAATACATAACAGTCATTACACCAGTGACAGTACACCAATACATAACAGTAATTACACCAGTCAGTGACAGTACACCAATACATAACAGTCATTACACCAGTCAGTGACAGTACACCAATACATAACAGTCATTACACCAGTGACAGTCCACCAATATATAACAGTCATTACATCAGTCAGTGACAGTACACCAATACATAACAGTCATTACGGCAGAGACAGTACACCAATATATAACAGTCATTACACTAGTGACAGTACACCAATACATAATAGTCATTACAGCAGTCAGTGACAGTACACCAATACATAACAGTCATTACAGCAGTCAGTGACAGTACACCAATACATAACAATCATTACAGCAGAGACAGTACACCAATACATAACAGTCATTACACCAGTGACAGTGCACCAATACATAACAGTATTTACACCAGTGACAGTACACCAATACATAACAGTCATTACACCAGTGACAGTACACCGATACATTACAGTCATTACACCAGTGACAGTACACCAATACATAACAGTCATTACACCAGAGACAGTACACCAATACATAACAGTCATTACACCAGTGACAGTACACCAATACATAACAGTCATTACACCAGTGACAGTACACCAATACATAGCAGTCATTACACCAGTCAGTGACAGTACACCAATACATAACAATAATTACACCAGAGACAGTACACCAATACATAACAGTCATTACACCAGTGACAGTACACCAATACATAACAGTCATTACACCAGTCAGTGACAGTACATCAATACATAACAGTCATTACACCAGAGACAGTACACCAATACATAATAGTCATTAGACCAGTCAGTGACAGTACACAAATACATAACAGTCATTACAGCAGAGACAGTACACCAATACATAAGTCATTACACCAGAGACAATACACCAATACATAACAGTCATTACACCAGTCAGTGACAGTACACCAATACATAACAGTCATTACACCAGTCAGTGACAGTACACCAATACATAACAGTCATTACACCAGTCAGTGACAGTACACCAATACATAACAGTCATTACACCAGTCAGTGACAGTACACCAATACATAACAGTCATTAAACCAGTGACAGTACACCAATACATAACAGTCATTACACCTGTCAGTGACAGTACACCAATACATAACAGTCATTACACCAGTCAGTGACAGTACACCAATACATAACAGTCATTACACCAGTCAGTGACAGTACACCAATACATAACAGTCATTACACCAGTCAGTGACAGTACACCAATACATAACAGTCATTACACCAGTGACAGTACACCAATACATAACAGTCATTACACCAGTCAGTGACAGTACACCAATACATAACAGTCATTACACTACTCAGTGACAGTACACCTATACATAACAGTCATTACACCAGTCAGTGACAGTACACCAATACATAACAGTCATTACACCAGTGACAGTACACCAATACATAACAGTCATTACACCAGTGACAGTACACCAATACATAACAGTCATTACACCAGTGACAGTACACCAATACATAACAGTAATTACACCAGTCAGTGACAGTACACCAATACATAACAGTCATTACACCAGTCAGTGACAGTACACCAATACATAACAGTCATTACACCAGTGACAGTACACCAATATATAACAGTCATTACATCAGTCAGTGACAGTACACCAATACATAACAGTCATTACGGCAGAGACAGTACACCAATATATAACAGTCATTACACTAGTGACAGTACACCAATACATAATAGTCATTACAGCAGTCAGTGACAGTACACCAATACATAACAGTCATTACAGCAGTCAGTGACAGTACACCAATACATAACAGTCATTACAGCAGAGACAGTACACCAATACATAACAGTCATTACACCAGTGACAGTGCACCAATACATAACAGTATTTACACCAGTGACAGTACACCAATACATAACAGTCATTACACCAGTGACAGTACACCGATACATTACAGTCATTACACCAGTGACAGTACACCAATACATAACAGTCATTACACCAGAGACAGTACACCAATACATAACAGTCATTACACCAGTGACAGTACACCAATACATAACAGTCATTACACCAGTGACAGTACACCAATACATAGCAGTCATTACACCAGTCAGTGACAGTACACCAATACATAACAATAATTACACCAGAGACAGTACACCAATACATAACAGTCATTACACCAGTGACAGTACACCAATACATAACAGTCATTACACCAGTCAGTGACAGTACATCAATACATAACAGTCATTACACCAGAGACAGTACACCAATACATAATAGTCATTAGACCAGTCAGTGACAGTACACAAATACATAACAGTCATTACAGCAGAGACAGTACACCAATACATAAGTCATTACACCAGAGACAATACACCATACATAACAGTCATTACACCAGTCAGTGACAGTACACCAATACATAACAGTCATTACACCAGTCAGTGACAGTACACCAATACATAGCAGTCATTACACCAGTCAGTGACAGTACACCAATACATAACAGTCATTACACCAGTCAGTGACAGTACACCAATACATAACAGTCATTAAACCAGTGACAGTACACCAATACATAACAGTCATTACACCTGTCAGTGACAGTACACCAATACATAACAGTCATTACACCAGTCAGTGACAGTACACCAATACATAACAGTCATTACACCAGTCAGTGACAGTACACCAATACATAACAGTCATTACACCAGTCAGTGACAGTACACCAATACATAACAGTCATTACACCAGTGACAGTACCCCAATACATAACAGTCATTACACCAGTCAGTGACAGTACACCAATACATAACAGTCATTACACTAGTCAGTGACAGTACACCTATACATAACAGTCATTACACCAGTCAGTGACAGTACACCAATACATAACAGTCATTACGCCAGTGACAGTACACCAATACATAACAGTCATTACACCAGTGACAGTACACCAATACATAACAGTCATTAGACCAGTGACAGTACACCAATCCATAACAGTCATTACACCAGTCAGTGACAGTACACCTATACATAACAGTCATTACACCAATGACAGTACACCAATACATAACAGTCATTACACCAGTGACAGTACACCAATACATAACAGTCATTACACCAGTCCGTGACAGTACACCTATACATAACAGTCATTACACCAGTCAGAGACAGTACACCAATACATAACAGTCATTACACCAGTGACAGTACACCAATCCATAACAGTCATTACACCAGTCAGTGACAGTACACCTATACATAACAGTCATTACACCAGTGACAGTACACCAATACCTAACAGTCATTACACCAGTGACAGTACGCCAATACATAACAGTCATTACACCAGTCAGTGACAGTACACCTATACATAACAGTCATTACACCAGTCAGTGACAGTACACCAATACATAACAGTCATTACACCAGTCAGTGACAATACACCTATACATAACAGTCATTACACCAGTCATTGACAGTACACCAATACATAACAGTCATTACACCAGTGACAGTACACCAATACATAACAGTCATTACACCAGTCAGTGACAGTACACCAATACATAACAGTCATTACACCAGCGACAGTACACCAATACATAACAGTCATTACACCAGTGACAGTACACCAATACATAACAGTCATTACACCAGTGACAGTACACCAATACATAACAGTCATTACTCCAGTGATAGTACACCAATACATAACAGTCATTACACCAGTCAGTGTCAGTACACCAATACATAACAGTCATTACACCAGTCAGTGACAGTACACCAATACATAACAGTCATTACACCAGTGACAGTACACCAATACATAACAGTCATTACACCAGTGACAGTACACCAATACATAACAGTCATTACACCACTCAGTGACAGTACACCAATACATAACAGTCATTACACCAGTCAGAGACAGTACACCAATACATAACAGTCATTACAGCAGAGACAGTACACCAATACATAACAGTCATTACACCAGTGACAACACACCAATATGTAACAGTCATTACACCAGTCAGTGACAGTACACCAATACATAACAGTCATTACAGCAGAGACAGTACACCAATACATAACAGTCATTACACCAGTCAGTGACAGTACACCAATAAATAACAGTCATTACACCAGTGACAGTACACCAATACATAACAGTCATTACACCAGAGACAGTACACCAATACATAACAGTCATTACACCAGTGACAGTACACAAATACATAACAGTCATTACACCAGTGACAGTACACCAATACATAACAGTCATTACACCAGTGACAGTAAACCAATACATAACATTCATTACACCAGTCAGTACACCAGTGACAGTACACCAATACATAACAGTCATTACAGCAGAGACAGTACACCAATACATAACAGTCATTACACCAGAGACAATACACCAATACATAACAGTCATTACACCAGTCAGTGACAGTACACCAATACATAACAGTCATTACACCAGTCACTGACAGTACACCAATACATAACAGTCATTACACCAGTCAGTGACAGTACACCAATAGATAACAGTCATTACACCAGTCAGTGAAAGTACACCAATACATAACAGCCATTACACCAGTCAGTGACAGTACACCAATACATAACAGTCATTACACCAGTCAGTGACAGTACACCAATACATAACAGTCATTACACCAGTCAGTGACAGTACACCAATACATAACAGTCATTACACCAGTGACAGTACACCAATTGATAACAGTCATTACACCAGTCCGTGACAGTACACCAATACATAACAGTCATTACACCAGTCAGAGACAGTACACCAATACATAACAGTCATTACACCAGTCAGTGACAGTACACCAATACATAACAGTCATTACACCAGAGACAATACACCAATACATAACAGTCATTACACCAGTGACAGTACACCAATACATAACAGTCATTACACCACTCAGTGACAGTACACCAATACATAACAGTCATTACACCAGTCTGTGACAGTACACCAATACATAACAGGCATTAAAGTAGTCAGTGACAGTACACCAATACATAACAGTCATTACACCAGTCAGTGACAGTACACCAATACATAACAGTCATTAAACTGGTCTGTGACAGTACACCAATACATAACAGTCATTACACCAGTAACAGTACACCAATACATAACTGTCATTACACCAGTGACAGTACACCAATACATAAGTCATTACACCAGTCAGTGACAGTACACCAATACATAACAGTCATTACACCAGTGACAGTACACCAATACATAACAGTAATTACACCAGTCAGTGACAGTACACCAATACATAACAGTCATTACACCAGTCAGTGACAGTACACCAATACATAACAGTCATTACACCAGTGACAGTACACCAATATACAACAGTCATTACATCAGTCAGTGACAGTACACCAATACATAACAGTCATTACGGCAGAGACAGTGCACCAATATATAACAGTCATTACACTAGTGACAGTACACCAATACATAATAGTCATTACAGCAGTCAGTGACAGTACACCAATACATAACAGTCATTACAGCAGTCAGTGACAGTACACCAATACATAACAGTCATTACAGCAGAGACAGTACACCAATACATAACAGTCATTACACCAGTGACAGTGCACCAATACATAACAGTATTTACACCAGTGACAGTACACCAATACATAACAGTCATTACACCAGTGACAGTACACCGATACATTACAGTCATTACACCAGTGACAGTACACCAATACATAACAGTCATTACACCAGAGACAGTACACCAATACATAACAGTCATTACACCAGTGACAGTACACCAATACATAACAGTCATTACACCAGTGACAGTACACCAATACATAGCAGTCATTACACCAGTCAGTGACAGTACACCAATACATAACAATAATTACACCAGAGACAGTACACCAATACATAACAGTCATTACACCAGTGACAGTACACCAATACATAACAGTCATTACACCAGTCAGTGACAGTACATCAATACATAACAGTCATTACACCAGAGACAGTACACCAATACATAATAGTCATTACACCAGTCAGTGACAGTACACAAATACATAACAGTCATTACAGCAGAGACAGTACACCAATACATAAGTCATTACACCAGAGACAATACACCAATACATAACAGTCATTACACCAGTCAGTGACAGTACACCAATACATAACAGTCATTACACCAGTCAGTGACAGTACACTAATACATAACAGTCATTAAACTGGTCTGTGACAGTACACCAATACATAACAGTCATTACACCAGTCAGTGACAGTACACCAATACATAACAGTCATTACACCTGTCAGTGACAGTACACCAATACATAACAGTCATTACACCAGTCAGTGACAGTACACCAATACATAACAGTCATTACACCAGTCAGTGACAGTACACCAATACATAACAGTCATTACACCAGTCAGTGACAGTACACCAATACATAACAGTCATTAAACCAGTGACAGTACACCAATACATAACAGTCATTACACCTGTCAGTGACAGTACACCAATACATAACAGTCATTACACCAGTCAGTGACAGTACACCAATACATAACAGTCATTACACCAGTCAGTGACAGTACACCAATACATAACAGTCATTACACCAGTCAGTGACAGTACACCAATACATAACAGTCATTACACCAGTGACAGTACACCAATACATAACAGTCATTACACCAGTCAGTGACAGTACACCAATACATAACAGTCATTACACTAGTCAGTGACCGTACACCTATACATAACAGTCATTACACCAGTCAGTGACAGTACACCAATACATAACAGTCATTACACCAGTGACAGTACACCAATACATAACAGTCATTACACCAGTGAAAGTACACCAATACATAACAGTCATTACACCAGTGACAGTACACCAATCCATAACAGTCATTACACCAGTCAGTGACAGTACACCTATACATAACAGTCATTACACCAGTCAGAGACAGTACACCAATACATAACAGTCATTACACCAGTGACAGTACACCAATCCATAACAGTCATTACACCAGTCAGTGACAGTACACCTATACATAACAGTCATTACACCAGTGACAGTACACCAATACCTAACAGTCATTACACCAGTGACAGTACACCTATACATAACAGTCATTACACCAGTCAGTGACAGTACACCTATACATAACAGTCATTACACCAGTCAGTGACAGTACACCAATACATAACAGTCATTACACCAGTCAGTGACAATACACCTATACATAACAGTCATTACACCAGTCATTGACAGTACACCAATACATAACAGTCATTACACCAGTGACAGTACACCAATACATAACAGTCATTACACCAGTCAGTGACAGTACACCAATACATAACAGTCATTACACCCGCGACAGTACACCAATACATAACAGTCATTACACCAGTGACAGTACCAATACATAACAGTCATTACACCAGTGACAGTACACCAATACATAACAGTCATTACACCAGTGACAGTACACCAATACATAACAGTCATTACACCAGTCAGTGTCAGTACACCAATACATAACAGTCATTACACCAGTCAGTGACAGTACACCTATACATAACAGTCATTACACCAGTTAGAGACAGTACACCAATACATAACAGTCATTACACCAGTCAGTGACAGTACACCAATACATAACAGTCATTACACCAGTCAGTGACAGTACACCAATACATAACAGTGAAAGGAGAGAGAAAAACAGTACCACTGAAACACGATAGCAAAAAATATCCTGATAAATCAGTAAAATGTGTCAATCGATTTTTTCTTACTATTAAACCATTTTTGTTAAGTGGCGCGTCCTCATACACATACACACATGTATATATGTGTATTTATACATCTGTATATATGTATATATACATGTATATATATATATATATATATATATATATATATATATATATATATATATATAAATATATATATATATATATATATATATATATATACATATATATATATATATATATATATATATATATATATATATATATATATATATATATATATATATATATATATATTCATATATATGTGTGTGTGTATGTATGCGTGTATATACCTAGATGTATATAAACATATGGATATATGTAGATATATATGTATAAATATATAAGGGAGAGAATTGGGAGTGTTTAACACTCCACTTATCAAATAGGCAGTATATGGTTAGCTCAATGTCAGAGGACAGAGCCGTAATACAATTAACAACAAAGAGCGCTTAGAACATAGGTATATCTTTAATTGCTAACAGTGTTTCGTCCACAATAGAAGTGGGACTCTTCAGAGCATAAAGAGTAAATACAAAGTATACAAGCATTGACAAAGCCAAAACAGAAGAATATATGTGGGGATACCATAAGTTGAGAGGAGTTTAAAGAGTAAAGTAAAAGGAGCAAAATAAGAGGAGTAAAATAAGAGGAGTAAAATAAAATAAACATAAAAATAAGAATAGGATTAAGAATAAAAAAAAAGAATAAGATTAAAAAAAAAGAAAAAAAAAAGAAAAAAAAAAGAATAAAAAAAAGAATAAAAAAAGAATAAGATTAAGAATAAAAATAATAATAAAAATAATAATACTATTAATAATAAAAATAAAAATAAAAGTAAAAATACAGTATACACTAATACAAATAACATATCATAGACGGGTGGGCACAAGTTAAGAGGTAGAGATAGATAAAAAATAGATAAGAGGTAGATAAAAAATAGATAAAAAATAATAAATAATAAATAAATAAAAAATAGATAAGAAATAGATAAAAAATAGCTAAAAAATAGATAAAAAATAGATAAGAAATAGATAAAAATAGCTAAAAAATAGATAAAAGATAAATAATGAAAAAATAATAAAAAATAAAAAATATATGATAAAATAAAATAAAATAAAATAAAGTAAAATAAAATAAAATAATATAATAAAAGGTAGATTAAAATATACACCAGAAGATAGATAAAATAAAAAAACAATACACCAAAGAAAATGGAGTAAAATATACACCATAAAGGAAGGTGTGGGTAAAGATTAGACTGGCAAATGCATAAGCTATCAAGCTGTGTTCAACAAAGGATACACGTACAACACATAAGATACACAACGATATATATACACAAAAATATATATAAAAAATATATATAAAAGAGACGTATATATAAGGATATATATATATATATATATGCGCATATCAGTCCAAGTAATGTATATTTATAAAGATGTAACTGGGGGTAAAAAGATGTAATAAGGGTAATCAAGATGGTAATTATTAGGGCATGTAAAATAATATTATTATAGAAATCCTAAGGTGACACTAGTGTCGACTCATGGTGATATATGGAATATATCAGGAGCACACGAACGCCTTAGGTGTTGCAGTTAGCCGCAGTTCAACAATAGAGTGTTCAAATGAGATTTTCCATGAACAGATGCTATGTCCGCACTAGATTGAGTTGACCATTACAATGCAATGGAAACATCCCAGGTTGGACAGTCCCAGACGTTCACACTCCAAAGTTCAATCCACAGGTGTGCATTGATAGAGTTGAGCGGTTAGGCAATCCGAAAAAGTTTACACTACAAAGTTCAATACACAGACGTGCATAGCATCTGTTCATGGAAAATCTCATTTGAACACTCTATTGTTGAACTGCGGCTAACTGCAACACTTAAGGCGTTCGTGTGCTCCTGTTATATTCCATATATCACCATGAGTCGACACTAGTGTCACCTTAGGATTTCTATAATAATATTATTTTACATGCCCTAATAATTACCATCTTGATTACCCTTATTACATCTTTTTACCCCCAGTTACATCTTTATAAATATACATTACTTGGACTGATATGTGCATATATATATATATATATATCCTTATATATACGTCTCTTTTATATATATTTTTTATATATATTTTTGTGTATATATATCGTTGTGTATCTTATGTGTTGTACGTGTATCCTTTGTTGAACATAGCTTGATAGC
Organism: Eledone cirrhosa; assembly: GCA_964016885.1. Classification (NCBI taxonomy): domain Eukaryota; kingdom Metazoa; phylum Mollusca; class Cephalopoda; order Octopoda; family Eledonidae; genus Eledone; species Eledone cirrhosa. The sequence continues at coordinate 204,410,134 of OZ024742.1, read as the reverse complement.
TTATGCATTTGCCAGTCTAATCTTTACCCACACCTTCCTTTATGGTGTATATTTTACTCCATTTTCTTTGGTGTATTGTTTTTTTATTTTATCTATCTTCTGGTGTATATTTTAATCTACCTTTTATTATATTATTTTATTTTATTTTACTTTATTTTATTTTATTTTATTTTATCATATATTTTTTATTTTTTATTATTTTTTCATTATTTATCTTTTATCTATTTTTTAGCTATTTTTATCTATTTCTTATCTATTTTTTTATCTATTTTTTAGCTATGTTTTATCTATTTCTTATCTATTTTTTATTTATTTATTATTTATTATTTTTTATCTATTTTTTATCTATTTTATGAATACACACACGTGTACATATGTAGATGTACCGAGCTTTTCACTGGTCACTTTACTGTGAGTGTCCAGCTATTCTGTATGTAAACACACAGACAAACCGGTTTTTAGAGTCATACTGGTTTTTGAGGAAACACCTTTCCTCTATTCTCCAGAAAGCCAGACAAGGAATATTGGACTATGTACACGTGTGTGTATTCATATGCATACTAGTATTTCAGTATACATATGTGGATGTACATTTTAACTTAATTGTTTAAGCGTCAGTCATACAAAAGTGAGTTACAAACGAAACGAAATTTAATTTCGTTTCGTTATTTGTTTTTATCGTCTCCGTTGAACCGGTACGTACTCACGCTCTATGCAAATTAGTCTGCCCACTACTAATTTTCATAGAAAAAGCATATAACGATATGTGCTTTTACGATTCTCTAGAAAGGCCGGAAGATAGGTAAATATTGCTGATGAGATGTAACAACATCGAAACTAGTCCAATATTCCTTGTCTGGCTTTCTGGAGAATAGAGGAAAGGTGTTTCCTCAAAAACCAGTATGACTCTAAAAACCGGTTTGTCTGTGTGTTTACATACAGAATAGCTGGACACTCACAGTAAAGTGACCAGTGAAAAACTCGGTACATCTACATATGTACACGTGTGTGTATTCATATGCATACTAGTATTTCAGTATACATATGTGGATGTACATTTTTAACTTAATTGTTTAAGCGTCAGTCATACAAAAGTGAGTTACAAACGAAACGAAATTTAATTTCGTTTCGTTATTTGTTTTTATATATATATTAATATATATATATATATATATATATATATATATATATATATATATATATATATATAAATATTAATATATATATTAATATATATATATATATATTAATATATATGACCAAAGATTAATATGGTTCGTTGATTACTCAATGAATACAATTTTACAATAGATTAAAAGCACTCAACAAGAAATTTTCCTGGATATTAATAATGATGTATTTGAAATTATCACCAATCTTGGAATAGAGCGGAAAACCGAACCTTTCCTACCAAAGCAACCGCGGATAAATTTTAAAGACCTTAAAATGAATTTCGAAGAGGACTTACTAGTTAGACTTATGGCACCCTCTAAATAGGATCTTGGAATAATTAGTAAAAATATAATAGATGGGATTTTACCAACTCTTAAATTGAGGTCATGGCTAAATCTATGGAAAGGCACTAGTGAAGTCATAGATTGGTTCAATAATATCAAAAATAAAAATAATTGTTAGTTCATTCAAATGGACATAGCGAGTTATTATTCCTCGATAACTCCTAATGTATTAAATAAGGCGCTATCATATGCATATAAACATACGGACTTATCTAGTGATGAGATAAATATTATTGTTTCTACTTTAGGCACAAGGCCAGCAATTACCCAGTGCATTACTGGTACTTTATTTTATCGATGAGATAAATATTATATTAATAAGCAAGGCGAACTTTGATTGATTTTAATAATGATCTTTGGACTAGATCGGATAGATAAGAATTTTGACATTACTATGGGTTCGTCTGATTCGGCACAAGTTACGGATCTTGTGGGAATTTTTATCCTTAACATGATAAATAGAAAACTGCCGGAGATTACCGGAGGTTTATATAGAGACGATATACTATTTATTGTAGAAAAACATAATAATAGCGAATTAAATAGAGTAAAGAAAATAATTATAGAATTTTTTTAAAATTACGACCTGAAATTAGAAGTAGAAAATAATAATAAAATAGTTAATTTTTTAGACGTGACTCTTAATTTGAACTCAGGCCTTTATTATCCTTTCCATAAACTCAATGAGAATTTAAATTATGTTAGTTTTTATTCTAATCATCCTAAAAGTGTTAAGAATTTAATAGTCAACAGTGTACAACAACGAATATCCCGGCTATCTGCTAATAGATCCATATTTAATAGTAAGGCTGTATATTATAATGAAGCTTTACGTAAAGCTGAATATAACAATAATATTGAGTATATAGAAAAAATACTGAAAATAATATTAATTATAATCACACTAATTATAATAAAAATAAATATAAAAATAATAACTTGAGGAATAATATTACTCTATTTTCAATAGACACGCAGTTAAACTTTCTTATTCAACTATGAATATTGCTCAAAATATAGCAAAAATAATTAGTAAAAATCTTAATTTGAACCAACATATAATTAGCAATAATAACAATACATTAGTTAACAGGAATAACAATAATAGTTTAAATACGAATAATAGTAGAACACCTGTAAATAATAATGTGAATAGTTTAAGGTCTTGAAATAACATTGAGAAGAAATGTAATTGTAGAAAGAAGTCCGAAAGTCCTTTACAAAATAATTGCCTTGACAAGAATCTAGTATATAAATGTACCATTAAGACAAATAATAATATATATAATTATATTGGTGCCACTTCATCCAAATTTAAGGAACGTTGTTATAATCATAGACATTCTTTTAGTAAACCAGATAAGAAATTTTCAATTTCACTTTGGCAATTAATATGGTCTTTAAAGGACAATAATATTAAATACTCCATCACTTGGACCAAATTAGAGAATGCCAATTCCTATCAGAACGCATCTATTTCGCTAAATTGCAATCTTTGTAACTTCGAGACTCTACAGATAATTATAAATTATGACAATTTAATAAAAAAACAAACAAAAAAAAACGAATTATTCAGTAGTTGTCACCATAAAATTGGTAAAACGTTCCAGGCATTGTACAAATTTCGGAAAAATATTGACAATTAATAATTTAATATATATATGTTTTTGCCTTATTGTGGTAATAATAAGAGTCTCGTTATCCTATGTTTTGATTAGGACAGTTCAATATTTAACTAGACATCTTTTCTGATATTTGCAATAGATGATTTATGGTTTTCGAAATATCGCGGAATGTGAGAGTAGACATATGTTATAAATGTTTGTCCGTAAAAAATTCTTTTCTTTTTGACTAGCTTGCTAAATTATATTAGTTTCAAAATATGTAGACTAATAATATACAGACTATCATTAAAATGAAACTATATATCAAAATAAGTAAATATAGAAGTAAATATGACCTTTCATTAAATTAACGGAATTTAAACTTTTGAAAGTAAATGTAACTGCAGTTTAATCCTAGAAATTAAATAAAAATTAAACAATAGTGAATATTTTATAAAGATATATATTAAATAATTTGAGTAATATATGATCTAAACATATTATATATATTGATGGTGATTTATGTATGGTATTAGATTTTAATACATATGTAATAATTATTTAAATACGCTTTAAAGATTAATTCTTTTACAGTTGTAACAAAATATTTATAGAATATCTTACCTTAAAATTAAAAATAATTGTTTCTACTTTTGGCACAAGGCCAGCAATTATCCAAGTGTATTACTGGTACTTTATTTTATCGATCCCATAAGGATGAAAGGCAAAGTTAACCTCGGCGGGATTTGAACTCAGACCATAAAGGGCCGTAACTCTTTGCTGCAAAGCATGGTGTCCGACCCTCTACCGATATTGCCAATCCACCGCCCTTAAAATTAAAAATAATAATCTATAATGAGTTAAATTAAATTATATAAATTTTTAATTAAACTATATATGTGATTACTATAGAAAATAATTTATACTGATTAATTTTGATATAATATATAAGTATAATTAGCTAATGCATAATCAAATACAAAAGTTATTCAATTGATTATGTGAATTGATTGGATGTCCTATTAGATCGAGCATTTAAAAACAACGGTATTTTTATTCTATCCCCCTCTATTTGATGTTTCTTTATTTTTCTTTATTTTCTTTACCCCTTCTGTTCCCTTTACTTTCCTCACATCTTTCCTCTTTATTCCTCTTTTATTTTTATATATTTCTTTTACTCATTCATCCTTTTATTTTTATTTATTTATCTATTTATGTATGTATTTATGTATGTATTTATTTATTTTTTCTTGCCTTTCCTCTTACTTACACTCTCTCATATCTCTAATTTACTCTACGTCCTTTTCTTAAAGTTTATCATATT
>OZ024742.1:204398189-204400689 GCA_964016885.1 Eledone cirrhosa | reverse complement strand
AGGCTAAGGTTGTTAGAAAGAAGAAGACAGTCATCACGATATAAACCACCTTTTTTTACCCTTTGTGTTTTCATTGGTCAATTTTGAACTGACATTTTGAATTGTTGTTATTATCAATAAATATACTTCATTATTTCTGAAGACGGCGTATATATGAGTTAGGTATGTATATTTAATCTTGATAATTTGTATAATTTTGTATAATTCTGTACATAGATCTGTTAAATATGCATACCAATTATAACACATATATGCCCTAGAAACGATCGTTAAATAGTGAACTTTTTTTGTTTAATATAAGGAATTGTTTGTTCATTATTTGTTTAATATTTTATCTTGACTCTGTATACCGTTTATCTTTCACCGAAAGTGGATTTTCATTACATCTCTTCTTTCCATGATATCCGGAATACATTGAGTTCTTCATACGGATTGGACACTACCGTAAACTCTTGGTAGATTTATCTACATATATATATATATATATATATATATATATATATATATATATATATATATAAAAATATATATATACATACATACATATATATATATATATATATATATATATATATATATATATATATATATATATATATATATATATATATATATATATATATATATATATATATATATATATTAATATATATATATATATTTTCTGAAGACAGCATATATATGTGTAGGTATGTATATTCCTTCTGATAGTTTGTAAAAATTTTACATAGATCTATAGGATATGCATACCAACACTAACATATATATCCTAGAAACGATCGTAAAATGATGAATTTTTTAATATAAGGAACTGTTTCTTTGTTTATTCATTATTTTTATTAATTTATATATTAATATATATATATATATTAATATATATATATATATTAATATATATATATATATATATATTAATATATATATATATGTTAATATATATATATATTAATATAAAATATATATATATTAATATATATATATATATTAATATATATATATATATATTAATATATATATATATATATATATATATATATATATATATATATATATATATATATATATATATATATATATATATATATATATATATATATATATAAATATATACGATATTAAACAAATGGAAACTATATTTATAAAACCATATTTATTTCATTATACATATTTCGGGGATACCATATTAAAAATATGGCATGCCTTCTTCAGATAAAATACAATATATAAACAGTTTTATAAATAATTTTAACGTACCATAAATATTGATCAACTTTTATGTAAGAATCATAAGAATTCTTTCACAGATCCAAACAAGAAATCTTCAACTTCACTATCAGGCTTACTCTGGCAACTTAAACATGATAACGTTGGGTATTCGATGTTTTGGAATATTGTCTCACGAGGGATTCCTTTTAATTCCTCATCTGAGACATGTGACCTCTGTGTGGAGGAGATATTCTTTATATTAAAATCTAAAAATTCCCTTAATTTAAGGAGCAATTTATTCAGTTGCTGCAGACATAGATTGAACTCAACGTTTAAATATAAATATAAATTTAAAATGTAGTATAATTAGTTAAGATATTTAATTAATGTATGAAACCTGACGATAAATCTTTCGATTCCTTCAACTTTTTCTTTTAAACCTTCTTCATAAATATATATACTAATGATGTAATTAAACTACCCTAAAATGTAGATGCTCCCAATCTATTGAATACATTTTACGCTAGATAAACTTCTATACTAAATATAAGAGCATCTGTAGAACAACAGGGTCTCCTAAATCTTTTAAATGATTTCTGCTAAATAAGTTTTGTTGAATAATTTTTGTTTTTTTGTTTGCTTTTTGATTCTGATTGCTTCTAATGAACTTGGCAATATATTGTCAGATAAATTGGAAGGGTAGATTTCTGTGGTTGATATGGGGTGCATACTGTGTTTTTTACGGCCCGAGATACTCTAGGGAGTGATGAAAATATTTTTAACGTTTTGATATCTCTGTGCTGATATATTAATATCTGGTTGTCTCTGTACAAAGGCCATATGTATTAATATGAATATGGAATGATTACAGAGTAACATGTAAATAAACAAATAAATAAATGAACATAAACACACACAGACACCCGGATGTGGCGCATGCGCAGACTGAGCACACAACACACACACAGAAACAAAATGGCGTAGGACAGAACAAAGGAGAGGCACAAAAACAAAGAAAGGGATCCCCAGACACTGAAGAGGTCACAGAGTGTGTGACGAAAGAACTATGACTATATATAAACAACTATCTGGTTATGGAACCAACCAACCAACCAGAAATTTATAGATTTATAAACTTATAAATTTATAAATATATAATAAATTGAAGTGAAAGCAACTGGTGCGTGTGTTTCTTATTGGCAACATGACCCTCCCAAAGTATAACAATATATTTATATATATATATATTAATATATATATTAATATATATATATTAATATATATATATATTTAT
>OZ024742.1:204378189-204390689 GCA_964016885.1 Eledone cirrhosa | reverse complement strand
AGCTAATACAACATCCTTGGCTGAAATAATTAATAATTATAGAAAAAGGAATATCGATTATAACCTGACCTGGAGTGTGCTCAAAAGGGCCACCCCTTATCAAAATAACAGATATGAGTGTAGATTATGTTCCCAGGAACTTTTTGAAATCATGAAATCTAAGGATATCCTATTAAATAAGCGACAAGAATTAATTATATCGTGCAATCATAGAATTAGAAGAACTTTCAAATATTATAAACCTAATCAATATACACCTTACACTTATATTTTACAAATTATTATAATTAGATTTTTTAATTTAGTTAACCTATATTTAGTATTTTACTGCTGAGAACTTCATAATTTTATTTCCCTTTTACAGCTCTCTTTTCCTAAAATTAATACCTATAAGTATACATATAAACTATTTTAATTTCCTGTTATGAATCTAAATTCCTTGTAGTCTATATAAGTTTGTTATTTCTCACTAATACATTTATCCCTAAAACATTTTTTTTCCTTCGTTTTTAACAACATTCTTTAATAACATCTATTTAATAACATCTATTTAATAACATCTATATGAATTAATATAAATGTATCCCTATAAGTATACCTATCAATTAAATTAATTTAATTTCTTTTTATAGATCTAAATTCCTTATGTTTAAAATAAGATTGGTATTTCTCACTAACACATTTATCCTAAAATTTTATTCTCCTTCGATTTTAACATTAGCATTATTCTTTAATAACATCAAATTTTCGTGTACCTTTCACCGGCTTGACCTCTTTTCACCCCCAAAGTAATCTTTTCATTCAAAATATTCTTTCCATTCAAAACTGAAGTCTGCATTCCTCTACCCCTAAATTAAATTTCTACTACTTTTCTATTGGTCAATTCAAAACCTGTTCCCGAACAAACCTACTATATTAAATCTTTGTTGTTTTTTTTCAATCACTATTTCTGAAGACAGCATATATATGTGTAGCTATGTATATTTTCTCTGATAGTTTGTAAAATGTTTACATAGATCTATATGATATACATACCAACACACATATATATCCTAGAAACGATCGTAAAATGATGAATTTTTTAATATAAGGAACTGCATCTTTGTTTTGATTCATTGTTTTTATTAATTTATATATATATAGATATATATATATATATATATATATATATATATATATATATATATATATATATATATATATATATATATATATTAATATATATATATATATATATTAATATATATATATATATATTAATATATATATATATATATATATATATATATATATATATATATATATATATATATATATATATATATATATATATATATATTAATATATATATATATATATATATATATATATATATATATATATATATATATATATATATATTAATATATATATATATACATTAATATATATATATATATTAATATATATATATATAAATATGCTTTTGTCCTGAAGGTGTGTCGACACCAACTTGCAAATACTCTTGCTAATATGTGGAGGAACTCACTGGACACTGGCTATATTCCTGAAAACTTTCTGTCCCAGTCCGTTGTCCCAGTCTTCAAAAAGGGAAATAAGTCCCTTGAAATGAACTACCGTCCGATCTCACTCACCTCTCATATTATCAAGGTATTTGAGAGGGTGGTGAGATCACGAATAACCCACTTTCTTGAAAGCAACGGCCTGCTGAACTCCAACCAACATGGATTCCGTAATGGAAGGGACTACCTAACGCAGCTCCTGCATCACTTTGACGATGCTTTGAGAGCAATGGGAGAGGGCTCCAACACTGATGTCATCTACCTTGATTTCAGCAAGGCCTTCAACAGGCTTGATCATAAGATTCTACTGAAAAAACTATGCAATGTTGGTGTCTCTGGAAGGTTACTACAGTGGATCAAATGTTTCCTGACAGGCAGAACCCAGCATGTGTAGCCGAAGGAGTAAAATCAAGCCCTGCCAAAGTCAGCAGTGGCGTCCCACACGGCACTGTGTTGGGCCCACTTCTTTTCATCATCTATATTAATGACATTACTGACACAGCAACATCAGAATCTTCGCAGATGATTCCAAGCTCCAAAGGGTCATCAATGAGGTAGGTGACCGGACTTGTCTCCAGTCAGACCTACTGGCTGTTATCCAATGGGCAGAGATGAAAAATATGCTGTTGAATGAGGATAAATTTGAACTAATCCACTTTGGAAAAAGGATGCCCTGAAACTACCATACTCTCTTCCTTCGGGTGAAACTTTAGTGGCTTCCAATAACATCAGAGACCTGGGAGTAATTGTGGACAACACTATAAGCTGGGCCACTCATATAAACAGCAAAGTTGATATGGCCCGCAGAATATGTTCCTGGGTTCTCAAAACTTTCCAGTCGAGAGATATCCATACTGTTGTCCTTCTCTTCTCCACTTTTGCCCTACCCCACCTTGAATACTGTTGTCCACTGTGGTCACCCCACACGAAACAAAGTACCATGAAAGTTGAAGCACCCCAAAGGTCAATTACAAAAAAGATAGTTGGCATGACAGGCCTTGACTATTGCGGTCGATTAGAAAAGCTCAAACTTTATTCTCTTCCACGTCGCCGTGAGCGCTACTTTATCAACTCACCTTTTGAAAAGCAGAAGAACTGCGAAACCGGTAAAGGAACCAAATAAATATATATATTTTAAAAAAAAATAAGACTCCAGTTGCATTTTCGATTTCATCTCTTTTTCTTTATACTTTCACTCGTGTAGGACACCTCGGTTATTTTTCAATTTGTAAAAAAAACCTCTCTTTCTAATATATTAATATATATATATATTTATATATATTAATATATATATATATATATTAATATATATGTATATATACAGATTAATATATATATATGATTGAGGGGCATGTCCCTACTAAAGAGTGGAATTGCAGAAGGAAGGACAAATGCCCACTAGCTGGGCACTGCCTTATCAGGAACGTGGTATATGCTTGTAACGTAACCACAGGCACGTATACTAAGACGTATGTAGGATCAACCGCTAATGAGTTCAAGACGAGGTTCAACGCCCACCAGCATAGCTTCCGTAATGAGAAGCTTAAAAATACCACGTCGTTAGCGGGGCATATACATAGCTTAAAACAAACAAAAACCCCCTACACACTAAGCTGGAGATGCCTTACTAAGGCTCCTCCATATAGCTCGTTGAGCAGGTGTTGTAGCCTGTGCCTATCTGAATCTCATGCCATAGTATTCTCAGGGCTCAACTTGCTCAACAGGAGATCAGAAATCTTCTCGTCCTGCCCCCATACCATACTTAGCTCTTTCTTTTTCTTCAGACCGGACACATAGCCATGACACCACCCATTTCTGCACGTGGCGGCCCCGCTGGCGTACAGGGTGCTCTGTGGTAACCCCGGCCGCATGGATGCCTCGGCTCCCCGATTGGCGATGGGGACTCTGGTGAGGAACAGACGACCCTGTGTCCCAATTGCCAACCTGGGATTGGTGGCAACACTGTTGCTGGGCACCCTGGGGGCAGCTGATGCTTGCGATGCAGGACATCGTGAGGGCCTGGAACCACGTTGACTAATCTGAGAGGGTGCCGTCGGAGATGTATGTCAACAAACTCGAGAACTGCCTAGGGAAACAGTAACAAAACACCCAATATGGCGGCCGCTCCCTGCCTATAGCCACTCACCCCCACCCCTCCCTTAGTAAACCCCCGCCCAAATAGATGCCCCCCCATTCTTTTGAGCTGGTTCTTTATTATCAGTGATTAGTTCTTTACTAATAGGAATTTTTTTTGTATTTCACCACGGTCGACATAATGGGCTTGGAGAGTTGACTCCCTTGAAGTCTGACCACTCGATAAGTTGGGGGTTGTGCCCCTTGAGCAGGGGTGTGTATAGCTGGTCTACCTGCTGTCTGCTACCACCCGAAACTGGACACGGTCGTAGCCACAGGCCAGCGCGTGCGCGATAGCATAGAATGTATATTTTCTGCTGGTCACCCCGTGTAATATGATACCCTAAGATTCCATGCTTGAGATTCACCGAAGCATGCGCAGTCTTAACCGGGAGATGACATGCGAACTTGAAAATACCACAAGCGAGACCCTCTGGATAACGTAGACGCAGGACCATACCCGCAAATACATACCCTGATCTGTCTTGAATATACAGGGCTGACGGAATATGGATAACACGACCACCATCTAAGCTGAGACCGACCCATACAGCAAACAAAGAGGGGACAGCCCTTCGCTTTTGACCAGTCGCGTGTGGACTTGGAGTTCGTAATATACCACCCCAGTCAAATCCACACTGGTTTTTTAACAATATAGCATGTAGACCAATACATCTGCGTAGCGAAACCTTGGACTTAGAACCGGCAGGCTCGTCTATCGCGAAAGCGTTCAACCCCTGAAACTAAAAGATCGAACGGATCACATCCGGCAACCACTGGCTATTAGATCCACAGGTACATCTCCCAGAGAGTCCACGCAGATAATAGTGAACCCCAGGTGATCTATGAACGTTTAAACAAGACCAGCTGCGCCTGGAGCTATGCAGATGACTGCATACGCATAATGGATATCGTGCCTGGAGCTATGCAGGGGACTGCATAGGCAGAATGGATATCGCGCCCACACGGTCACCAGTACTGTTCATCCTGTTATATGTATGTAAATATCAGTGCGCGGGATATCCCTGAGTACATTTTCTTGACCATCAATTGTTAATCAATTGTTTGTTATTTAGGCAAGAATGTACCATTGTGTCTGTGCTAGTCCTATGTGTTGCTGTGTGTGTGTAAAGTATCCGAGCGCGGGATATCCCTGAGCTAATTTTGCCTGACCCTTAATAGTGTTCTGATTACTTGTTGATTGGGCAGGAATATATATTGTTGTCTTTGTTGATCCTGTATCAATAACTTTGTGATAATTTTGTAATAATTTTATGATAATTTTGTAATAATTTTGCGATAATTTTATGATAATTTGATAATTTTGTAATGATTTTGTGGTAATTTTGTGATGATTTGATAATTTTGTAATGATTTTGTGGTAATTTTGTAATAATTTTGTAATAATTTTTAATCCTGTATCAATAATTTTAGAATGTTTTTTTGTGATAATACATGGTTAGATCACTGAAGCTACCTTATACCTTCTTAAAGATACATTTTATAATTATTGTCTTTTTGCTTATGTATTTTCTTAGTTACCACTTTCTTTAATCTTGCCCAACTTGATAAACTCCTTGAATTGCTCCCTAATTAAATTACTTAAATTGCTTAGATTATTGTATCTATTATGCCTAAGTTGTATCTGTTGAAGCAGCCCTTTGAAAATTCCTCGGATATCCCAAATACCGTAATTTTTAATTTTTAACTTTTAATGTATAATTTTCCTCAATTCGTTTTTATATTTATCCTTAAAGGCTCTCTAAAATTTTAATTCTTCGAAGGGTCTCTCGGAAGAAGTTCCTATTGGAAATATTAAAGGGGCCTTTTCTGAGAGATTTATGGAAGGCTCTCTGAATTAACCTCTAATTGATTAGTTTCTTTCAACTTAGTTTTCAATTCAGTTTTCTGAATTTTGTAAACGTGATCTCGGGGGAAGAAGGTTTTTTTTTTTCGGAAAAATTTTTTTTTCTCTAGAAGAAATTTCATAGAAACTTTATATATTTTTTAGGGAAACTTTATATTTTTATTTTCTTATTTTATTAGCCTCTTAATTTTCTTCTAGTCTAATAGGTTTATTGGAGCTTTATGCACTCATTGAGGGATTTTCTAAGGTGCTTCTACGGGACCCCAAGTCTTTTAGTTTAATGTTGATGCGTAAATTATATATTTTTGTCTAATTTTTAAACTTCAATCCCTGACCCCGACAACTAATATAAAAGAGCCCCCCTTAGAATATTGACCACAACTATACAAGCGGAGTTGCTGATGTATACAACAATTTCAAACTGCTAGCCTTGAGTGATACGTTGATGTAAACAATGATCTTGCAATCACATGTTATATGCCTTGATAAGTCCCACCATGGGGTCGGACGAAACGGCTGTCGGCAATAAACTTGTTATAATGTCATAATAGTTCCTTTGTTCTTTTTCACAAATATTTCTGCTCTGCGTATACGCATAGAGCTTAACTAGCTACCTCACATATTTGGTAAGTCAGACGTGATCATCGCGATTCACGTACGACCTACCATACATCTTACTTATATTTATATATATGTATATATACAGATTAATATATATATATATATTAATATATATATATATATATATTAATATATATGTATATATACAGATTAATATATATATATTAATATATATATTTTAACGGAAAAAATGAAACGAAATTCCGTTTCTCACTCTTAGTACGGCTGTTACTTAAATATAAGTATGTACGTATACATACTTATATATATATATATATTAATATATATGTATAAATACAGATTAACATATATATATATAAATATATATGTATATATACAGATTAATATATATATATATATATATATATATATATATATTGAAACAAAATGAAAACGAAATTTCATTTCTCACTCTTAGTATGGCACTTACTTAAATGTAAGTATGCATGTATACGTACATACATATATGTATACAGACGTACAGTAGCATGCACATATATATATATATATACATATATACATACATATGCATACAGGTATACATACATATATGCACGTATCAGTTTAGCGGCGCTTATTATAACGTCGCTTTGTTCGTTTGTAAACAAACTGAACAGCCTGAATTTATGCCATACGGTGTTAAGGCAACCACGTCACCTTTTTGTTCAACACTGACACAGGAACGATGTACTAGTTTCAAGCTTGTTAGCTATCATCAGCACCGTTTACCCATCTGCCAGATAGTTGAACGTTCGAAAGTATATACTTTCCTTATGAAAATTAACGGCTGAGCAGCCTAATTTGCATATTGAGTGAGTTAAATCGGTCAGGCATACCGAAAACGATAAATTGAAACAAAATGAAAACGAAATTTCATTTCTCACTCTTAGTATGGCACTTACTTAAATGTAAGTATGCATGTATACGTACATACATATATGTATACAGACGTACAGTAGCATGCACATATATATATATATATACATATATACATACATATGCATACAGGTACACATACATATATGCACGTATCAGTTTAGCGGCGCTTATTATAACGTCGCTTTGTTCGTTTGTAAACAAACTGAACAGCCTGAATTTATGCCATACGGTGTTAAGGCAACCACGTCACCTTTTTGTTCAACACTGACACAGGAACGATGTACTAGTTTCAAGCTTGTTAGCTATCATCAGCACCGTTTACCCATCTGCCAGATAGTTGAACGTTCGAAAGTATATACTTTCCTTATGAAAATTAACGGCTGAGCAGCCTAATTTGCATATTGAGTGAGTTAAATCGGTCAGGCATACCGAAAACGATAAATTGAAACAAAATGAAAACGAAATTTCATTTCTCACTCTTAGTATGGCACTTACTTAAATGTAAGTATGCATGTATACGTACATACATATATGTATACAGACGTACAGTAGCATGCACATATATATATATATATACATATATACATACATATGCATACAGGTACACATACATATATGCACGTATCAGTTTAGCGGCGCTTATTATAACGTCGCTTTGTTCGTTTGTAAACAAACTGAACAGCCTGAATTTATGCCATACGGTGTTAAGGCAACCACGTCACCTTTTTGTTCAACACTGACACAGGAACGATGTACTAGTTTCAAGCTTGTTAGCTATCATCAGCACCGTTTACCCATCTGCCAGATAGTTGAACGTTCGAAAGTATATACTTTCCTTATGAAAATTAACGGCTGAGCAGCCTAATTTGCATATTGAGTGAGTTAAATCGGTCAGGCATACCGAAAACGATAAATTGAAACAAAATGAAAACGAAATTTCATTTCTCACTCTTAGTATGGCACTTACTTAAATGTAAGTATGCATGTATACGTACATACATATATGTATACAGACGTACAGTAGCATGCACATATATATATATATATACATATATACATACATATGCATACAGGTACACATACATATATGCACGTATCAGTTTAGCGGCGCTTATTATAACGTCGCTTTGTTCGTTTGTAAACAAACTGAACAGCCTGAATTTATGCCATACGGTGTTAAGGCAACCACGTCACCTTTTTGTTCAACACTGACACAGGAACGATGTACTAGTTTCAAGCTTGTTAGCTATCATCAGCACCGTTTACCCATCTGCCAGATAGTTGAACGTTCGAAAGTATATACTTTCCTTATGAAAATTAACGGCTGAGCAGCCTAATTTGCATATTGAGTGAGTTAAATCGGTCATTCAACTATCTGGCAGATGGGTAAACGGTGCTGATGATAGCTAACAAGCTTGAAACTAGTACATCGTTCCTGTGTCAGTGTTGAACAAAAAGGTGACGTGGTTGCCTTAACACCGTATGGCATAAATTCAGGCTGTTCAGTTTGTTTACAAACGGACAAAGCGACGTTATAATAAGCGCCGCTAAACTGATACGTGCATATATGTATGTGTACCTGTATGCATATGTATGTATATATGTATATATATATATATATGTGCATGCTACTGTACGTCTGTATACATATATGTATGTACGTATACATGCATACTTACATTTATATATATATTAATATATATGAAAGACGTAAAAACTTTAGTAAGTTAATTTTAAAATTTTCTTATTTTACGTCTTTCATATAATTGTTCTGCATCCCCTTGCATAGAACCACAAAGGTACTAAGACATAACATATATATTTGCTAGCATGAGTATACATCTGTATACATATGTTGGTAGATATACTAATTCTCTATATATTAATATATATGTATATATACAGATTAATATATATATATATATATATATATATATATATATATATATATATATATATATATATATATATATATATATATATATATATATATATATATATATATATAATATATATGTATATATATATGTACATATTAATATATATATATATATATATATTAATATATATGTATTGTTATACTTTGGGAGGGTCATGTTGCCAATAAGAAACACACGCACCAGTGGCTTTCACTTCAATTTATCATAATAAATTTATAAATTGAGGAATTTATAAATTTCCGGTCGGTTGGTTTGTTCCACAACCGGATGGTTGTTTATATATTGTCAAAGTTCTTTCGTCACACATTCTGTGACCTCTTCAGTGACTGGGGATTCTTTTCTTTGTTTTTGTGCCTCTCATTTGTTCTGTCCTACGCCATTTTGTTTCTGTGTGTGTGTTGTGTGCTCCGTCTGCGCATGCGCCACATCCGGGTGTCTGTGTGTGTTTATATTCGTTTATTTATTTGTTTATTTACATGTTACAGGTTGGTTGTTTGTTCAATGTGCGTGTGTGTTTTCATTTTGTCTTTAATTGTAAGTTGTGATGTTGCTGTTCCACTCATGTTTTGTATTTAATTTTGGTTATAATTCTTTTATGTTTATTGCCTCTGTAATTTGTCTAAACATTGCGTCTTTTCTGTGTGTAGATTCTATTTTTATTTCTATGTTCTCTAATTTACCCTTATGTTCTATTTTAGTATGTTGGTAGAGTACAGATGATTCTTTACTATCTTGAAGGTCTCGCCTGTGTTCATTTATCCGTTCCCCTACACTACGAGCTGTCTCACCTATGTACACTATATTTTTGTCTCTACATTGTCCTTCAGTACATCTTATGCTATATACTACATTTCTAGTTTTACAGTTAATATGGGGGCTTAATTTACAGGTTATACAGGGGGATCTTTGAAAAGGGTATGTCTTGCTAATAAGTGTTTTTACGGAGGTACCTGGTCTTTCTACTGTCTTAATATTGAGTTTATGTTTATCTAGGGCCCTTCTAAATTTGTAAGCTAATTCACCTCTAGGGGTTGTATCGATGAAAATTACACTCTGGTATTTATTGCTATCATACCATGATTTTATTCTATTAGCCTTATTCCTAGTTCTTTCTATTCTTTTCCAAAATTTGCTCCTATACAAGGGGCAGGTCCCATTTGTGTCATTATTTACCATTTTTTCCCATTTGGTTCTGGCTCCTCTATACACTCTGATTTTATCTCTCTGATTGTAACCAGAGAACTGCATACGGTGGATGAAGTGTTGTATGTGTCTCTCTAGTTCTTCGGGGTTGCACATGCGGGACACGTTTCTCATCACCCGTACCAAATCCGCAATCAGTATGTTGATTTTGGTATGGTCTGAAACAGCTGAGTTTCGGTGGATCAGATATTTGGAAGTCATGGGTTTGGCATAATGGGAATGGTTGATTTGTTTTTTGTTATTAATGGTATCTAACCAGAGCTCTGTGTCTAGTACAGGTAATCGATGGTTGGGGTGTTTACTTAGGTAGTCTATAGTAACTCTAATACTCTGGTGGATGGAGTTAGCTATTTGCTGGATGCTCTCCATTGTGTTTTTCTCTAGTTCCTGACTGTTCTCTATATATAAATGGAAAAGAATGAAACGAAATTTCATTTCTCACTCTTAGTGCGGCTGATACTTAAATGTAAGTATGTATGTATACGTACATACATATATGTATACAGACGTACAGTAGTATGTCATATATACATATATACATACATGTACACATATATATATGTACGTATGGGTTTACCGAACATTTATTATATATATATATTGATATATATGTATATATGTAATATATATGTATATATATATTAATATATATGTATATATTAATATATATATATAAATATTAATATATCTGTATATATATATTAATATATATTAATATATATATATATATTAATATATATTAATACATATATTAATATATAGATATACTAGCAGAAGTGCCCGGCGTTGCTCGGAGTTTAATTGCTTTAAAGTACTCTTAATGATTCCACTCAATTATGATTATTGAGGCAAAGAAAGCAAATACGGGTAAGCACGGATGGGGGGGGGGGGAGGGGTAGCGAAAAATTTCAATTGAACAGTGAATAAGTGGAAAGTGAGTACTAAGTAAATTGTCTGAAGAATGCACGTCAAATAATAGGTCAAACCTGTAAGCCAACCCGTCTGAGTTATATAGCACAAAAGAGCGTAAACATGGGCGATAATTTGGAGCACACTGGCAAAAAGTCATTAAAATCGCAAGTTCCTGAAAAAAGTTTTCTTCTTATTTTTTTTCCACATATTGCTAAATGGACTTTTTGCTTACACTCCTCAAGGGATGACATGCAATATCGTCTACAAAGAGGTGCTATAGATGTTGGTGCAGGTGTTGGACGTGTTGGAGCTATGCCGTCTGGAAAACTATTTCCTGTTAGGGTTACCCATGGCGGACAGATCTGACACCCAGCGGCATCAGGGCCACCATCTTGCAACTTTGGTCTGCTAAATTCGCTATTGGAAGATTATTAACCCATCATTGATTGTCCAAAATGCTAATTGGTTCGTAACTTTTAATAACCGGTTCAACTGCTTTATGCACTTAATAAGCTTATTCGCTGGCGTTGCTCGGGAATTAAATACCATTTATGTCAATACTTCAGTGCTGCTTCGAAAACTATACTTTTACAAAATCATTGACTTTGTCCAAAAGGGCGTTCCTGCCCCCAGGGTCCCCTACTCAATATGTGCCAATTCTGAGAGTTCACATTCATCTGTTGAACAAACGTAGCCCATGTGTCAAGTTTTGTGAAAATCGATTGCGAACTCCAGAAGTTATGACGTTTTGTTGCATTGCACTGCAGTGCTTCAGTCGACTCCAAGGAAGCGGTTAAATGGGGTTATGTGCCGGGAGGCCCTATAATCAATATCTGGAAAAATGAAAGTGCCCATGACCATCCGGAGTACATAAGTAACCTATGTCTTAAATTTGGTGAAAATACTGTAGAAAATACTGAAGAAATGTTTACTGTAGAAATACTGTAGAAAATACTGTAGAATACTGTAGAATAGTGTAGAAAATACTGTAGAAATGTTTACACACACAACACACGCGTGTTTGTGAGTGTGTATGTATGTGTATGTCCGTCAGCGCATACTATGTACTGGCCTAAATCTTCACTATTTACTTTTACTATTTTAAGGCAAAGTTAAAATCCCGTTGACGTTAACTTTGCCTTTCATCCTTACGGAGTCGATAAAATGAAGTATCAGTAATGTACTGGGTAATTGCTGTGGCCTTGTGCCAAAAGTAGAAGCAACTATTTTAATAACCTCTGTCATTTTCGTTTACAATTTTACTTACATCATTCTTAAACTCCGGGGCTGGAAAACATTCGGTTATTTTAAATAGAATATTAGTCTAACGACTCCATTTATACCATAAACTTGGTCTTGTCTTTGCATGAAATTGTTTTTCTC
>OZ024742.1:204370689-204373189 GCA_964016885.1 Eledone cirrhosa | reverse complement strand
GTTGATCTTGCGTATGTGTGATTCTATATTAGCTGCTGTTGAGAAAGAGAGTTTTATAGTAGATCTATTGAGTATTTTGTGATATCTATGCGAGATAGGGAAGTGTTTATCTATTAGTTTAAAGAATGTAGAAGGCAGTCTAGTTTTTATAGAGGAGTTGAATATTGGGTTGAACCATAGGTATTTTCTTTGTCTGTTTCTTCTATTGTTTCTAGGGTTTACGTTATTAGTGTTTTGGCCGTTTACTCTAGGTGTTACATGTCTAACCCTATGTCTAGTCAAGCTATTCCTATTATTATGTGAGCGGTTGGAGTAGAAATTACTAGGATTGTTTATGTTGTCCTTATTCACTACATACTGTAGTTTATCTTTATGACCGGCCCTACTTAATGCTGCATTATAATAGTCAGCATGCTCGTTAAAGATTTCTAGGTTTGAGGATAGGCGGGATATTCGGAGGGATATACTACGTGCTAAGGATTTAATTATGGATTTGGGGTGATTTGAGTTGTAACTAATGTAGGCAAGATTTTCATTATTTTTGTGGAAAGGTTCTATTAGTCCAGTATTTAGAGTTACATCTAGAAAATTTACCTTCTTATGGTTTAGTTCGTAGGTAATACTTAGGTCTAGTTTTTTGAAGAATATTCTAATATTTTTCCTTAGTCTTTCCATGCTCTGGTTGTTTAGGTTCCTAGCTATAAGTAACGTGTCGTCCCTATAAATTCCTCCTTGGAGGTTACTGAATTCCTTATGTAGGTTGTGTGCTATGAATAGCCCCACGATATCTGTAATTTGCGCAGAATCATTTGATCCCATTGTAATATCGAAGCTATTTATTCTATCCTTTCTTACCCAGTAGTTATTTTCAAATTTTACGATAGTCCTTCTAGCCGCTATTATTATTTCAATTTCATCATGGGTAAGTTCATTCTCGCATGCTCCGAAGATCTGACTGGTTATAATTCTGTATTGGCGATCGAGTGACGCAAAATTAGGCGGATAGCGATCTCTAGACATACCAGTTCAGTGAAACAAATGTAAGCTATGTGATTAAAAACTTTTTTGTATAGCAAACCATGTAAACCTTCTTTCCTGATTTATTATTACTCCAAGTGTTTACAACATAGGAATTACAGCATACCCGCAGCATCACTATGAAAACGCCTTGTTGAGTCAAACCAAGCCAAGCGTTAATATCATCCACTACCTGGAATACCATAACTGGACTTCACCTAAGTGGACTGCATTTAACTATTATTTGTTAATCCGTATATATATATTAATATATATATATATATATATTAATATATATACGTGTATATTAATATATATATATATATATATATATATATATATATATATATATATAATATATATTAATATCATCATCATCATCATCATTTTACGTCCGTTCTTCTACGCTAACATGGGTTAGACGGGTTGACCTGTTGTGGGCAGTGTCTGGTCAGCTGACTTTGTCTAGCTCATACGGGAACTGATTATGGCTTGAGTTCTACAGCTGG
The DNA here is from genome assembly GCA_964016885.1 of Eledone cirrhosa. Classification (NCBI taxonomy): domain Eukaryota; kingdom Metazoa; phylum Mollusca; class Cephalopoda; order Octopoda; family Eledonidae; genus Eledone; species Eledone cirrhosa. The sequence continues at coordinate 204,371,663 of OZ024742.1, read as the reverse complement.
AAGCCCTTCCTAATGCCAACCTCATTTACATAAAAATACGATTAATATTCATGTCCTCATATATATGATTACCGTTCATGTATTTAATATTATGCATATCTGCAACACACATCGACATATAGACACACAACCATACATACACATACATGTGTATAAATAAATATCTGCGTGAGTTTTCCAGCATCATTATGCATATATACAGACATATATACGAACATAAATAAACTCCATAAACCTTTTATATGCATGTTAATACACACAAATGGCCTTTGTATAGAGATAATCAAATATCAATATATTAACACAGAAATATCAAAGCATTAAATATCTTTAACACACTATAGAGTATCTCAAGTTAAAATAATATGTTTTATATATTTATTATAGAAATCTATCCTACCTATAACTCAAACAAGATATTGCAAGGGTAGACATATGAAAGTTATTAGAAGCTATTAGAGTCAAAAAACAAATAAAAAAAAAAAAAAAATAATAATTTAAAAGATTTAGAAGACCCAGTGATTCTACGGATGCCCTTATATTTAGTATAGAAATTTATCTTACGTAAATTTTATTTAATACATTGGGAGCATATACATTTTAGAGTAGTTTATTATATCCTTGTTTATATTTAGGAAGAAAGTTTAAAAAGAAAAAGGTGAAGGAATCAAATGATTTATCGTCAGGTTTCATATATTAACTAAATTTCTTAATTAATTATACTACATTTTAAATTTATATTTATATTTAAACGTTGAGTTCAATCTATGTCTGCAGCAACTGAATAAATTGCTCCTTAAATTAAGGGAATGTTTGGACTTTAATATAAAGAATATTTCTTCTATACAAAGATCACAACTCTCTGATGAGGAATTAAAAGGAATTCCTTTTGAGACAATATTCCAAATCATCGAATATTTAACATTATCTCGTTTAAGGTGCCAGAGTAGGCTAGATAGCGAAGTTGAGGATTT
>OZ024742.1:204360689-204365689 GCA_964016885.1 Eledone cirrhosa | reverse complement strand
CACTAGTCGCCCAGCAGACACAACACTGTACACACTAGTCAGACAGCACACATAACACTATACACACACGCAAACGCATGCGCAAAGAAGACAAAATAAAATAAAATAAACAAACAAGCAAATAAATAAATAAATATATAGACAGACTGAATAAAAAATGGCGTAGACATACAACACAACAGGAGGAACAAAGAATATAACACCACTGACGATGTTGCAGATGTGCAACGAAAGATTTATGTAAATTATGTAAACTATATATATGTGTTTGTGTCTATATTGTATCTGTATTATTTTTGACCGTCGGTCAGTCAATGGCAACATTGAGGACCGAGTAAGTTAGATCGCAGATATAAAAGACAGCGAGAAGCGAAAACCAACCAAACAGTGAGTGTGTTCTGTTATTAATTCTGGCAATATTACGCAAATATGACCCTCCCCAAGTATAACAATATCTGTTTCGACACACGAATTCATATAAAAAAAACCTCGCTAAACTATATATATATATATATATATATATATATATATATATATATATATATATATATATATATATATATATATATATATATATATATATATATATATATATATATATATATATATATATATATATATATATATATATAGGAAGGTGTAAGACCCCGACGGCTGAGTTCAAGCCGTTTCGACGGCTAATTCTCACGGCTTGAGCTCAGCCGTCGGGGTCCTACTCGTTTCTATTACCCCCTCTACTACCCTAAGTATTGAGTACTTTGGTGCGTTATGGTCTACCTGGTTCCTTACCACATTTCCTTCGTTATATATATATATTTCGTTTCTAAATTTGTTTAGCAAGATTCTTTATCTGAAAACGTGTGTTGAAACCGATATTGTTATACTTTGGGAGGGTCATGTTGCCAATAAGAAACACACGCACCAGTTGCTTTCACTTCAATTTATTATAATAAATTTATAAATTTCCGGTTGGTTGGTTGGTTCCACAACCGGATGGTTGTTTATATATTGTCAAAGTTCTTTCGTCACACATTCTGTGACCTCTTCAGTGACTGGGGATTCTTTTCTTTGTTTTTGTGCCTCTCCTTTGTTCTGTCCTACGCCATTTTGTTTCTGTGTGTGTGTTGTGTGCTCAGTCTGCGCATGCGCCACATCCGGGTGTCTGTGTGTGTTTATATTCGTTTATTTATTTGTTTATTTACATGTTAGAAGGTTGGTTGTTTGATCTATGTGCGTATGTGTTTTCATTTTGTCCTTAATTGTAAGTTGTGATGTTGCTGTTCAACTCATATTTTCTATTTAATTTTGGTTGTAATTCTTTTATGTTTATTGCCTCTGTGATTTGTCTAAACATTGCGTCTTTTCTGTGTGTAGATTCTATTTTTATTTCTATGTTCTCTAATTTACCCTTATGTTCTATTTTAGCATGTTGGTAGAGTACAGATGATTCTTTACTATCTTGAAGGTCTCGCCAGTGTTCATTTATCCGTTCCCCTACACTACGAGCTGTCTCACCTATGTACACTATATTTTTGTCTCTACATTGTCCTTCAGTACATCTTATGCTATATACTACATTTCTAGTTTTACAGTTAATATGGGGGCTTAATTTACAGGTTATACATTTCTCATCTATACAGGGGGGTCTTTGAAAAGGGTATGTCTTGCTAATAAGTGTTTTTACGGAGGTACCTGGTCTTTCTACTATCTCAATATTGAGTTTATGTTTGTCTAGGGCCCTTCTAAATTTGTAAGCTAATTCACCTCTAGGTGAACATTACACTCTGGTGTTTATTGCTATCATACCATGATTTTATTCTATTAGCCTTATTCCTAGTTCTTTCTATTCTATTCCAAAATTTGCTCCTATACAAGGGGCAGGTCCCATTTGAGTCATTATTTACCATTTTTTCCCATTTGGTTCTGGCTCCTCTATACACTCTGATTTTATCTCTCTGATTGTAACCAGAGAACTGCATACGGTGAATGAAGTGTTGTATGTGTCTCTCTAGTTCTTCGGGGTTGCACATGCGGGACACGTTTCTCATCACCCGTACCAAATCCGCAATCAGTATGTTGATTTTGGTATGGTCCGAAACAGCTGAGTTTCGGTGGATCAGATATTTGGATGTCATGAGTTTGGCATAATGGGAATGGGGGATTTGTTTTTTTGTTATTAATGGTATCTAACCAGAGCTCTGTGGTTGGGGTGTTTACTTGGGTAGTCTATAGTAACTTTAATACTCTGGTGGATGGAGTTAGCTATTTGCTGGATGCTTTCCATTGTGTTTTTCTCTAATTCCTGACTGTTCTCTAGTGGGGGTGTTTTAACTACGATGTTTATATCATCAACGTAGCGGGAGTACATTATCAGGGTTAAGGGGTCTTCTAATTGTTCTTTAAGTTTAAGTTTAAGTCTACTGTCCCCCCATACCATGAATAAGTTAGCTATGTCGCCTGCAATGTTAACACCAATGGCTGCTCCTTCCTCTTGGGCATATGTTTTTCCATTAAATTTGAACATGTGTTCCTTAAGGGTTAGTTTTATGCTGGCCCCTACCGCATGTGCAATCATTTTCTGCAGTTCATCGTGGTTTTCGGGTCTCCGTATGGCTCTGGTCCACCCGTTCCATCTATCTGTGTGGGTTTTCTTGGCCATTGAGGTAATGGTAGGTGGTCTGCCTCTTGCTGGTCTTGTAGGGCACAGGTTGCTAAGGTCATATGTGTCTAGGTAATTATTACTATAGGTAAGTTTAAGTAGGACTCCCAGCTCACTGGTATCAATCCCACGGAACTCAACATTGCTCTCACTGATCATTTCTACGCATTTCTCCACAGCAAAATCCACATCAATAGATGGATACAGGGACACAACATCCGTACTACCTATTATGCAGTTTGTTAGGTCCCTAGATCGGTTACTCTCGCCGATTCTGCTAGGGACGACATTTTATTTACGGTGGTAAAACACAACAATATAGAACTAAATAGAGTAAAGAAAAGTATAATAGAATTCTTTAAAATGTATGACTTTAAGTTAGAAGTAGAAAATGGTACCAAAATAGTTAATTTCCTAGACGTTACGTTTAACTTAAACACTGGCTTTTATTACCCTTTTCATAAGCCCAATGAAAACTTAAACTATGTTAGTAACCATTCCAATCACCCTAAATCTGTAAAAAAACAAAGCTATAGTAAATAGTGTGCAAAAACGAATTAATAAAATATCAGCCAATAAAGCTATATTTGACGAAAATGCTGAATACTACAACAACGCGTTAAAAAAAGCAGGATATGTGAATAATATAGAATATGTAGATAATAATAATCCAAGTCTTAATCCTGATAAAAATAATAACATATATAAACGAAACTCTAATAATTATAATTCAAACACCCATACGCCAAACAAACTGAGGAAAAGAAGTAGAACTAAATCAGTCATATTTCGCCCCCCCCCCCTGCTTCGGTCGCAGTTAGAACACCAATTGCAAAATGATTCTTTAATGCTTTGGACACCTCTTTCCCTACTCAACATAAATACCATTCCATTTTTAATAGACATACCATTAAATTCTCATATTCGACAACTATGAACATGGCCCAAAACATTGCTAAATTAAACACTAAAATCCTAAAACAAAACCAGCATAATGATCTTAATAATAGAGTTAACATAAATGATACTAAACCAAAATGTAATTGTAGAAATAAAACTGATTGCCCTTTGCAAAATAATTGTCTAGATAGTAACTTGATTTATAAATGCACCGTAATAACTGATCACAACACATAGAACTACATAGGATCGACTTCTACATTTAAAGCCAGATTTGCGAACCATAAATGCTCTTTCTCGAACTCCAAGAGGAAATCATCCACGTCTTTATCACAGCTCATATGGTCATTAAAAGAGAGGAATTTAAAATACTCGATTCTTTGGACTAAACTTCGGAACTGTGGAGTTTACCGCAACTCCAGTATATCAAATAACTGCGCGCTCTGTACAATGGAGACCCTGTTGATTATTAATAACTATGAGACCCTAATTAACAAAAAAAGTGAATTATTCTCTAGTTGCCTCCACAAAGCTACGTCCACATTCTTAGCCTCCCAGAAAACGAGAAAAAAAGAGATTAAAAACTTGGTTTTTAGACGTATATAAACAACAGGGAAAAACATTAATGGCCTTTAATATTGCATTATCTTATAATCTATATATAGAAGACATAACGCTTGAATGAAAAACACTTGTTCAATAACATGCCGGAACATTGATATACATAACATAATATTATAATTATTAACTTTGATCCATACCATTATTTCTTTATTTTTCTATTTTTATCTTCCTATCTAAGTTTTAAATTTTAGTTTAATATCCAACCCATACATTTTTATGGAACTTACTTCTAACTGTGAATTTTTCATGTGTTTTTGATTATTAATTATTTCGAACTATGAATAATTAATGCATTTACACCCTGTTATATTGGTAATATATTTAACTTTGCATGCCTCAATCTATTATATTTTTTTCGTTATCATTTACCTAAAATATACTGGCTCATTAATAAATATATATATACATAATCGTTAATTAAATATTTCTAATAATAAGTACTTCATAAGATTTATATACCATATATGTTGACAATTGATTATCTTCGGTAAAGTTTACATTTAGGAAAATATTCAACAGTGTAAACTTTCCTTGCTTTTTATATATATATATATGTATTTAACTATAACACGTTTCGAACCTTATTATATAAAATTATAACCGTTATCATTTACCTAAAGTATCAATAATACCTAATTTATATCAATAATACCTCATTTATATACATATAAACCTCCATGTATCATTCTATACACAATCTTTAGTTAAATTTATTGATTATCATTTATTTTGAACTATGAATAATCAATGCATTTGCACCCTGTTATATATACGTATATATTTAACTTTAGCATGCCTAAATCTATTATTTTATTTT
>OZ024742.1:204323189-204325689 GCA_964016885.1 Eledone cirrhosa | reverse complement strand
GAAGGATCACAAAAGAAACTTTGAGGAATATATGCCAGTTAGATTGATTGCTCCATCCAAATCGGATATTAGAGTAATCAGTAAAAACATCATCGATAGAATATTACCCACTCTTAAATTGAGATCTAATTTGAGCTTGTGGAAAGATAAAATGAAGTCATAGAATGGTACAGGAATATAGATGATAAGAAAAACCATAAATTCATCGAGATGGACATAACAAGCTACTATTCTTCCATAACACCTAACCTTCTAAATAAGGCTCTTTCACATACTGATATAACCACGGATGAAATTGATATCATACTAACAGCCAGAAGAACTCTTATTAACTTCAACAATGAATATTGGACCCGCTCAGATAGAGATAGAAACTTTGATATCACTATGCGCAAATCACAGATCTTCTGGGAATTTTCATATTAAATATGATAAATAGAAAACTGCCGGAGATTACCGGTGGTTTATATAGGGACGACATTTTATTTACGGTGGTAAAACACAACAATATAGAACTAAATAGAGTAAAGAAAAGTATAATAGAATTCTTTAAAATGTATGACCTTAAGTTAGAAGTAGAAAATGGTACCAAAATAGTTAATTTCCTAGACGTTACGTTTAACTTAAACACTGGCTTTTATTACCCTTTTCATAAGCCCAATGAAAACTTAAACTATGTTAGTAACCATTCCAATCACCCTAAATCTGTAAAAAAAAGCTATAGTAAATAGTGTGCAAAAACGAATTAATAAAATATCAGCCAATAAAGCTATATTTGACGAAAATGCTGAATACTACAACAACGCGTTAAAAAGAGCAGGATATGTGAATAATATAGAATATGTAGATAATAATAATCCAAGTCTTAATCCTGATAAAAATAATAACATATATAAACGAAACTCTAATATTTATAATTCAAACACCCATACGCCAAACAAATTTAGTAAAAGAAGTAGAACTAAATCAGTCATGTTTCGCCCCCCCCCCCCCCCCTGCTTCGGTCGCAGTTAGAACACCAATTGCAAAATGATTCTTTAATGCTTTGGACACCTCTTTCCCTACTCAACATAAATACCATTCCATTTTTAATAGACATACCATTAAATTCTCATATTCTACAACTATGAACATGGCCCAAAACATTGCCAAATTAAACACTAAAATTCTAAAACAAAACCAGCATAATGATATTAATAATAGCGTTAACATAAATGATACTAAACCAAAATGTAATTGTAGAAATAAAACTGACAGCCCTCTGCAAAATAATTGTCTAGATAGTAATTTGGTCTATAAATGCACCGTAAAAACTAATCACAACACATAGAACTACATAGGATCGACTTCTACATTTAAAGCCAGATTTGCGAACCATAAATGCTCGTTCTCGAACTCCAAGAGGAAATCATCCACTTCTTTATCACAGCTCATATGGTCATTAAAAGAGAGGAATTTAAAATACTCCATTCTTTGGAGGAAACTTCGGAATTGTGGAGTTTACCGCAACTCAAGTATATCAAATAACTGCGCGCTCTGTACAATGGAGACCCTGTTGATTATTAATAACTATGAGACCCTAATTAACAAGAAAAAAGTGAATTATTCTCTAATTGCCTTCATAAAGCTACATCTACATTCCTAGCCTCCCATAAGACCAGAAAAAAAGAGAAAAAGACACTCAGCCATTAAACTTGGTTTTTAGACGTATATAATCAACAGGTGAAAACCTTAATGGCCTTTAATATTACCTTATCTGAGGTCAAATCCCGCTGAGGTTAACTTTGCCTTTCATATTTACGGGGTCGATAAAATAAAGTACCAGTAATGCACTGGGTAATTGCTGGCCTTGTGCCCAAAGTAGAAACAATATTACCTTATCTTATAACTATCTATAGAAGGAATAACGCTCGAATGAATGACACTTGTTCAATAACACGCTGACACGTTGATATACATAACATAATATTATTAACTTTGATCCATACCATTATTTCTCTATCTTTATTTTCCTATATAAGTTTTAATTTTAGTTTAAATATCCAACCTGTAAATTTTTACGGAACTTATTTTTAACTGTGAATCATTCATGTGTTTACACTTTTTAATTTATAATATGTATGTACTTATCTTTTGTAAGTTTTTAAATATACCTTCCTTTATATTTTTCTATCCATGATTTAAATATAGTGCAAATATCCAACCTGTAAATTTTTACGGACCTTATTTTGAACTGTGAATCATGAGTTTACATTTTTTTTTATATATATGTATGTATTTAACTTTAGCACGTTGAAATCTATTATATAAGATTATAATCGTTATCATTTACCAAAAGTATACTGTATCAGTAATACTTAGTATATCACTCTATACCTAATTTTTAGATAATTTTTTAATTTTTAGATTATTTATTTTGAACTGTGAATAATTCATGCCTTTACACTCTTTTACATATATGTATCTATTTAACTTTAGCATGTTTGAATCTATTATTTTA
>OZ024742.1:204315689-204318189 GCA_964016885.1 Eledone cirrhosa | reverse complement strand
TACATAAACATATATATATACATATATACATATATATATATATATATGTATATATATATATATATATATATATATATATATATATATATATATATATATATATATATATATATATATATATATATATATATATATATATATATATATATATATATATACATATATATATATATATATTCGGGTTTGAGGTTCACCACTGGATAGAGCTGGTCAATTCCGTATGGTCAATCTCAATGTAATAATATAGAGAGTACTCAACGTAAAGCAGTTCAACCGTCTTTGTTTTTGTAGTTGGTGGTGCTAGTACGGAGTTAAATATTATAATGAAATGACAGGAGGCTGGATTTTTGTAAATCCTTGAAAGCTTTATTATACTATGATTATTTCAATGACCGGTTCCGTATGAATCCGGTGATATCATCAGGTATTTGAAATATAATAAGTGAATGTAATAGATAAAATCTATGGGGCTGAAAAATCAAAGACCCGAGGGCGACGTCCATCCAGCATCTTCTACCTTTGCCGGTCGCCCTCGAGTGACGTGGCTAAAGCTTACAGTGTGCTACTACCGGTCAAATAAAGGAAAATAGAGAGGGATGGGAACATAAGTTAGCGTTAATATCATGCCACAAGAAAAAAGAAAGAAAGAAAGAAAGAAAGAAGAGAGAAGAAGGGGGAAGGAAGAAGAAGAGAAGCCAGGGTTCATGTCAGCTATAAGAAGAAAGACAGAAAGAAAGAGGAGGAAAGGTCGGTATTACAGTCAGGTCAGGATTGTCGCGAAGAAATTTTTTTATTCTAACGGACCAGTATCTTAACAACTACTACCGGTCATAGGCAAACAAAAAGGGGAAGGAAGATAAGTCAGCGGGAGGAAGACAGAAAGAAGGGAGAAGAGAAGGAAGAGAAGGAAGAAGTAGAAAAGTCAGGGTTGATGGCTACAAGAAGAAAGATAGAAAGGTCGATATTAATGTCAGACTACAGTCAGGCCAGGAGTGGCGCGAAAAAAAAATGTTCACAGGGACCCGTATCTTAGCAGAGGTAAATATAGTGGGGGTCAGTGTGTGAGCAGAAGATTGGAACGTTACGTTTTTGTTTAGACTTATAGGATGAAGTTAAAAATTAATATTTAATATTAAAGAAATTAGAAAATTTAAAGTTAAACAGTTTAACATTTTTAAGGTTGCGAGGTTTAGGCAAAGAAAGAGTCTTTTATGAAGACACTTAAATTTTATTATAGAGTAAAGATTATGTCTTTGTTTAGCCGTCAAACAGCATGCGGCGACTATAAGCTTGGGCAGCCCAGCCCATCACTCCGAGTGATATCGCCAAGCGAAATATATGGAAATCGATTTTTCCGAGCACTCTAGGAATGTATAACAGGCTTCAGTTGCGCCAGCAGGAAGTCAGCCCGCATCGTTAGGCCATTCTTGTACAAAACCAGTATTATTCCTTTACCCGGGAGGGGGGGGGGGGTTGCTTAAGTAGAGGGAGGCATGATATATCTAATAGTTCTGATTTGATCTGTAATTTAAAGGTACTCTGTGGCGGTTGAAAAACCGGCTGCGCGCCGGGCCCCTGGGGCGAATCAAGCCACTCCGAGTAGTTTCATTTACCGAAAGAAGGGGAAATTTATTTTTCCAAGCACTCAAGGTAGGCCTATGCGCCAGGGGGCCGGTCCCGCCGCCAGGAAAACCAACCCAACAGTCCGACAGAAAGTTGGAACGTTAAAATATTGTTTAAATTTATAGGATGAAGTTGAAAGAATTCAGAATAACATTATAAAATTAAAGAGTAAGAAGATTGAGAATTGAACAAACATAAAATTGAAAATTAAACATTTAAAAAAACTTTTTTAAGGTTTTGGGTTGCGGGGTTTAGTTAAAGAGAGTCTTTTATGAAGAAACGTTAATTGTATTATGTAGATCTTCTATAATTTATCCTAGTGGGATGTAGAGTAAGGGATATAGTCGGTTAATATTTATTTTTGTTCTCAGGGGGAGACATTCTAGAGTCGTGTGCTAATGGGTACAAGTGAGTAAAAGTCCCAATAAGAGGAGTAGAAATACATGGATATATAGAAGTAGAATACGTGGAAAAGCACATTAATAAAGCAAAGGTATAAATATATAAATAAACCAACAAGAGTGGTGGTGGAGTAAGATGGAGAAATCAAGACATAGGAGAAGTACAATATAGTTCAGGTTGCAGTATTTATGTTCCCAGGGGGAGACATTCCAGTGTCGTGTGCTAAGGGTACACACGAGTAAAAGTCCGAATAAGGGAAGTAAAAAGTACATGGATGTATAGAGGTAGAATACGTGGAAAAAGCATTAATACAGCAAAGGTATAAAGATATAAAGATATAAATAAACTAACAAGAGTGGTGGTGGAGTAAATGGGAAGATCAAGACACAGGAGAAATACAATATAGTTCAAGTTGCAGTCAGATAATGCATATAGATGTGGAAATATAAACGCTAACTTATGTTCCCATCCCTTT
>OZ024742.1:204305689-204308189 GCA_964016885.1 Eledone cirrhosa | reverse complement strand
AATCTCTCTCTCCTCTGACTCTCCACACAGAGCACTAAACCTGTTTCTCACTTCCACTGTGAACCTCTCCTGTAGCTTATCATCTTCCTTGAAAGCTCCCCAGTCATAGATTGTTCTCCGGGGCTGAGCCTTGCTCTTTCTTAAGCTCACGCGGACCTCACTCATAACAAGCCGGTGGTCACTACCCAGTGTACTGAAATAGCTGTATGGTTCCGTGTTCAGAACACTATTCCGCCACTTTTTCCTCACCAGAATGAAATCAATCTGGGACTTGGACAGGTGCATATCTGAGATGTAGGTCCACATCTTCCCCAGATTCTTCCTAAACCTTAGGTTGGTCGCCATCAAGTTCGCCTCCAGCAGGGTGTCTCTCAGTAGTCTTCCATTTCGGTTGGTGTACCAGCAAGGATCTTCACTGCCCTCCTTACTCATATGTGCATTGAAGTCCCCCAAAACAAGCAGGATATTGTGTGCCTGAGTGGTGTTGACAGCTCTACACATCTCCTCATGGAACTCCTCGGCATTCACATCACTGTCCCCCTCGGTTGGACTATAGGCTGAGATGACTGTCAGTCTTGGGTTTCCATTGAAGGTCACCCTCAACACTCGCGGGAGATAGGCATTATTTCCCTCACCAACAGATTGGTTTTTGCACTGAACACAAAACCCACTCCTCCCACTGCAGCATTTGTTGTGTTCTTCACTGCCGATGTAGTGATGAGCTGGCTCTTCCTCCCGATCATCACACTCCTCACGGGCTCATCGTGTAGAATCCTGTGTTCTTGGCTCGCAAGTATCTGTATACCACTCTCCTCGAACAGATGTCCCAACTCCTCTCTCTTCTCCAGCGTTCGAATAGTCCTCACATTCAAAGTGCCCATTTTGATGGCTCTTCTGCAGGACAAAACTGCATTCTTTATATTTGTCTCAGAGACAGCTGATCCATCATCCACTGGCCCTCTCTGTGGCTCTAAGCCAGCAGAGTCATAACGACCAGGCTGCTCCTTGACAGTGTAATTAGGGGCTCTAACCCTAGTGCTGTTAGATCGACTCTCCATATTTCTTTTCAATGGCTGACAATACCTTACCGGCGCCACTCGAATAAGGTAGTTATTTAACCCATAAATGGAGCCCTAACAGGTACTACCACCCCGGGCCAGGGCAGACCTGGGAGTCATGACAACTAAGGGGTAACTCCACATTCCCCACATCTCCTGAACTCCCGAACTGGAGCCTTGCCACTGGATTTAGTTTAATGTCATACCCAGGACATAGGTATTGTCAGCCATTGTAAGTATGAATATGTGAATTGTGAGTATATGTATTTTGTAGAGGTGTGCAAATATATTTGTGTGTGAATGCGTGGGTGAAAGAATACGTACACTTGAAAGAAAAATTTAAGTCTGAATGTTAAGTGCAAACACAAAACCAACCACGCATATCTTTACTATCTCTAATCCTTCTATAGATTTAGAAAAATAACCAATAATATATTCTATAAAAAATGTCAAAACAACAGATGGGAATCTAATTAATCACTGCCACCAAGAATTCTCACTGCTATCGAAAAACCACTCCTTCAACTATTCTTCTAACAACTTCACCCCTTCCTCCTAATATTCTCTATAAAAACTAAATAGGTCCTCAGTAATATTATTCTGATGAAATGACAGTAAACAATAACATTGAAATATTGAATGTCTGCATAACTAAAAGTTTGTAGATAGCTGTTTTAGGTTATGTAACTGTTATAGAAACACGTGTCAATAAATTCCTTTCAACTAAACTGTATCCATTCAAATCTTTCTATATATATATATATATATATATATATATATATATATATATAAAAACAAATAACGAAACGAAATTAAATTTCGTTTCGCTTCTAACTCACTTTTGTATGACTGACGCTTAAACAATTAAGTTAAAGTGTACATCTACATATGTATACGGAAGTACTAGTATGCATATAAATACACATATGTATACATATGTACATGTACGAGCTTTTCACTAGACACTTTACAGTGAGTGTCCAGCTAGTCTGTATGTAAACACACAGACGAACCGGGTTTTAAAGTCATACGGGTTTTCAAGGAAACACACTTCCTCTATTCTCCAGAGAGCCAGACAGGAATATTGGACTAGTTTCGATGTTATTACATCTCATCAGCAATATATACCTATCTTCTGGCTTCTCCGGAGAATTGTTTTTACAAATTGTAAAAACAATTCTCCGGAGAAGCCAGAAGATAGGTATATATTGCTGATGAGATGTAATAACATCGAAACTAGTCCAATATTCCTGTCTGGCTCTCTGGAGAATAGAGGAAGTGTGTTTCCTTGAAAACCCGTATGACTTTAAAACCCGGTTCGTCTAATTTCATCTTAAATGGCATCTTCTAACTCTAAGCATAAATTTAACGTTTCTAATTGTTAATCGTAATTTCTGTCCTTACATTACACCATGCAGACGCCCACTATATATTACTATATA
>OZ024742.1:204298189-204303189 GCA_964016885.1 Eledone cirrhosa | reverse complement strand
CCACAATAACAACAACCATATCAACAAACATCATCATCATCATCAACGACAATAACAACAGCAATAACACCAACAACAATAACAATAACAACCATATCAACAATAACAACAACCATAACAATAACAGCAACAACAACAACATTAACAACAACAACAACAACAACAACAACCATAACAATCATATCCACAACAACAACAACAACCATAACAATAACAGCAACAACAACAACATTAACAACAACAACAACAACAACAACAACAACAACAACAGCGATAACAACAACAACCATAACAATCATATCCACAACAACAACAACAACCATAACAATAATAGCAACAACAACATTAACAACAACAACAACAGCGATAACAACAACAACAACAACAACCATAACAATCATATCCACAACAACAACAACCATAACAATAACATCAACAATCATATCAACAACAACAACGACCATAAAAACATTATCAACATTATCATCATCATCATCATTAACAACAACATTAGATATCATTATCATCATCATCAACCACAACAACGGACATCACCACCAACAACAGCCAATAGAAATTCCTGCTAATTCCTCCCCTCTATCCCCCAACTTCTCATGGTAAACAGAACAGTGTTATAAACACACACACACACTACACACATACACTACACACACACAGACATACATACGCACACTACACACACACCCTACACACACACACACTACATACACACTACACACACACACACATACACACTACACACTACACACGCTACATATACACACACACTACACACATACACACATACACACATACACACATACACACTACACACACTACACAAACATTACACACACACTCACATACACGTTCCTTGATGATCCACACACCTCGATGATACAGATCCACACACATACACACATACACACACACACGTCCTTTGATGATATACACACCTCGATGATACACATCCACACACAACAACAGCAACAACAACGACACCAACAGTTACAGCAATAACAACGAAAACCAGCACATAATGATTTCTGATTTAAGCACAAGGCCAACAATTTTGGGGGACGAGGAAAGTCGATTAAATCGACCCCAGTATGTTACAGGTACATTATTATTGTCGATAAAATAAAGTACCAGTAATGTACTGGCTAATTGCTGGCCTTGTGCCAAAAAGTAGAAACAATTATTATTAAAAGAGCACTGGATTATTAGTATCGTTACAGCGTCGGACACAATGCTTTGCGGCATAGTTACGTCCATTTACGTAACTATGCCGCAAAGCATTGTGTCCGACGCTGTAACGATACTAATAATCCAGTGCTCTTTTAATAATAATTGTTTCTACTTTTGGCACAAGGCCAGCAAGTATCCCAGTGTATTATTGGTACTTTATTTCATCGACCCCGTAAGGATGAAAGGCAAAGTTAACCTCGGCGTGATTTGAACTCAGACCATAAAGGGCCGTAACTCTTTTGCTGCAAAGCATGGCGTCCGACCTTCTACCGATACTGCCAATCCACCGGCCTTTAAATCTATATATTAATTTCAACAATGTCAGTATTCTGTGTGTCATAATTCTCGATTATCATTGGTTCATAGGTTTCAAACGACTCCGCCCACCTCAACGACGCCGAACTTAATATGCATAATGCAAATGAGGGAGTGGGAGGGGAGAGTAAGAAAGAGAGAGGCAAAGTGAACGCTGTGTTGGATACACTATGTATATGTGTCAGTGTAGAGACATGTGTGTGTGTGTGATGTGTGTAGAAATAAGAGGGAAGGAAAGCAATAACTATTAATATGTGCGTGTGTATGTACGTGCGCATATGTTTATGTGTGTGTGCGTGCGTGCAACGTTCCACAGAAAGTAAAAACTATCAACATGTGTGAGTGTGTGCGTGTGTGTAAGTGCACGGGTGCGTGTGTAAGTTTGCGTGCGTGTGCGCGTTTCGATGCGTGTATGTGTGTGTACGTGAGACGTTCCACAATCACCACGCAGTTTATCTGTCTGTGTGCCAGTCTGTTAGTCTAACATACACAGAGTTGTGAAGGGAGTAAATATTTATTATTGTGTGATTTTTTGACAATTGCTCGAAATGAATACTGATAATAAAAGCAATTCGACTTTATCAAACAGTGAACTACAGCGGTGACGGCATGCAGCCAGGAATGAAGAAAAACGGGCCGAACAGCGCCATCGGAACGCCGAACTTCAGAGGCGAAGACGTGTCCCCATGAATGAAGTGGAGCTGGCTGAACAACCACAACGAAACACTGGAGCCAAGCAGCGACGACGTGCTGCGATGGTTGAAGACGAACTGGCTGAGCATCATCTTTTGTATTAATTATCTATATCTATATCTACATATAAAATAAAAGATTGGAACTTCCATCATCCTTTTGAGAAACGTGGAACAACCACGTCTATGCAATGATACACGTTTTACAGTCAGGCAGAAGATGAACCATCTCCTAGACGTCACTATTCTAGGTGGGAGCACCTAGAATTGTTCATATACTATGCACAAACGGTACAACAGAGAATCTGGTATATCTGGAAGATTTTTTTTACTGTTTTTTGTATCACACAGACACCACGAACTCGCCCCATACTGTAACCAGACAAACATCCAATACAGTCATTTTCTCTTTTACCTGTCTTCTCTTATCATCTGTTTACCCGGGCGAAGCTGGGTACGTCAGCTAGTAATAATAATGGTTTCTTATATAGGTACAATGCCAGCAATTTGGGGAGAGGGGAAAGTCGATTAAATCGACCCCAGTGCATTACTAATGCTTTATTTTATCGAACTCATAAGGATGAAAGGCAAAGCTAATCTCGACGAGATTTGAACTCAGAACATAAAGAGCCGTAACTTTATATCGCAAAGCATGTTGTCCGACGCTCTACCGATACTGCCAATCCACTGCCAATAATAATGATTTCTTTATTGACTCCACGGTCTCATATATACATATAAAATGTAATACAAAAACGTGTGGGGATAGACAATTGATAAAGATGATATGTATAGGACCTCCGACGGTTCCGACTACGAGTGTTTCAGTAGTTTGATCAATAGAGTAGCCTCCTCGTGAACCTAATGTGTAAGTAACTGAGCAATCCATGGATATGTGGAGATTCAGCATGGTACAGTATGAATCAAGGCTGACTCTTTGAATCTCTTGTGCAACTCATTTTTTCCCAGTTGAGTCATCTGGAACATCATGGGATAAAGGGCCTTGCTTAAGGGCACAACATGCCACCGCGAATCGAACTCATGACGCCTAATACCCTAAGCACCAAACCACACCTCTTCACTAAAGACGATGTAATGTGTAAAGAAATACTGGATATTAAAACCGCAAGGATCAGATGTTTGTATCTTATTAACTGCTTGCAGAGATGCCTCGTGGTCTTGGTGGTCAAGATTCTCACATTTTCAACCAACTGACTGTAAATAGGCACCATGGTGTTGCTGTTGCTGTTTTGTTGTCGCTGTTACGATACACCCCTGCTTAGGTTGAGCTAGACCCCAATAAGGTTGTAGTTCACTGGAGGTTTCTGGAGTGTCCTAATGATAGGGGCATCAGTCATGTCATATCAACATATTTTTGGTGAAATGACGTGGAATTTGAACTCGACGTATAGAACCTGATCGGATAACCGAAGGCACTTACTTGTGTAGGCGTTGAGCTGGCTCCATTGAAGGAATTCACGGTGGGAGTTAATTTCAATGGAGTTTCTTCGGGCGATTGGTTTCACAAGCGGCACCCAGCCGCAAGTATATCCATTTTAGGATAGTGCAATCCAAGGGTACATCGGTTATAGAACCGAGCTCTCGCTTTCACACACAACCTAATTTGGTGTCGTCAGTGCCGCTACGGGGACGCATGGGAGGGAGTTTGGCCGGCAGAGGTGATAAACACTACCTATTTGAACCATTTTGTAGGTAAGCAGGAGCTCATCCCACTGGCCAGCTCAGACATACCGACCCTCAGCACCTTAGTCTGACGTTATGACAATGTTCCTTATCTATCGCTCTGGACGGCTATTTATCAAAATCAAAGTTGATCTCGGCAGAGTTTGAACTCAGAACCGGAACAAATATCGCCAGACATATAATTATCTATAGCGCTAAGGACTCTACCAATTCACCACCTTTATCATAATATGGTGCACCATCACGTTAACGACCCAAACAGTTCACAATCAGATTAACGGTCCAAACCCTCCATCATCAAGTGTACAAAGAAACTAGGGAAGGTGGCTGTCGATTAGTAAAGTAGTTTGAAGTTCAGACAGAATGTGTTGCAATATATGTTCCAGGTCTCTGTACTCAAAATTCGAATCCCAGCCGGCACAAGTCGACTTTAGTTGTTTCATTCCTTTAGAGTCAATGGTGAAAGCACCAGCCTGGTGCTAATTCAACTTTCTTTCTTTCTTTCTCATCCGATAGATTAAAAAAAAGGGGGTGAACCGAGAGAGTCTCTACGTCTGTTCGTAACTACACGAGCATCTAAACCCCTCAACGAAAGCATGGTATATACTTCCAAGTCATACTCGATTGCAAGTCACGGCCGTAGGGTAGAGATTGGAAAGGTGTATATATCTAAACTATAATAAAGGAAGGTCTGCGGGATTGCGTCCAGAATATAATTTGTTTATCCCGTTTGTAAATTAAGTTGGTTACGTTGAATAAATAATTGTTTCTACTTTAGGCAGAAGGCCAGCAAATGCCTAGTGCATTACTGGTACTTTATTTTATCGACCCCGTAGGGATGAAGGGCAAAGTCAACCTCGGCGAGATATGAATGAATATTACATAATTTATCTACTAAATTTCGTGGCTGTTCATTAAATATATTTTGTTTATTTAAAGATTCACTTCTTTAAAATTTCTGAAATGTCAACACCTCCGGTGGCGATCACTTAAATAAACATACTAATTTTCCGTCATTAATTTTCTCCTAATGCAGTTTAT
>OZ024742.1:204275689-204293189 GCA_964016885.1 Eledone cirrhosa | reverse complement strand
GCTTTGGGTCAGAAGTGCCGCACCCCGCGGGCAAGACGGCAAAAGCATTCCTCCGAACGATGGCCAGTGACACCTGCTGAAACAGCCACTCAACCTCGCAGGGTTCCCTTCTCAGACGGGCTGTCAACACTCTTCTCTTACAGAGGAGCTCGGCAGTACGGGGTCCAAGAATGCCTGAGGTCTCGACGGCGACCGGTGCGAAGAGGAAGCGGCTGGACAAACCTCGGTATTTGTTTATTTTACTTTCTTGTGCGAGGCGGGCTGCGATGGTGGGGTTTGTGGCCGAAGTGACTAAGTTGGAGGTGGAGAACATGTCGCAGCAGGTGGCGTCCCAGATGAGGGATATCCCTCCTTCGAATGGGAAGAGGGTGATTGCAATGAGTTGGTTTCGATTAACGGTGGAAAATATTTCATTTCACTTAAACTATCAATAACTTTTGCACATCTCTATATGTTTGCTCTGACTAGGTTTCTACAGCAGCTTTGTCGGTGAAAAAAATGATCAACATTACATAATCTTATCTACTATTTCTATATTTGCAGCTTTCTCTTAAGTTACTTTATTTTAGGTTTCTCACTTTAATTTTCCTTCACCCGTAATTTTTAGAGGCTACTGATCGTCTACTGACATCAAATGTAATGTGATACATACTATCCTGTTTCTACATAATTTTGGCTCTTCGCTAACTAAAATATAGCGTATATCGGTTTTAATGAACCTATGATATATAGACCTGTGAGATCACATATCTTTGTATTTTCAAACGACCCCATACTCACGACAAATTAACTCATGCGTGTCTGATTGTGGTAGAAACACTAGGGTGACCATTGTGTTCTCACCAAGAAGAAACGCAAATAAAAGAAGAGGAAATAAGAGCATGATTGAGTGGTACTGTGGAAGGGCAACTGGTTGCTGTAGATGTGTTGCTGATATATATATATATAGTAATAATAATAAATGTGAAGACTAAAATCCAAAGAGGGCTCGATAAGGATAAATATATATCAACTATATAAGAACCCTAGAGCAAATATCAAACTTTAATCTGTTATTTTAATAAATAAATAAATATATATATATATATATATATATATATACGAAAACTAAACAGATAAACATCACAGGAAAACGAAAGCAGATCAACACACCATTCCCTCTCTACTGATTTACGACCTCAACGCCGTTGGGGATGCGTGAATCCTGTTTTCACTAATTGACACGTTGATAACATCTTGCTCCAGCAAGCACCACGGCTGGGAGACCCTTTCAGGAACTCATATGTCTTCTGGGCACACAGGCAGAAGGACGTGTATCTTTTCCTGCCGGTAGCATATCACTAAATCGGATTTCATCTGAGGATACCGTTCTCATAACAACAACAAATGCATGAAGGACTTCTCGACTGCATGAGAACCGTGGAAATAATTATAATGACTACACGATCTATGTAACATCAGCATTATTATGTGGATTGGCAGTATCGGTAGAGGATCGGACGCCATCCTTTGCAGCATAGTTACGTCCCTTTACGATCTGAGTTCAAATCCCGCCGAGGTTGACTTTGACTTTCATCCTTACGGGGTCGATAAAATAAAGTACCAGTAATGCACTGGGAAATTGCTGGCCTTGTGCCTAAAGTAGAAACAATTATTATTTTTGTTATTTTTATATATAAATACACAAACACACACACATATACATATATATATGGGCCTCAATTTCATTTTATATTATATACATGTCTGTCTATATTTTAATTATTTAAGAATTATTTTTAAGTGAACACGATTAAAAAAAATATTTTTAAGTGAACGTGACACAACGGGTCACGGGTGGTCTAGTATATAATATTAAAATCATAGTTCATTGCTTCTGAGGAAGGCGGTGAGATTGATCAGGGATTTCGAAGCTAGAAACAGGTAGTGACGTAACCACTACCTGCTTGTCGATTTATCGATCAACCCCCTTCCCTCACACATATATATATATTCAATGAAGTATAAGGTCTCAGTAACTCTACAGTTATGATATTAGGCCTACCTGTCCACGCTGGTCATGTGTGGATTGGACAGAGTGCAGAATTTGAACTTGGGAGCCCAACAGATATCCCTGGACAGGTACTCAATATATATCAACCCCCGACAGGTACTCAATATATATCAACCCCCGACAGGTAGACAACCCACCTCCCCCTATCGAGTACTATATATATCAACCACTGACAACCCCCTAGACAGGTACTATATATATATATATCAACCACTGACAACCCACCATCCCTAGACAGGTACTATATATATCGATAACCTACCACCTCTTAGGCTGGCATTCTATAATAACCGCCGACCCCCCCCCTCAGACAGGCACGCTATAATAACTATCCAAAACCCCCCTAGGTGGCACTCTATAATAACCACCAACAACCCCCCCTAGGCTGGCACTCTATAATAACCACCGACAACACCCCCTAGGCAGGCACTCTATAATAACCACCGACAACCCCCCCCCAGGCTGGCACTCTATAATAACCACCGACAACACCCCCTAGGCAGGCACTCTATAATAACCACCGACAACACCCCCTAGGCAGGTAGTCTATAATAACCACCGACAACACCCCCTAGGCAGGCATTCTATAATAACCACCGACAATCCCTCCCCCCAGGCTGGCACTCTATAATAACCATAGACAACCCCCCCCTAGGCTGGCACTCTATAATAACCACCGACAATCACCCCCTAGGCTGGCACTCTATAATAACCACAGACCCCCCCCCAGGCTGGCACTCTATAATAACCACAGACTCCCCCCTAGGCTGGCACTCTATAATAACCACCGACAACCCCCCCCCTAGGCTGGCACTCTATAATAACCACAGACAACCCCCCCCCCTAGGCTGGCACTCTATAATAACCACCGACAACCCCCTCCCTAGGCTGGCACTCTATAATAACCACCGACACCCCCCCCTAGGCTGGCACTCTATAATAACCACAGACCCCCCCTAGGCTGGCACTCTATAATAACCACCGACAACCCCCCCCCTAGGCTGGCACTCTATAATAACCACCGACAACCCCCCCCCCTAGGCTGGCACTCTATAATAACCACAGACCCCCCCCTAGGCTGGCACTCTATAATAACCACAGACAACCCACCAACCCTACCCTAAGGAATGAAAGTCAATATTAACCTTGGCAAATATTAAACTAAGAGCGCAGAGAACTGGGGCAAATGGCGCAAAATATTTAATCCGGCGCTCTACCAACTATTGTTTACTATTCATTCATTGATATCTTAACTCCTTAATAGTGTCGCTCACCTCTCTCCAGGTTTGGACATAGCTGATTAGTTTCAAAGTGTGTGAGTGTGTGTGTGTGTGTGAGAGAGAGAATGTGCCAGAGAGAGAGCGAGGGATATTGTGTGAGAGAGACTGTGTATGAGAGTGTGTGTACGAGAGAGAGAAAGAGAGAGTGTGTCTGTATGAGAGTGTATGAGAGAGAGAAAGAGAGAGAGAGAAAGAGAGAGAGTGTATGTATGCACGAGATAGAGAGAGAGAGAGATGGCTAATGTGCGAGAGAGTGCGTGTGTGCGACAGAGAGTGCCTGTGTATGTGTGTGTGCGTGAGAGAGTGCTTGTATGTGTGTGTGTGTGTGTGAGAGAGAGAGAGTGAGAGAGAGAGAGCGAGAGAATTGATCCTAGTATTGTTACTTAATGTATCGACCTCTTGAATGATGAAAGACACATTTTTTAACTTAAAAGACTGAGAACTGGAACAAATACCGTGAAATATTTAACCAGACGTTCTAACGACACTGCCAATCCACCGCTTATGTATTAAGTACTATTAGTTCCATACAAATATCTTATTCTGTGAAGGTCGTCTGCAAAAGCTGTTTTGATTTAATCGAAGTCAGTCGAAGCTAATCTTTATCTAATAAACGTGTCTCTTCAGTAGATAGCAGCTAAATATGTTTATCTAGATATTATCCATTCGCTGTAGATGGTGGTCAGATTTATCCAGTCAAAGTTTGACTGCAGCGTGTATAGCCAGTCACTTTTAAAACGCTTTCACTCTAAACACCTTTGCTCTCATTTATCTATATGTCTGTATGTCTGTCCGTTCGTCAGTTTGCCTACATGTCTGTCTGCATGCATATATATCTGTCTGTCCGTCCGTCCGTCTTTCTGTCTGTCTGTTTCTCACTCACTAAAGTACAACAACAAAAAACAACACATTACAATAATAGTGTATTAGTGAAAGAATAAAAATGTCTAACATTTCGGATGTTGGTCCTTCATCCAAAAGAAAAAAAAACATGGAAAGAGAAAAGGACATTTTTAAAGGAGGTGGAAAAGGGGAACAATGAAAAGGATAAGAAAGAAAAATATTCGTGTGTTAAGTGGCAGATATATTGGAAAAGGACGTCAGACAGGGCTAACATTGTTTTTACCGTGAGAGAGGTCAGAAAAGGATTAATGGAAGGTGAAAATGTGTCTGAAGCTCCGTCACTAGCAGTCAGTAAGTGCGGCAGGTATATATATATATATAGAATGGTTATTAGAAAAACAAGGCACATTTGTTGATGTTCAATTATACATTTATTAATACTTGAGATTACATTACGTGCTCAGGCTTGTGGCTCAGAGGGGAATTTCTAGATAAAAACCCTATGGACATTCGTGACTGAAAAGCATATATGTATATGTATATATATATATATACAATATATTAAAAATGGAAACTATATTTATGAAACCATATTTATTTCATTATACATATTTCAAGAACCACCTGAGCAAACTATGGTGCGCTTTCATCAGATAAAATATAATATAGGTTAGTTTTATAAATAAATATTGACATACCCTTAAAAAATGCAACCATTCTGGTTGGAATCTGTTGGATGACTATCCAGGAGATTCCAACCAGAATGGTTGCATTTTTTAAGGGTATGTCAATATTTATTTATAAAACTAACCTATATTATATTTTATATCGGTAGAGAGTCGGACACCATGCTTTGAAGCATAGAGTTACGTCCCTTTATGATCTGAGTTCAAATCCCGCCGAGGTTAACTTTGCCTTTCATCCTTACGGGGTCGATAAAATAAAGTACCAGTAATGTACTGTAATTGCTGGCCTTGTGCCTAAAATAGAAACAATTATATTTTATCTGATGAAAGCGCACCATAGTTTGCTCAGGTGGCTCTTGAAATATGTATAATGAAATAAATATGGTTTTATAAATATAGTTTCCATTTGTTAATATATTGTATATTTACTCCAATAATCAGTTATAAAAATATTTTGGTTGTTGTATCCCAACAAATTAAAAATAACCTCTACACACACACATATATATATATATCCATGTGCAACCTGCAGTATTCTTCTCCCCATTTTTTCACATATATATATATATATATATATAGCTTTCACCGTATTTTTAACTGTAGGAATTTTAGCTTTATAACGGTGTTTAGAACCCTCAGATAAATGGAAAAAGATGAGTATTGACGTCAATACTCATCTTTTTCCATTTATCTGAGGGTTCTAAACCCCGTTATCAAGCTAAAATTCCTTTAGTTAAAAATACGGTGAAAGCTATATATATTCTAATTTCAAACTCGCTCACTGTTTCAAAACATACTTACTTGATATATATATATGTAACGAAGGATTTGTGGTAAGGAACCAGATGGACGATAACGCACCACAGTACTCAATACTTAGGGTAGTAGAGTGAGTAATAGGAAAAAGTATGACCCCGAGGGAGAGCTCAAGCCGTTTCGACAGCTATGTCTAGAAATAGCCGTCGAAATGGCTTGAGCTCTGTCGTCGGGGTCATACTTTTTCCTATATATATATATATATATATATATATATATACACACACACACCTCTCTGCAATGCTACTATGTTCATTGATCTTGAAAAAAGGGTAGGCAGCGGTACAGGGAGTCGGAACATATACCGCAAAGCATTCCATCTTGCTCTCCAACGACCCTGCAAACTCACTTTACTCCCACATATATACATACACGAATATTGTTATTATAATAATAATAATAATAATAATAATAATAATAATAATAATAATAATATCCCTGGGGCGGAACAAGCTAAAACATTCTGGAGAGGAATATGGGAGCAGGATGCTAGACACAATGCCCAGGCAGGGTGGATTGAGACAGTACAGAGGGAGATCGGTGAGCAGGCACAGCAACAGACTGATTTGAGTATCACAGTTGAAACTCTTAAGGGGCAAGCCAAAAAACTAACCAACTGGAAATCACCAGGCCCAGATGGTGTGCAGGGGTATTGGATTAGACATTTAACATCCCTCCACCCGAAGCTGACGGCCATGTTCAATGACTGCTTGGTGTCGGGTGAGGTGCCAGAGTGGTTGACAAAAGGTACCACAGTTCTGATAATGAAAGACCGAATCAAGGGTAATGATGTTACCAACTATAGACCTATCACATGTCTGCCCGTAATGTGGAAACTGTTGACGAGCATTGTGTCTGAGGAAATCTACCATCACCTCCACACAAACAACTTGTTGCCGGACGAACAGAAAGGATGCCGAAAGAAGTCACGTGGTACAAAGGACCAGTTGCTTATTGATAAGATGGTAATGGGGAATTGCAGGAGGAGACACACTGATCTTGCCATGGGATGGATAGACTACAGAAAGGCATTTGACATGGTGCCTCATTCCTGGATCACCAAAAGCCTGGAGATCTTCAGGGTGGCAGATAACATCAGACAGTTGCTGGGCAGGAGTATGGGGTCCTGGGAGACAGAGTTGACATCAACTGGAGTATCCTTGGGAAGCGTGAAGATCAAGAGAGGTATCTTCCAGGGAGATAGCCTGTCCCCTCTGTTGTTTGTCCTTGCCCTGATGCCCTTGACCATTATGCTGCGAAAAGTGAGAGCAGGATACAAGTTGGGAAGGGGAGAGCTTACCATCAATCACCTCCTCTTCATGGACGATCTTAAGCTCTTCGGGAAAAGTGAGAAGGAGTTGGATGTGCTTGTTGACACTGTCCGTATTTTCAGCAGTGATATATGTATGCAGTTTGGTATTGGTAAATGTGGAGTCATTGTGATGAGGAGGGGTAGGTTGAGCAGAAGTAACGGGATCCAGATACCAACAGGTGAGATGATAAAGGAAATTGACTCTGAGGAAGGATACAAGTATTTGGGCGTTCTGGAGGCTGATGGCATAAAGAACAAAAAAATGAAGGAATTGTTAAGAACTGAATACATTCGGAGAGTAAGGAGCGTATTGAAGTCACATCTGAACAGCAGAAATGCCATAAGCGCAGTAAATTCCCGAGCTGTGTCTATTATTAGGTACAGTGCGGGAATTCTGAGATGGAATGTTGCTGAACAAAAAGAAATGGATAGGAAGACTAGGAAGCTATTGACTATCTACAACATGTTCCACAAGAGGAGTGATGTCGATAGACTCTACCTAAGGAGATCTGAGGGTGGAAGAGGTCTTATCAGCATAGAGGACTGTGTTCAGATGGAGAAAAACAACCTATACAAATACGTGACCTATAGTAAGGAGCCAATGCTCAGAGCTGTACTGAAGGAGGGGACAGTAGGCCAGGGGATACCCAAGGAGGAAATAACATCAAGGAGGAAGAGCAGCCTTAAGGGAAAATCCCTTCATAGTACCTTCTTTGAGAAAACTGAATTTAGAGATCCACAGACATGGAACTGGTTGAGAAGAGGAGACCTCAAAAAGGCTACAGAAGGAATGCTAATGGCTGCGCAGGAGCAGGCCCTCAAAACGAAGTGGTTGAAGCACCATATCTACAAGGAAGAGGCTAGCCCACTGTGCAGGATCTGTGGAGAGAGAGAGGAGACTGTGGCTCACATTGTGTCCGAGTGTAAACACCTAGCCCAGACCCACTATAAGGGCTGGAGACACGATGTGACGGGCAGGGTGATCCACTGGCACCTGTGCAAAGTAAACAATCTACCACATTCTGAGAAATGGTATGAGCATAGGCCAGAGGCGGTGATGGAGAACAGTCAGGTGAAGGTGCTGTGGGATTTTAGGATACAGACGGACAAAAAACTGGAACACAATAGACCTGACCTGGTGGTTGTGGACAAAGAAAAAAGATCGTGCCTGATTGTGGATGTGGCCTGCCCGTTCGACACGAGAGTGCAAGAGAAGGAGAGGGAGAAAATTAACCGATACCAGGACCTAAAGTGGGAGGTGAAAAGGATTTGGAACTGCCATGAAGTCAAAGTGATCCCGATTGTCATAGGCGCACTGGGGACTATCTCCAAAGGTTTCCAGGGATGGTTAAAGAAAATCGGCCCCTTCACGCTTTTTGGAACGCTTCAAAAGGCATGCTTGCTTGGAACGGCAAGAACCCTCCGATACGTCCTGAATATCTGAGGCTGCAGGTAGTGGCTTGATATTCAATCCAACGGACTTTCCAGTTAACCAACATCAATGACTGAGATTCAAGGAATAATAATAATAATAATAATAATAATAATAATAATAATGTATTTGATGGGTAGTACATGGCAGTGTAGAAAGCCTCAAGGACTTCTTTATTATCTTCCCTTGTTTGTGAAGGAGACGGAATCAAGCACTCGACAATGAGGGAAAGGATAAGGAAGGAATGTTACCGCAGAGTAAGAGCAATCTTAAGAACGGAATTGAATGCAAGGAATAGGATCGATGCCATAAACACGCTTGCCATACCAGTAGTAACCTACAGTTACAATGTCATCAACTGGTCAAGCACAGAGATCCGTAGGCTCGATACAAAAATTCGAAAATTCTTAACCATGCACAGAATGCATCACCCTAAGGCAGATATAGATATAATATATCTCCCTAGGAAAGAAGGAGGACGTGGGTTAATCCAGTTAGACATTGCGTTGAAAACTGCAACAATTGGATTATCTACATATCTAAGGAAATCACATGATTGGATGATCAAACTCGTTTTGAAACACGAAAGCATCAAAAAATCATATTCCATTACAAAAGATGCACAAAGATACAGTAGTGGACTACAAATTTCAGAAGTCCCATTTACTGCTGAAATGGAAAACACAGAAAAAGCAAAGCAGGTAAAATTAACTGCAAAGAAAGAACTGCTACAGAAACTGGCTAAGAAATGGCAAGAAAAGCCTCTGTATGGAAAATACCCAGAGCGAGCTAACAATCCTGATGTTGACAAAACTTTAACCCATCAGTGGTTGGCATCCTCTGGACTGAAATCGGAGACTGAAGGACTGATTATATCAGCACAAGATCAGTGTCTGCCAACAAAAAATTACCAAGCCAACATAATAAAAAATGGATGCAGCCCATTATGCCGTGTATGCAAAAAACAACCAGAGACCATTGACCATATAATTTCAATGTGCAGTCCTATAGCTCCAACCGAATACCTAAACATGACAGAGCTGCACAATACATACATTGGATAATGTGTAAGCATTTTGACCTGCCCCATCAAAAGAATTGGTGGGAGCATCAACCACCTCCCATACTTGAAAAAGATCACATCTCAATCTTGTGGAACTTTAGCATCCAAACAGACCGAAAAATAGATGCAAATAGACCTGATATAATATTGAAGGACTTTAAAAAGAGGGTATGCCTGCTAATTGATATGTCTGTTCCAATAGACAAGAATGTATCTATAAAAACATTTGAAAAATTGAGCAAGTATAAGGACCTGGAGATAGAAATTGGAAAAATGTGGAAATTGAGAACTAAAACAATACCAGTGGTTGTAGGCGCTCTGGGAATGATACCGAAGGGGTCTAATGATTACTTATCGCAGATCCCAGGAAACCCGCGTATAGGAGAAATACAAAAGATAGTACTAATGGGAACTGCCCATATACTAAGGAAGATTCTGTCAATATAAGTACATCACAAGTCTAAACACTAAAGATGCATGTGTGAGTATGTATGTTCTTCCTTGAATATGGCGGACCTTGTTGTCTCTTGAGGTCACTGGTTGTGACTTGGTGATAACTCGTATGAACATAAAGCAAGATAAATGCAACTGTAATAATAATAATAATAATAATGCTTTCTTTATTAACCACAAGATTTACATAAAGTAGACCTTAAGGACAGTGCAGGACGGTACAAATGGGCATTTCTGCGTGTAAAAAAAAACAGAGGATGTAACAAAAAAATAACAATGAAAAATTCCCCAATAGGGGGGAGACTTCCGAGGGACATCGTGGAGAAAGCCCATTAAAAGGCCACAGTGACCCTGACCACCAGCGCAAGTGCCCTCTCCCAGTTTTCCACCTTTAATTTACAGACACATACTCAGAGTAGGCCCATTCACTCGGGCCATACTTGCTTCTCTCACCCATCTTTCAACAAAATGCTGGGAAGAGAGCACTTCCCTCTCTACCCTGATTTTCCTTTTCAAATGAAATTTGAAAAAGTTAATCAGGGCATCACCGAAGAGGTAAGTGTTCGTCTTCAGCCCTTTCAAACGTGTCCACCATACTATCTCTTTCGCCATGGCCACCAGACAGATAAAAACTGCCTGCCCTTCCCGGCTAAAGGAAGAGGGCGGGGCAATCCTCACGATGGACTCAGCTGATAGCTGGATCCGTCCTATACGTGACAGCAGGTGTTCGACATAAACCCACAAGTCAGCAATGCTCGGACACTGGACGAGTGCGTGTAGGACGGTTTCGTCGCACTGCGCGCATCTCGGACATGCCCGGCTGACAGCACCTCCATGCCTGTAGAGTTTATCCCGAACTGGCAAAGCTCCTCGGTAGCACTGCCAGGCCAGGGATTTCTGGAAATTGTCCATAGACCCCGGCCCGAAAGTCCTTCCGAAGAGATTGGCTAATTGATTTTCGTCGACGCCTAGAGTTTCTCCAAGTATGTCGTCGCTCTTCCCCTCCACTAATCCTCTATAGAACGCCAAGGTGGAGTTTCCACCGATCACATTGCCCGATTGGTCGAGGGCTGTGAGCGCCTGAAGACATTCCAGTCTCCAAGCGCTCCCTCTCGGTTTTCGCTTGACCCAGGACTCCAGCTCCGTCAAGGAGACGAGCTGGGGAAAGACGCGTCTAGCAAACGGCGACCACACCTGATCACCGTCGAGGAAGAGGTGGAGATGTCGTAGCCTGAGCGCGTGTCTGCGCATCATCAGCCACGGCATGCCCAGCCCTCCACGTAGCGGGTGTTGACAGCAAATGGACCGCCTGACCATCGGAGCGCGTCCCTCCACAAAAAGCGAAAGAGCAAACGTTCCAGCGCAGTCAGGCGGGGCTTAGGACAAGGTACGACGGTCAGGCGGTAGTAGATGACGGACGCAATGTACGCGTTAGCCACCTCCGCTCGACCTTTCAGGGATAGCTTCCTCTCCGCCCATTTCTGGGTGAGAGAGGCCACCCTGCTCGTCACCACGTCCCAGTTTTTGTCCGTCTGGAGGTCCGGACCGAACCAGACCCCTAGCAATTTAACCGGTCCATCCGTCCAGCGCCCGACGGCGCTGTTGGACGGCATGGACCTGCCTCTCCAGGTGCCGAGCTGCAGGTCCACTGACTTTTCCTGGTTGATCATTGCTCCTGTCACCGCTTCGTATTCTCTTAGTGTAGTGCCGATCGCCTCGATGTGTTTGGCGTTCGACACCACCACGGTGACGTCGTCCGCATATGCTGACACGGATCTTCCTCATCCTAGTTCGCGCGGGATCCCCCTCAACGTCTCCAGTTTGTGCAGTAATGGCTCGAGAGTCAATACGTACAAGAGGGACGAGAGAGGACACTCTTGGTGGACCGAGCGCTTGATGTTGAACGGTTCCGAAAGGTGACCGTTCACTCTCACCACAGAGCAGATGTCGCTGTGCATGGCAGCGATCCAGCCTCTGAAGACGGGCCCAAGGCCAGCCGCCCTCAGGACTGCCGCTAGGTAACATGGTCCACCCTATCGAAAGCTTTCGACTGATCTAAATTGATCAAGGACCCACCCGTGCCAGGTTCCTTAGCTACCCTCTCCACGATGTATCGCATGAGGTGGAGGTTGTCGTGGATGGATCTGTCGGGAATGGCGCATGCCTGAGCCTCTCCCACCAGACCACCAACGACAAGCGCCAACCTCTTTGCTAGCACCTTGGCCAAAATCTTGCACTCTGTGTTTAGCAGAGTTATAGGCCTGAAATTATCTATGTTATCCCCCTTGTTCGGATCCTTTCTCAGCAGTGCCGCCGCTCCTCGGCTCACAGAGCTGGGAATTCTCCCGTTCTGTTGGTAGTTGCAGTAGACGTCCGCCAAGAGGCCTCCGAACAAGTCTGGCATTTGTACGTAAAGTTCATAAGGCAGACCATCCAAACCAGACGATTTACCCCTTGTGCAGCCAGTCATTGCTTCCCGTACTTCAGCGGTTGTTATCGGCTTTTCGCAACACTCCGCCTCAGTGGCCGAGAGCCGCGGCAGTCCGTTGAGGTAGACACTAAAATCCATCCCTCGATCCGGCCCGCCGCTGCCCCCGAACAGCTGAGCGAAGTGTCACTGAAAAGTTTCACACATTTGCCCGGGATCGAGTACCAAAGACCGGATCGTGGCTTTGTTGCTACGACGCGCCTCCGACACTCGGGCCCATTGAACGGCTTTCGTCCCCTCGTGTCTGAGAGCACGCACCCTAGCTCTGACAACGCAGCCTTCGTGCTTTGCATTGAAGAATAGGTCAAGGGCCAATTTCGTCGCAAGTACGTCGGTCGCGATGCCTTTGCTAAGCGCCTCGTCTAATTTTCTAACTAGTTCTCCCTCTGCTCTATTTTTCTCTATTGCTAAAGCCTTACTAAACCTAATGGATTCTATTCTAATCGCTCTTTTCAGAGCAAACCACCACTTGTTGTTGACGATGGCCCCCGTCAACGCCCGCTTAACTAGTTCGCTAATCCGGCCTCTGTGGGCCTTGCGCGCTGGTAAGGACGCGTTTAGCTTCCAGTAGCCGGGTCCTCGTCTATGAAGCCTATCTAAGTCAAGCACACAGATCACCCATTTGTGGTCCGTGTAGCTGACTATCTTGAATTGTGGACAGCCTATGCTAGACCTATCTATTTCCCTACAACATACTCTATCTAGATATGATCTCGATGACCCTATGCGGTTTGTCCAAGTCCACATTGGCACATTCGGGAAATCCAATCGGTACCTGTCAGACAGTTCAAAACGCCTGAGCAGGTTGGTGAGGCTCTTGCACCCTCCTCCCTTATCCGCTAATCCCACACAGTCCCAGCGTGCATCTAAGATCCCGTTCCAGTCGCCCACTAACACTAAAGAGCGGGACGTTCCAAGAAAGGTATCCAGACGCCGGAAGATATCAGGCCGTCCTGCTCCTGTCGGGGCATAGACGGCCACTAACCTGAAAGCTTTCCCGTCTCCGCTGGTCACGTCCAGCACCACCAACTTACCTTCTGGGTCCAGGAAGATGGCTCGTATGGCAAGATCCAAACCTCTCCGAAAAAGCACAGCACCCCCCCCCCCCCCGATCCAGGACGGCTGGGAGATGCGTACACATCGTAGCCGCCGAAGATCGGTGCGAAGGCCCGTGCTTCGGAGATTCTGGTCTCGCTGATGGCCACTACATCTATGTTTAGTGACCTGAGGTCGTTGAGCAGGTGGCCCTGCTTCCATGACGACCCAAAGCCACGCGCATTTATGCTGCCTATTCTGAGTGAGGTCATGTTGAAATGGAGTGGAAAAGATGGGAAAGACCACTTACCTTACTTCTCGTAGAAGAAGGATGGTTTCTCCATCCTTTTCACTGCTTGTGGCCTCCTCCAGAAGGATGTCCTTATAAATCCTCCTGGAGAGTGTTTGTCGGAAGTCTCCGATGTCTTTGGGGAATTTTTGTTTTAGTGTCGTGTACGTTTTCTGTGTGATGCGAGTGATTTGTATGTGTGGAGGTGGTGTGAACTTTTGGGGTGTTGTGTAGTCTTTTTCTGTGATGCTGGTGTTGTGTTGGATGTAGTGTAATAATTGGTTGTTGTTCAAATTTAATTGTTTCTACTATTGGCACAAGGCCAGAAATTACCCAGTACATTACTGGTACTTTATTTTATCGACCCCGTAAGGATGAAAGGCAAAGTTAACCTCGGCGGGATTTGAACTCAGAATAGCAAGGGCCGTAACTCTATGCATCAAAGCATGGCGTCCGACCCTCTACCGATACTGCCAATCCACCGCCATTATTGTTGTTCAAATTTAATGCTGTGTAGTGTGTATCGTTTTGGTTGTTTTGTTTTGTTTGCGTTTGTTGTGGGTTTGTTTCTGTTTCGCTTTTGGTGACTTTTGTGGTGTTGGAGATGGTGGTGTTGGGGTTAATGATGGTGATGGTGTTGGTGTTTGTGTTGATGGGGTTGATGATGCTGGTGTGGATGGTCTGATAGTTTATTTGTTTCCCTCTGTATTTTGTTTTTGGAGGGGGAAGGAAGAGGATTTTTTCTTTTTTGGCTTGTTTTTGTTTTTTTCTTTTTTCCTGATACCGTTTCCCAATCCTCGTCGTCACAATCTGTTTCCAGTTGCGATAGGCCGGGGCGTGGAAAATCCTCCATAGGCGTTGGTTTTGGTTGTGGCGTGGTGGATGGTGTAGGCGCTGGTGCTAGTTCTGGCGCGTTGGGTGGTGGTGGTGTTGGTTTTGCTACTGTTGCCGGGGTTGTTGCTGTTCCAGTTGCTTCTGTTGTTGCTGCTACAGTTGTTGTAACCATTTCTGCTGCTGGTGGTGTTGATGGTTGAGTCACTGGGGTGGGTAAGAGAGGTGGCCTCAACCTTTTAGCCAGACGGCAGAAAGCTCTTAGGTGGGTTCCTTCACCACAAACGACACACCTAGGCCTTCTGCCCTCAACGATTACGGTGAGGTGGCTGCCTCAATGATTTTTTGGTCCGCTTGGATCAGGAGCTCCATCCCAGATCCGGAGCAGTTCTCCTGCTTTTCTTTCGCTATTTCGATTATCTTGGTGTTGGCCTCGATGCCGGTGAGAGCGGCAGCCATTAGCCAGGGAATTTCGATGGCCGGTGGAACGTGGGTTACCCTGATCTTCATGAGTCTCTCTCTCTCTCTCTCTCTCTCTCTCTCTCTCTCTCTATATATATATATATATATATATATATATATATATATATATATATATATATATATATATATATATCGGCGGCACTCACTCGAGACTGTGTCAGTCTATCCAGCAGGGGTGATGTATACAGACTTTCCTTTGTACATTTAACATTAACACACTGTCTGTTTTATCAAAGGAGAATCTAGAAACTGTTTCTCAGTTCAGCCAACATCATTTACTCATATATAATACTGCCTCTATTTGTTTAACACCTAAAATAGACTGTATCATACATTTTACGTCACATCAAAGAAGATTTCAATACTCATATTATAGATATGATTCAGATATGATTTACTAAATTAATTTTAATTTGCATATGTGACATACACAGAGTATATAAAAGACGACCTCAGTTTCAATGAAATTCTCAGATAGAAAGAAAACTATACAATAGTAATCGTATTGATTTTTCCCTTTAGAAAAAGTTTACCAATTTTAGGAGGGGCATGTAATCGATTTAATCGAACATAGGACATTATTGGCAATTATTTTATTGATCGTAGTAGAAAGCGCAGAAGAAAGGGTGTGAATTTATAGGGTAGGGAGGAAAAATTGATATCAAAACCCTTTCATGACTGGTATACTGCGAGGCAACTTGGGCAAAGCGTCTTCTAGAGTAGGTCTTGCTTGATCAAATTCCTGTGCGTGAAATTTGATAAACAGAAATTGTACAAGAAAAGAGAGACAGCGGAAAGGACCTCTTATTGATTATAGAGCAGGAGAGAGGAGATAAACTGGAAGCCATGATGAAAAGATGGGCAGTAGTTTCGTCACCATTGCAGACCCATAAATGAAAGGGTGTTACGGTTAAGGGTCGCAATACCCAAGGAACATTGGACACCGTCTGATAACATCACTGAAGGTGAATGAATCTGAGGCGCCTTCTTTAAGATGTAGTTATGCTTCTATCTATCTATTTATCTCAAATGTAACAAACATCACGTGATACATTGGTGTTGTCCTTATTACTGTTGTTGTCGTCGTCGTTGCTGTCGTCGTTGTCGTTGTTGTTGCTGCTGTTGTTGCCGTTGTCGTTGTTGTTGCTGCTGTTGTTGTTTAGCCAGTCAGATTATCGACTTGAATATTGAACATATTGTGACAGTAGCCTGTCTATTGCATATTAATTAGCCTGTTTTTCATATATTGATTAGTCTGTCTATCATATATTAATTAGCCTGTCTTTCATATATTGATTAGCCTGTCTATCATATATTAATTAATGTCTGTCTGTCGTATATAAAGATCCTACACATACAAGAACTCACTCTCAAGTAGGTCTACAATGATGTTTACAAGGAAAAATAACTTGCCACAGAGCCACAAAGGAGACCTCCATATGGTTACTGCATGTGCTAGATATAGAAACCAAATCTCCCTGAAAATACATTGTACTGTCTTAAAAATTGAAAAAAAAAAAACCAGAACAAACAAAAACATTGGATGTTGTGTTAAATAAATTTCTCTGAGGGCATGGTCACGCCTGGAATGCTTTTGATCATACATCAACTCGGTTAGGGTCGACCTGGGACTAAACAACAACAACAAAATGCTTATCGTTACAAACAAACAGCAATCTGTCATAGTTATCATCACGTGATCGAGATGTGAAAATTGATATCTTGATGCAGAATGAATGTTAATATGAACCTTAGCTCCTCTTAGAAATCAATCAATCAATTTATCACTGATCATATAGCTATTCATCGAAATGTTGAGAGGTTTAAACTGTTCCAATTAGCATTCTAGTCGAAATCAAAAATATATTTTATACACACACAGACATATATATATATATATATATATATATATAACTCGGAGCGCCACTACATAGGATCCACAGCGACGAGCTTCAAAGGTCGGTGGTATAATCATCGCCATTCCTTTAACAGAATAGATAAGAGGAAATGTACGACCCTTTCTGAATTGATCTGGAAGCTCAAACTTGAAAAGACCCCGCACTCTCTGGTCTGGTACGTGGTTAGAAAGGTTCCCCCAGACAGAGGCGGGTCTGGTATTTGCAAGCTCTGTCTTAGTGAGACACTCGAGGTTCTTCATGGCGGAACCAAGCTATTAAACATTAGGGCGGACCTATTCGGTGCCTGCAGACACCTAAGGACGGGAACTTTCCTCAAGCTATATGGATAAACCCCGGTTACGGCCTCCCACAAGCCCCCCCCCCCTACACTCCGTACCAACAATGACCAATGGACAACAACAACCACCCATGGTTTGCGGTCCCTATGGTGGATGGTCCACCGGATCCTCTACTGGTTAGGAGTCATCTAAACAATGTTTTATTGAACATAATTTTATATATATATGTATCATGTGTA
>OZ024742.1:204208189-204268189 GCA_964016885.1 Eledone cirrhosa | reverse complement strand
TGTGTATGTGTGCGTGCGCGCGCGTGTGTGTGTATGTGTGCATGTGTGTATGTGTATGTGTGTATGCACTTTCCAGTGTTTGTTGGTCACTCCTGACCTTCTCCTTGAACCCATTCTCTCTGAAACTCTCTTTGTATATATATATATATATATACAGAGAGAGAGAGAGAGAGGCAGAGTCTGTGCGGTGGTAAGAACCAGGAGACCACTAATCCTGTGCGTACACGATAAAAGGGGAGATGTAGAGTGGGTATAGAGATATGTAAAATCCCGATCGCGGTGCCAAGCGGTTTCGGCTTGGCGCTGCGGTCGGTATTTTACACACACACACACACACACACACACACACACACACACACACACACACACACATCTCTCTCTCTCTCAATATATATATATATATATATATATATATATATATATATATATATATATATATATATATATATATATATATATATATATATATATATATATATATATATGAAAACAGGGAGAAAGAGACGATTATGAGGAAGAAAAAAATATTTTTTCCTTTTTTGTTTCTCTCTCTCTTTTTTCTGGGTTAGAAAATGATTAAAACGAAATGTTTTACTTTGTGGTTATTTAACAATGGCATTTATTTATCTATTTATATATTTAATTATTCTCTATTACCGGTTTCAGCATTGATATGCATTATCAAATGATAGTGAAATGTATTAGTGTGCTGTCGCACATGATAAACAGAAGGTGCAAAAAGAATAATGTTATTTACAAACAAGGTTTATGAAGTGAAAAGAAAAAAGAAAAAGTAAAAAAACGTGCATAATGTATAGCATAAAAAGTCAATGTGTAAGAAAAAATAATATTATTTACAAGCATAGTCATTGAAGTTAAGCAGATCAAAATGTGTTTATATAGCAAGAGTGCTTAGATGATCCATGATTCCATGATGGAGGCAAATGGTGGACTGAGGTTTGATATGATTTCCCATTTTAGAGAGTTAATATGTAGGGGGAAGCAATTCTTGCTGGACGATATTTAATTTATTAAAGAAAAAGGATTAGGTAAGATTAGGAGGTAACTCTTGCAAATGTTTGATTGTTCGTTGCAGTTTTAGATTGGTCCGATTTTTAGAGCATTAAGTAGGGGTTGGAATTTATTAATGAAATATGTTTCCTTATTGGAACGTTGGATGGAAGTATCGTTGTCTATGAATTTGTAAATGGGGTAAATTTTAAAGTTTGTATGTTGGTTGTGGACACAATTGGCGATATGTTCACTAAATGCAATGTTTCTGTATTCCTGTATTTTAATTTGTGATTTATGGACGGTCATGCGTTGACGGAGGCTGTTTTTTGTCTGTCCTATATAGTGCTCTTGACAACCTGAGCAGGTCAAAACATAGATAAGGTTTTCAGATGCACATGTAAAGTTGTGTTTAACTGTGAAACGCTGTCGTTGTTTAAAATGGAATGTTGAACCTTCTATTAGATTTATGCATATGCCACAGTAGGGCCTTCCGAATTTTGTTATTGTAGGGTTCTTGTGTGGTTTGTTGGATTTTGGCTTGTGTGAGGATGTTTTTATGGATTTAGGTTGTTTTTTGCTCTTTATGATGTTGTGTGTTTAGAGATTTTGTTCATTCTTGGGTCTCTTTTTAGTAAAGGAATGTTCTGGAGGATAGTGTCGAATGCCTCATTGTTGAGGAGGTAGTGTGTGGAGATGTATGGTAGAGTTTTTTGTTGCGGTTCATTCCTGGGTTTGGGGTGTCTGAATTCCTGGATGTCTAGTTTTAGGGCACGTTGGAATCCATTGGTGATTAGGGTTGGTGAGTAGTTTCTGCTGATAAGTGTGTTTTTTAATTCTTCTAGTCGTGTGTAGCATGTGTATTTATCTGAAACTATTGTGCAGATCCTTCTGGCTAGGCTATAAGGAATTGCCATTTTGGTGTGTCTAGGGTGACACGAGTTGAATGGAAGGTATTGTTTGGAGTCTGTGGGTTTGTAGTATATGTCTGTTTCTATTTTGTTGCTTGTTTTCTTGATGAGGATGTCGAGGAAAGGGAGGTGTTCATGGCTGTAATCCATTGTGAATTGTAAGTTAGTGTTGACCTCATTCAGAAGGGTTTTAAACTCAAACAGTCTATACTTTCATGCCAGAGGATGAAGGAGCGCCCAGATATCTCTTCCAGTTCTTTTCTATGTGTTGGTAGAAGCGGTTGCCGTATTTGTCTAGAATTTTGCGGTAGAGAATGGTTTCCAAATATCCCATGATAAGGTTGGCGTATGAGGGGGCCACTTTCGTGCCCATGGCAGTCCCAGATTTCTGTCTGTAGTATTTGGCATTGAATTCGAAGAAATTGTTTTCCAAGATGAATTTGAGTCCCCCCAACACAAATTATTTATGGATGCGCTGTGGGAGTTCACTAGGGAAATGTTCAAGCCAGAATTGTATTGCGTCTATACCTAGGTTGTGTGGGATATTGGAATATAAATTGATGACATCAAAGGTTACTAGTAGGGTATGTTCGTTATTGAGTATTGTTGGGAGGTGGTTGAGCAAGTCAAGGTCGTCCCTTATGAAGATTTTTATGTGTTTCAGGAAAGGTTTAAGCAGAATATCTAGGAAGTTGCTTAGGCGGTGGGTTTCACATGTGGTGCCTGCTATTATGAGTCTTAATTTAAAGTCATCAGGAGGGGCTATATATATATATATAAAAGGAACGATGGACTTTCGTCAAATCGGACCGAGGGAACAATGTTTCCGTTGGTCTTTCCAATTGCTGATACTATCTATCGGTCGCAACTCCAGGTAGAAGGAGCAACGTGAAATAAAGTGTCTTGCTCAAGGACATAACGCATCGCCTGGTCGAGGAATTGAACTCACAACCTTACGATTGCGAATCCAATTCTCTAACCACTCAGCCACACGCCTTCACTACTCAGCCACACACACACACACATATATATATATATATATATATATATATATATATATGTATATATATATATATATATGTATATATATATATATATATATATATATGTATATATATATATATATGTATATATATATATATATATATGTATATATATATATATATGTATATATATATATATATATATATATATATATATATATATATATATATATATATATATATATAAATATATATGTATATATGTATATATATATATATATATACATATATCAGCAAAAG
This sequence comes from Eledone cirrhosa, assembly GCA_964016885.1. Taxonomy (NCBI): domain Eukaryota; kingdom Metazoa; phylum Mollusca; class Cephalopoda; order Octopoda; family Eledonidae; genus Eledone; species Eledone cirrhosa. The sequence goes on along the minus strand of OZ024742.1, from coordinate 204,264,984 downwards.
AATCATAGACCGCGTGATACCAAAAGTCAAGCAACACGCCCGACTTAGCCTATGGATCAACACCCAGGAAGTTATCTCATGGTTCAGCAATATGGAGGATAAACGAGACACTAAATTTATCCAGTTCGACATAGAGAGCTACTATGCTTCAATCACCTTACCGCTACTTACTGCCGCCTTGGACTTCGCCGAAGCACTTGTGCCCATCACCGACCAGGAAAGAAAAATCATCCTCCACGCCAGGAAGACAGTCTTACTCTTTGACAACTCCAAATGGATAAAAAGAGCTCCCGACTCACCCTTCGACGTCAGCATGGGCGCGACGGATTCGGCGGAGGTCACAGATCTTATAGGATTATTCCTTATAGCCAAACTCACCGATATGTTTCCTGCTTTCGGTGGTGGATTGTACCGTGATGATGGGCTCCTTACCCTTAAAGGGTACAACCCCAGTAGTACAGATCGGGTCCGTAAACAATTAATCAGCTTCTTCCGCGACTGGGGATTTAAAATAACCCTACAAACGTCCCTGACCCGAGTTAATTTCCTGGACGTTACCCTTGATCTCAATAATGACCTGTACTACCCATACAGGAAACCTAACGACAACCTGCACAACATCCACCGCCGGTCAAAACATCCTAGGAACATCACCAACAACCTGGTCAAAAACATCTCCCTCCGCATATCCCGTTTGTCAGCTAATGAGAAGATATTCGATGAACATGCGCCTTACTACAACCAGGCCCTCAAGCGGAGTGGTTTCCGGGAGGAAATATCCTACTGTCCAGCTCCCATTAGCGGAACCAGCAGGCGACACCGCCGCTCACGCAATGTATCATGGTTCAATCCTCCCCACAACGCCGAGGTGACAACTCCCATCGGGAAAATTTTCTTTAGGCTCATTGAAAAACACTTCCCACCACAACACCGCTACCACAACATAATTAACAAAAATACTATCAAACTCTCTTACAGCACTACACCTAACTTCGCACAAAACATCGTCTCCTCCAACAACAAAAAACTCAACCCCGATGGAAGAAACAACCCAAATAGCAGTGGAGAGCCGACCAGGAGTTGCAATTGTCCTGATAGATCCAGTTGCCCCCTCGACAACAGATGCAGAGACCGTAATGTGATCTACCAGTGCAACGTGAGCACGGACACTTCCAACAAAGCTTATATAGGATTAACCGCATGTGACTTCAAGACCCGGCTATACCAACACAGACATACCTTCCGAAACCCGGCCCGGCGTCACGCCACTACACTTTCGGCCCACATATGGGACCTCAAGGACAACAACATCAACTACGATCTCACTTGGAAATTACTGTCCAGCGCCAACTCTTACACGGGAGGACGCCGTCCGTACAATTTATGCTCGGAGGAAACTTTACAAATGTTGTTTTCGACGGACCAACTCCTAAACAAGAAAGATGAACTGGTTACTGCATGTAAACACCGATTACGTAGGACTTACTTCGCCCTCAAACCCCAAAATGACCCGGGGGCTGGGGAGTAGACTAGGGCTATAACACCCCACTTGCCTATTTTGTAATGGGTAACCCCTGCTTGCCAATGGAGACGTAAGATCTTCTTTTACATTCTTTTATCGCTTCCTCTATATTTCCTTCTTCCCCCCCATCCCTCCCTAGTCCTTCTACCCCAGTTCCTTTTCTTTGTCGTCGTCTTTTTCTCGCCCACCCGAGGTAGCCCCTCGGTCCCTTGTAGCTTCAACACCCCACCCCTTCCCCTATTCTATGATAGATTTGGCTGACTCCGCTTTTTATAGCAGAGGTGTTAGACTTCGGATATTTTCTCCCTCCTCCGACCGCTGTCCTTTTTTCCGTGACTTCTATATTTCTTAGTGGCATCTTTGCTTTAATTTCTCGTTTATCCAGTATTTCTTTCTTCTTTTTCCTTTTTGTTTGTGGGGGGTGGGGGGGGGTGTTTCTGTATTAATTTTCCGTTCTTTACTTTTACTTCGTACGATCTTTCATGTAGCTTGTATAAGACTTTTTGTTTCGTGGCGGTACCCTTAGAGTTAGCACTAGTATTTTTTTGCGGGACCCTAAATTATATTCTCGTACTAGTTTACTTTCTTGCACTGTGATTGGGGTAGAAACCTTTATTATTTCGTGGCAGTCTCTTTAGTATTTTATTCTTCATTATATATATTTTTTAATTTATTTATCTATTCTTTTATTCACGTATTTGTTTATTTATTTATTTATGTATTTCTTTAGCCTAGCAATAGCGAGAGACTTAAGTCTTAGTAACCAGACTTTGCTTTTTTTTTTTTTTTTTTTTCTCTCTCAGTACTGTTTATAGTTTTACCCTACATTGTTCTACTTACCGTTTCGAATTCCCCCCCCCCCTCCCCAGTATCCATTTGACCTCACGCCCAGCTGGAGCCAGCACTACCAACGCATGAATGGGTCTACTCCACCCCCTCTCCCTTTTTCTCCTACCGGCAGGTTTAGCTACCCCTTCCCCCACCAATTTGCCATCACCGATTTACTACTAACTTGTGATGTGACCAATCCTGGTGATTGTCTCTTTGACCATATATGGAATTACCTCTTGATAAGCTCGGCTATTTAAATACCAGAATAAATTTTCCTTCAGTCCAGAATTAGCCGTCGAAACGGCTTGAGCTCAGCCGTCGGGGTCTTACTTGTTCCTATTACCCACTCTACTACCCTAAGTATTGAGTACTTTGGTGCGTTATGGTTCATATGGTTCCTTACCACATTTCCTTCGTTATATATATATATATGAACACAACCTTAAAGTAGTTAACTTCCTGGATGTCACACTCAATTTAAACTCTGGTCTGATTAAACCGTTTCATAAATTGAATGAAAATCTCAAGTACGTGAATGTTGGGTCTAACCACCCCATCTCTATAATTAAATCTATCCCTAAAAATATTTCCCTTTGAATCTCGGGTCTATCTTCTAACATACAAGTATTTAAGGAACACGCCGAGTACTACGATAACGCCCTTAGTAAAGCAGGCTACCTCAACAAAATAGAATATATAGATGAAAACAATCAAAACACCCAAAATAAATCCCACATAGGTAGAAATAATAACACAACACCAAACCACACTTACTACCATAGTGTACACACCAATAAACCAACAAACAAAACTAATAGAAAGCGATGCAAAGAGTACTTATGGTATAACCCTGAATACAATAGTTCCATTAGTACAAATTTACCAGTACTTTTCTTTAAAATAGTTAAGAAACATTTTCCTACATCACACAAATACCACAAAATCCTAAACCCTACCACTATAAGACCGTCAGACTCTACAGCGTTAAACCTTGAACAACACATAAAAAAGATTAATACTAGAAGGTTAAACAAAAACACTAAAAACTTAAGTACAAAGAGCACAAAAAAAACCCAGTAGACACTACAGAACATAAATAAACCACACCTAAGTTCGTCCGCAATACTACTCCAGAGTGAACCTAACTACAAAACCAACGTACACAACTGTAACTGCACCTATCCTGACAATTGCCCCCTCGGCAATAACTGCCTTGAAAAAAATATCATCTATAAGTGTACCATTGAATCCGGAGGCAACGAGTGGTATTACGTGGGATCAACGGCAACATAGTTTAAATCTCGATTATATAGGCATTCTTACTCAATAAAACACCAGAGCCAAAGAAATGTAACAACTTTAGCAGAAAAAGCTTGGATGCTCAGGGATAGCGATCAAAAGTTTACCCTAAAATGAGATAAATTAGCTAAAACCCATAGCTTTTCCAGGAGCCAAAATTTCTGCAAATTATGTAATCTTGAGATTTATTACATAATCACACACAAGAAGAAATTGCTTAATAACAGAATTGATCGAACATTATTCTGCCGTCACCGAACTAAAACCCTTTTTTCCCACTACAAGCTGAATATTACATAAACGAGGGACATCCTCCCAACTGTACAAATCCTCAATCTTGGTAGAAAAATATAAAAACAATCTCTTCTCAGCATATATATGTACTATTAATAACCTTAAATTATCACACTAATAATGGATAAATATGCTGGTGAGAATAGGTGCGAATATGCTATAATGAATGTGTCTAAAAGCGACCATATGAATGTATATATGTGAAAATGTATATAAATAAGTAAACAAGTGGGTGAGTGTGTATATATATATATGTTTGATGTATATAATTAAATGTATGTGTATTCATGTATATGTGTATTTATATATATATATATATATATATATATATACACACACACATGGACAAGAGTATGTATGTATATATGTGTGTGTCTATATGTGTGTATATGAAGATAAGTAAAGTATGAAAGTGTATATACATGAATGCGTATGTATGTACACATATATATATGTATATATATATATATGTACAGGTATATATGTATGTAAGTATGAGCATGTAAGTATGTGTATGTGAGTGTATGTATTTGTAGAGATGTACATATATGTATGTGTGTGAATGTGTATGTTTTTTAAAAAATAAGTATATATACGCATATATTTATGTGTGGGCGAACGGATACGTACACTTGAAAGAAAAATTTAAGTCTGTATGTGAATTAAGTGCAAACACAAAACCAACCATGCATATCTTTAGTATCTCTAATCCTTCTATAGATTTAGAAAAATAACCAATACAACCAACGCCAAATAATGAATATTCTATAAAAATGTCAAACTCAACTAACAAAATATCAGATGGGAATCTAATTACCCACTGCTATCAAAAATTTCTATCCACTCCCTTAACTATTCTTCTAACAACTTCACTCCTCCCTCATAATATTCTCTATAAAAACCAAACAAGTTCTCAATGATATTATTCTAATGAAATGGTAGTTGAAAATAACATTGAAATATTGAGTGTCTGCATAATTAATACTTTGTAGATAGCAGGTGTTTTCAGGTTATATAACTGTTATTGAAACACGTGTCAATAAATTCCTTTTACTGAACTGTATCCATTTAAATCTTTCTATTTTCTCCGGATTACTTTTGAAACTACAACTGGAACCGTCGAGCAAACCCTACGTGAGCTGTCCATCTACTGTGTATAATATTCATATTACAACACTACGGATAATACTATATATATATATATATATATATATATATATATATATATATATATATATATATATATATAAATACAATATTGGAGAAAGCTTTTTAGCGATACTCCGGCCAAATTCCAACTCACGCAACAAACATTAGGAAATAAGTGATTATATTCCTGATTAAGCGTTCAGGGTACTAACTAAAAGTATTGCGTGGAAAATTGGCTGTATTATTTCATATGAGACATATCGAATATATCTCTTCCCAGACGGACGTCTCGTTTCATTATAGGATTCCTACAATTTGGGTGAAATTATACCAATTTATGTAGGAGCTTGTATACCATCAATAGATATATATTCAAGTGGGCTCCTATAATTCATCAGTGGGTGCCCCAATAATACTAATATTGATAATCTAATCAACATTAGTATTTAGCGATAATCATCATCAGTGCCTGAGGTATCTGTCAGGTTGCTAGTCCAGCAGTTCTAAAGAAATGCTCAAACTGATTCAAAAATGAGGAAGTAAATTACCGCCAAAATAAACAATACATGCGCATGACAATGAACTCTAAAAGGAATTCAGGCCACGTGCTAGAACTCAATTGGAAATTGAGAAAATATCTATATCTATATCTATATCTATATCTCTCTCTCTCTCTCTCTCTCTCTCTCTCTCTCTCTCTCTCTCTCTCTCTATATATATATATATATATATTCAACCTGATTAGTTCTATCGTTACTTTGGTATGTATTGTGTGTTAGTTTCGCCTACCACAATGTTCGATTTGTCAAGCTATTTAAACGTATGTTATTACTCTGAGGTCCTATCTTATCGAGTGCTTTGCTAACTCATCATTTCATATAAGTAGGCCGAATCTACTTGCAAACCGCCAGAGATTCGATTTTACTGATTTCCAATTATATATATATATATTAAAATAACAGATTAAAGTTTAAAGAATTGCTGCTTTCACCCATAACTGGATCTCCTGAAACTAAAAAGTCAAGAAGTAAATATTTAAAAAAAACCTTGCAACCGGAGGAAGACAGGAAGACGATACTTTGGTTTGTGGAAACGTTCCCTGGCAAAGAACGAAAAAAAAACAAAGATAATACGTCATTATTTCGAGCGGTGAAAAACAATTAGACGCAAAGACAAAACCACGTTTATGGTATAAATGAAGTCGTAGACTAATATTCTATTAGGTTGTTCGTGGAGACGTTCTCTGGCAATGAACGGAAAAACGAAGATAATACGTCATTATGTGGAGCGTGAGAACAATTACACGCAAAGACAAAACCGCGTAAATGGTATAACCGAAGTCGTAGACTAAAATTCTATCTAGGAAACCGAATGATCCTCGGCTTCAGAGTTAAGAATAAAGTAAATAAAATACAGAGGTAATTGAAATTAAATATATACATACACACGTCCATATATGTACAAACACAAGCATTCGAAAAACACTCGCCATGGGTATACAAGCACGTACACAAAAAACCCGCACGCACATACAGAACCTACGCAACGCCTGTACCCGCACGCATACGAATGTATACACCAAATACATAAAACTATATATATAAAAAAAAAATATATATATATATATGTGTGTGTGTGAATGCGTGTATACACATAATTAAATAAACGTATATAAATAAATAAATACGTATATAACGCGCGCACACACATACCCACATGTAAATACACATATGTACGCAGACGTACGCCCCCAAAACACAAAGTACACATATACACACACTCTACATACGTACGAACCCGCATACTCACACAGACGAAAACTCACGTATATACATAACCAAATGCACATGCACCAGAATATATAATATATACTCCATAACATATACAAGCAAATATGCGTTCACAGATTGACTTTTTTAGTTTCAGAAAATCCCGTTAAGGGTGAAAGCAGCGATTCTTTGCTTAAACTTTAATCTGTTATTTTAATAATTATTTGCTCTACGGTTCTTATATATTTGATATATATTTATCCTTATCGAGCCCTCTTTGGATTTTAGTCTTCAAATTTATTATTATTACTATATATGTATATATATATATATCATAAAACATGTCTATAGAATCACAAGATAAAATATATACCATTTCCTCTCCCAATTAGCATAATTAACTATATAAAAAATCGAATAGACCAGACTATAAGAATGAGGCTTCTATGAAGAAATCTCCAACAAATAACCGAAACTAGCCCTTCGCGTCGGCCGCAACGGAATATTTATCGAATATTTCGTCAGCATAATCGCCCAGATACAGTCAATTAAACAGAATTAGGTGTAAAATAAACTAGGAGAAAATAGAATACATATATATATATATATGAGTATGTGTGTTTTAAACGTGACATCTGACAGCAGGCCAAACGGCCAACCAATCAATCAACACACCAGGTATTATCTATATTAATATTGATTGGTTTCTTGAAAGCGGAGGTTTCTCTCCAAGTCCCTCTACCACCACGTTCATTAAAACATTCAATAAAAGAATGGACGTCATTGTCTGTATTTAGCGCATTATATTTCTTCTTTCTACAGCCAAATACACGTATACTCTCCCCCCTCTCTCTCTCTCTCTTCCTCTCTCCCTCTCTATCTTTCTCTCAGCCCTCTCTCTCCACACATGCACACAGACGACCATATTACATACGAAGTATTCACGGCTCGAAAACGGGGAAAACTGCAAATCCGGTTTGTATGTGATGAATGTATATTTGCAGAATAGGTCTAGAAATGATGTATAGGCAGAGGTTGCTCTGTTGGGGCTATACCTTTACACCCCCCCCCCCACACACACACCCGCATGCATTCACATATATCGGCAAATTCTTATATAATGGACGGGAAAATAGTCCAGAAACTGAATATGCTTACAGGAAAGAGCATCATGGCTATCTCGAGAGTTAAGTTACATACATATATATGTATTATGTATATATATATATATATATATATATATATATACACACACGATTTGTTAAGCCTTCATTACGTTTATTGATTGGCTGACTGAATGCGCATGTGTGCTTTTCTCATTTTCTTCCGTTTCTTCCTCTTCCCACCCTTTATCTTTCTATTTATCTTTTATTTTTAATTTCATCTTCTGATGAAGAACCAGTATCCGAAACGTTAAGACACTTTTCCAGTTATTTCAAGCGTTAAACTGATATATTTCTTCAATGTACTGTACCGTTTCCTTTGTTATATCTGCTTACTTTTTACATGTATGTATGTAAGTGTATGTGTGTATGTATGTATGTGTGTGTATGTATTGTGTGAGTGAATTTGTCAATTTACCAATTCAGTATGTCTATAATAGATCAATTCTAATTTCAGGTCGTTCCCGGATTAATCAGTACCATGGGGTGGAGCGACGATTATTCGCACAACTATTTGACAATTACAACTCACTTTCCCGTCCTGTCCGAAATGCAAGCTCAACTGTTAGCGTTGACTTCGGACTTTCTCTCAATCAGATTTTAGACTTGGTAAGTGTCGTCTGCTTTCTCTCAATCAGATTTTAAACTTGGTAAGTGTCGCTTGCTGTCTCTCGATCTGAATTTAGACTTGGTAAGTGTCGTCTGCTTTCTCTCAATCTATTTTAGATTTGGTAAGTGTCGCCTGTTTCCTCTCAATCAACTTTTAGACTTAGTAAATGTCATCTGCTCTTTAAAATGTCATTTCTTCTTTAAATATTGTAGGATTCGAATCTCTTGGCAGATTTTGAACTCAGAATGCAAAGTGCGATAATAAACACCGCAAGGCATCTTGCGATGCTCTAACAATTCCATCAACCCACCCCAGTAGTTAACTGATACTTTATTTTATCTATACCTGAAGGAGGACGAGCCAAGATTTGAACTCAGACTGCAGAGAGCTGGAACCAACAGCGTAAATCATTTAATCCAACGTACTGAACGACTTTAACAATTCGCTATATATTGGACTGTGTCAGTGATATGGCAGCCACACATATTATTGTAACACGGATATCGATGTAAGGGGGGATAATTAGTTGCCACAAAGTTGTAAATAGGAAAATAATTTAATTTCTTTTTTCATAAAGATAATCAATCACTTGTGACTTCCATATTACAGTGGATAAGTTATTAACAAACATGCCAGTTATTAAGGGTATATGTAAGTGTTGCGTGCACACACGTATCAGCCCAGAGCTTCCCGCCCCATAGCTATCCGCCGCATACGCTGGTACGGACAATGTCCGCCACTTTCCAGCAGATCATCCTACAGGGCCTTACTCTCATTCGACGCAGCGGCTGCAGGCTGGAAGAGGTCACATGGCAGGCGCCGCACCAGATGGCTGGATGTCACCAGGGAAGATCTCCGGAGTCTCGACATCACTTTGTCGGCTATACGCACGATGAGGATTCTGGGATCGTTGGCTTAGGATAACCCCGGCCTCATTGAGCAAGAGCAAGAACAAGAAGTGTCTCTGGTATTTTATACTCCTTGAGCGTTAGTTTTATGAGTAAGCTGTTGATCGAATTAACAAGAAAAGTTGTCGAAACAGCTGTAGGTCTAACGCACACACACACATATACACAACCTGTCACTAGAAAAAGACAACCTTTGTTTTTTTTATTTCGCAGACAAGAGACAGTCATGGATGCGTGACATAATTTAAAAATAGTTGACAACGTAATGGGTAACTTGCAGAATTAATACGAAAACAAGCTAAACAAAAATACACAAATGTCCCAGAAGAATCTTCAACATACTCTCGGTTCCCAAACAATAGGGGTGGTGGTGGAATAAGTGGTGGGTGGGTGGACATTTGCTTACATTTTTATAAACGGGGATTGGAATAAACTGAGGTTGAGGGGGTGGAATCGGTATTTGTATAGTGTACGTTCGTAAATATGAGATTTCTTGTAATGTATTTATTTGATATATATAATGTTTTTTTTAATGTAAAATAAAATAATTATTAGATTCCCCAGCTGCTGTATCGATAGGATTCATTTATAATAAAATTTGGCTGGAGATAGATTAGCCAAAGCGAGGTGGGGAATAAAAGCGGGTGGTGTTGGAAAAAAAATCTAAAAAAATTAATAAGCAGGGATGGGATGGGGTTATTCAAGACCTGCGATTATGTGGATTTTGAATAACGTGCAAGTTGGGAAACCATGTAAGATGTGGACCTATTGTAATTTTATATCAATTGTAAACACATGGACATCACAAGTCTATTACTGTGTCTTGTAATGCACATTAGATATTGTATTTAATCATAAGAATCTGATATGGCATTTAGATATTGACAGTTAAGTGGACTGGGTCAACGAGGGAGCTAGGTCTGTTTAATAGGAACATAACACCATGTCGGTCCCAGGATTTAATCTGTTCACTTAGTGTCTTTGAACCAGGTGGCTTGGTTACGCACCTCACCGTCCACCAGGTGAACTCATCTACAATGGAATCACACCAGAGCCCCTCCAATGGTGGCTTAAATGACAAGATAGACAGTTGAAGATAGGGACTGGCATGATCAAATTGCATCTTGAACAAATATCTGGTCCTCACATATATGGTATCTACCGTTAGAATGGTGACTGGCTAACAATATCTGGTTCTCACATATATGATATCTACTGTTAGAATGGTGACTGGCTAACAATATCTGGTCCTCACATATATGGTATCTACCGTGAGAATGGTGACTGGCTAACAATATCTGGTCCTCACATATATGGTATCTACCGTTAGAATGGTGACTGGCTAACAATATCTGGTCCTCACATATATGGTATCTACCGTGAGAATGGTGACTGGCTAACAATATCTGGTTCTCACATATATGGTATCTACCATTAGAATGGTGACTGGCTAACAATATCTGGTTCTCACATATATGATATCTACTGTTAGAATGGTGACTGGCTAACAATATCTGGTTCTCACATATATGGTATCTACTGTTAGAATGGTGACTGGCTAACAATATCTGGTTCTCACATATATGATATCTACCGTTAGAATGGTGACTGGCTAACAATATCTGGTTCTCACATATATGGTATCTACCGTTAGAATGGTGACTGGCTAACAATATCTGGTTCTCACATATATGATATCTACTGTTAGAATGGTGACTGGCTAACAATATCTGGTTCTCACATATATGGTATCTACTGTTAGAATGGTGACTGGCTAACAATATCTGGTTCTCACATATATGGTATCTACTGTTAGAATGGTGACTGGCTAACAATATCTGGTTCTCACATATATGGTATCTACCGTTAGAATGGTGACTGGCTAACAATATCTGGTTCTCACATATATGATATCTACTGTTAGAATGGTGACTGGCTAACAATATCTGGTTCTCACATATATGGTATCTACTGTTAGAATGGTGACTGGCTAACAATATCTGGTTCTCACATATATGGTATCTACTGTTAGAATGGTGACTGGCTAACAATATCTGGTTCTCACATATATGGTATCTACCGTTAGAATGGTGACTGGCTAACAATATCTGGTTCTCACATATATGGTATCTACCGTTAGAATGGTGACTGGCTAACAATATCTGGTTCTCACATATATGGTATCTACTGTTAGAATGGTGACTGGCTAACAATATCTGGTTCTCACATATATGGTATCTACTGTTAGAATGGTGACTGGCTAACAATATCTGGTTCTCACATATATGGTATCTACTGTTAGAATGGTGACTGGCTAACAATATCTGGTTCTCACATATATGATATCTACTGTTAGAATGGTGACTGGCTAACAATATCTGGTTCTCACATATATGATATCTACTGTTAGAATGGTGACTGGCTAACAATATCTGGTTCTCACATATATGATATCTACTGTTAGAATGGTGACTGGCTAACAATATCTGGTTCTCACATATATGGTATCTACCGTTAGAATGGTGACTGGCTAACAATATCTGGTTCTCACATATATGATATCTACCGTTAGAATGGTGACTGGCTAACAATATCTGGTTCTCACATATATGATATCTACCGTTAGAATGGTGACTGGCTAACAATATCTGGTTCTCACATATATGGTATCTACTGTTAGAATGGTGACTGGCTAACAATATCTGGTTCTCACATATATGGTATCTACTGTTAGAATGGTGACTGGCTAACAATATCTGGTTCTCACATATATGATATCTACCGTTAGAATGGTGACTGGCTAACAATATCTGGTTCTCACATATATGATATCTACTGTTAGAATGGTGACTGGCTAACAATATCTGGTTCTCACATATATGGTATCTACTGTTAGAATGGTGACTGGCTAACAATATCTGGTTCTCACATATATGATATCTACCGTTAGAATGGTGACTGGCTAACAATATCTGGTTCTCACATATATGATATCTACTGTTAGAATGGTGACTGGCTAACAATATCTGGTTCTCACATATATGATATCTACTGTTAGAATGGTGTCTAGCTAACAATATATGTTTCTCACATATATAATATCTACCGTTAGAATGGTGACTGGCTAACAATATCTGATTCTCACATATATGGCATCTACCATTAGAATGGTGACTGGCTAACAATATCTGATTCTCACATATATGGTATCTACCGTTAGAATGGTGACTGGCTAACAATATCTGATTCTCACATATATTGTATTTACTATTAGAATGGTGTCTAGCTAACAATATCTGTATTAGACTTCGGTAATATAAGACAGCCTCTGTTGACGATGTTGTGGATTCACTGATTCCACCTGACTGGATCCATCTTAGGTGACCGTCAACACAAGTACAAGATCCAGTAGATTAGCACTGCATCTGCTCTGCTGTTCACATCTCTCGTAAACACATATTTAGATACCCGGAATTAGTTGCTAGGTGCACTTCATTGTTGAACAATGCTAGAACAAGAACCATTTTATCGATTCTTAATTTATATTTCTCAATCTTTTCCATTAATTTCTATTTTAATTTTCAAAAACTTCGTAAAGAAAAAACAAAATTATCTGAAAGAAAATGGCCGACATGTTTGTTTTCGCTTGAGTTTATTTTCTTTCTTTTTCTTTTAAAGAATTCATTGAAATATTCGGGTTTATTTTGTAATTCTGAATTAAAATTAGCATTTCGGAATATTTTGTATGTAATAAAGTACTATATCTATATAGTGAGCTAGTATATAATTTTATTGAAATAACCTCGTAATCAAAAGATAGAGTGAGTCAGAGAAAGAAAGAAAGAGGGATATATATATATATATATATATATATATATATATATATATATATATATATATATATATATATATATATATATATATATATATATAGGAACGAGTAGGACCCCGACGGCTGAGCTCAAGCCGTTTCGACGGCTAATTCTGGACTGCTAATTCCGTCCAGAATTAGCCGTCGAAACGGCTTGAGCTCAGCCGTCGGGGTCCTACTCGTTCCTATTATCCACTCTACTATTTCGATACTCGATTATTCTACTATATATATATATATATATATATATATATATATATATATATAGAGAGAGAGAGAGAGAGAGAGAGAGAGAGAGAGAGAGAGAGTGAGAGAGAGAGAGTGAGAGAGAGAGAGAGAGAGAGAGAGAGAGAGAGAGAGAGAGAGAGAGAGAGAGAGAGAGAGAGATAGAGCAATACAAATGAGTTCAATCTAAAACAGGAAGCCAATTCTTTTTGCAGTCGATTTCATGGGGGACAACAAACGTTAAGAGAATCTGATTTACATTCGATTTAAATTTCCTTACACAATAACTGCACGATGAAAGGAAGAAAAACTGCAACATTTATGCTTTTATCTACAAGAAATTACTGATCCAGTATGTTAATACGTCAATGGATTTTGTTTATATAACTTCTTATTTTCTCTTTTTAACAGAGTAGGAATAAGAGGCAAAGTAAAGAGGTGTAAAAGGGAGTAGAGAGGGGAAAGTTATGAGGGGCTATTGTAAGATCCAGTGTTAAACAGAGATAGGGTGTAAGGGATTGGGAATATGTGACGTCATTGGGCCTTTAGTTATCTTATTCTCTGTTGTTTTGAAGTTTATCATACTATATGAAATAAAAGTTTCGCTTCAATGTGATATGTCAATTTCCTTTCATCAAACATATTGGGCTAAATTTGTGTGCATGCATGTATGTACGTATGCATGTATGTGTATGTGTGTGTATGTATGTATGATGTTGATCTTTCCTTCTTTTCGGGTTATAGCTACTGTCGTTCAGAGAGTGGGATTGGCTCAGTGCACAGTCTTTCCTCACTTTAAAAAATATTTTCACGCACAGGCATTGCACGATAGAATTAATTAATAATTATTCATAATGGTATATAGTGCAACGGGCATACTCGATAACGAGGGGGCAGCCATCATGTATGTATGCATGCATGCATGTGCGTGTGTGTGTGTGTGTGTGTATGTGTGTGTGTGTGTGTGTGTGTGTGTATGTGTGTGTGTGTGTGTGTGTGTGTCGAGGTCAACTTTGCCTTTCATCCATTCCGGGTGGATAAAAAAGTACCAGTCAAGTACTGATATCGATTCTTTCTCACTCACATTCTCTCACTCTCTACCCTTCTCTGGAAGAAATCTGCTGTACTCAGACCTGGAGAAGAGTTGGGCTCTGCCAGGTTTTAAAAAAATACCCTAGAAACGCCGTATGTCGATACGGTGCCCCTACGATTCCTTCAGGAGTTACGGAACCATGCAGGCATATATGTGTGTACGTATGTATCTGCGTATGTATGTATGTATGTATGTATGTATGTATGTATGTATGTATGTATGTATGTATGTATGTATCTGCGTATGTATGTATGTATGTATGTATTCACAGGCATTGCTCGTTCAGGATCTGTTACAGGTTCGTGTGGCAGGCCGTAGTCTAAAAGTGCACCATTTTCTATAATCTGACAAGAGTTTGCAGCCATCATGTATGTATGTATTTATTTATTTAATCGTTTTAAATGTCCGTATTGAGCTAGTAAGCAATGACAGGCTAGAGGAGGTAACTAGTACCTCTTACAGTAAATGAAAACACAAAAACAAAAAAAAACAAATAAACAAACAAATAAACAAACAAGATAGAATAGGCCAACGGGAAGCAAAATAGCGTAAATAAGATAAAACAAGTTTTAAAAAAGGACAGCTAACTATAAAATAAAAGTTTTTGTTGAATTTTTTTGTAGCCTTTGTATACTGAAATATATTGTCTATATTTGGTAGATCCTTGACAATATATTGTACCTCCTATCTATGTAGATTTTTAAGGACCTGCTTCAAGATGCTTCCTTTAGACTGATGGGTAGGTCTTAAAATAGGGGAAACACGATCAAACAGTAAAGGTTTGACAAGTATAATTAGATGAGGAACACACATAACAAAGCCTATTTATATACAACATGGCTAATTATCAAAAGCAACATAGAATTGATAAATGTGTCCAAACATGGAAGAGCCGAACTCCCGCTGTCATCGCCTCCATCTCTCTCGCCCTCCCCATCTCTCTGTATTATGAGTAAATGGGGTCCCACGTGCTGGCCGCCCCACGGCCCCGGCGGACAGAATGGAACGCGCGTTTCCCCAAAGGATGGTAAGGGAGATGTGCTGGAAGAGCCATTCCATCTTGTGAGGCTCACACCTGCGGCTAGCCAGCTCAGCGCCTATGGTCGTAAGTATGGAGGTAGCCCTAAGACCAAGGAAACCAGAAGTCTCTACTGCTAGGGGCTAGTTTCTGCATTGAAACAAATAGTGTTAAAATGTTTCTGAGTAATCTCCACAAGAACATACAAGTGATTCTCTACGACCTGTTCTTGATAAAATATAGTTCAACTGTATATGACCCGTTTGAAATTAGCACAGACTTTGTTTATTAACATTATTCAGTGTCTAATACATTTTAAATATTGATAGAACTGGCTTAGACAATGGAGGATTCGAATTTAAGAGCTTATCTCTAGATTTTCAAGCAGAAATTAATCTATATTTGATATCACCAGATGCGCTTTAGAACATATGATTGCACAGGACTTGCCAAACACTCATTGTAAATAGAGAAATCGCCAGTAGCTGAGTGCTTATTGCAACTGCCACTGTTTTATTTATGTGTCTCACACACACACACGCACACACAAATAATATAATCGCCTGAGATTAAAAATAACATTTTCAGGGTTGTCACGATTACCGGTAATTAAAACACCCGAAAAAATTACCTATGAGATGCAGCCTTGCATGAGGCGAGCCAAACCTACATAGATGTGTGCTGATATCATTAAAACACCATAGAAACCTCCTATGAGATAGAATATCGTAGGAGGCTAGCTAAATCTACATGTGTGCTGTAGGAGGTCCGCTAAAACTACATAGATGGGAATTGTAAAAGTTCAGCAAAACCTACATTAGTGTGTGCTGTAGGGGGTTAGCTAAACTTACATAAGTGTGTACTGTAGGAGGCTAGCTAAGCCTACATATCTGTGTGCTGTAAGAGGCCAGCTAAAGCGACATAGGTGTGAGCTGTACGAGGTCAGCTAAAGCTACATAGGTGTGAGCTGTAGGAGGCCAGCTAAAGCTACATAAGTGTCAGCTGTAGGAGCCTAGTTAAACCTACATAGCTGTGTGCTGTAAGAGGCCAGCTAAAGCTACATAAGTGTCAGCTGTAAGAGCCTAGTTAAACCTACATAGGTGTGAGCTGTAGAAGAGCAGCTAAACCTTCATAGGTGTGAGCTGTAGAAGGCCAGCTAAACCTACATAAGTGTGTACTGTAGGAGGCTAGCTAAACCTACATAGGTGTGAATTGTAGAAGGCCAGCTAAACCTACATAGCTGTGAATTGTAGAGGGCCAGCTAAACCTACATAGGTGTGAATTGTAGAAGGCCAGCTAAACCTACATAGGTGTGAGCTGTTGGAGGCCAGCTAAACCTACATAGGTGTGAATTGTAGTAGAGGGCCAGCTAAACCTACATAGGTGTGAGCTGCTGGAGGCCAGCTAAACCTACATAGGTGTGAGCTGTTGGAGGCCAACTAAACCTACATAGATGTGAGCTGTTGGAGGCCAGCTAAACCTACTTAGGTGTTAGCTGTCATTTTTATTTTCATTTTCATTTGCATTTCACACATATCTGTAACCGAAGTCTGGTTTTATATAATAGTGACTATATATACAATGTGACCACGTTAAAAGAGGGATAATCTGTTACTGATGAAATCGTAACGACAAAAGAAGCTCCCGTACACGAGGGGAGTGTTTAAACAAAGACAATCCCAACTATTTAATTAATTTTAATTAATTAACTCACATAATACCGATCTGATATATATAGATATACAGACCTATTCTGTATTCATATTTATTCATAGAATAAAAAACGGACACCATCAGCGTGGCAGTCATTTATGTGAGGTTATATGAATCAATATTTCTAATAATGGAAAAAAATTCATGTATTTATATAAGTGTGTATTTATGTGTGTGTGAATTTTATTTTACTAGTTGCAGCATTCAGCATATAGCTCTGCCGGCACCAACATTCGGTGTGTGTGTGTTCGTGTGTATGTGTGTATGTACACCAAAAGCTTATAAACCGACATTCATATTGTTAGATATACGGCTCTAGGGTCAATGATAGGTGGAGGAAATGGAATTTTCATGTACCTTTCACAGTTCATATATATATATATATATATATATATATATATATATATATATATATATATATATATATATATATATACACACACATATATATGTATGTGTATATATATATATATATATACACATACGTACACACACACATATATATGTGTATGTATGTATGTATGTATGCATGTATGTATGTATGTATGTATATATATGTACAGTCGAGGGGTACTATAAAGTTATATCGGTATATGTACAGAGTATAAATATGCACAGTTTAATGTATAGACATGTAAACGTGACAGAAAATATAAATTTACCTGTAAATTGTAAAAATGCTAAACACATTTAACCGATTTTCGGACATAGTTGGGTTTTCATCAGAAGGTGTGAATATCATCTAAACAAAAACAAAGAAACAGGCATGTGATGGGTTTATATACCCGTTCATAGTAGTATTCTGAATGGACGTTCTAATTTGCATATAATTAGCCCTCAATATCTATCTATTTGAGAAAAGGAAACGTTACATTAGTCTGGGTAACACATCTGTAAGGGTAATATTACATCTGCAAGGGTATCATTACATCAAACAGAATAACATTATATCTGTAGGGATAAAACTACGTTTGTAACGGTAATATTACATCTGTAAGGGATTCATTACATCTGTAAGAGTGACATTACATCAGTCAAGGCATCGTTACCTCAGTCAGTGTTCTGTAATGGTAACACTACACCTGTAAGTGTATTATTACATCTGTAAGGGTAATATTACATCTGTCAGGGTATCATTACATCTGTAAGAATATCATTACATCAGTCAGGGTAACACAACATTTGTAAGGGTATCATTACATCTTTTGGGGTATTATTGCATCTATAAGGGCATCATTACATCTATAAAGACATCATTACACCAGTAAGGGTAACATTACATCAGTAAGGGTTTCATTACATCTGTAATGATAATATCACATCTGTAAGGGTATCATTACATCTGTAAGGATAATATGACATCTGTAAGGGCATCATTACATCTATAAGAGCACCATTACATCTGTAAGGGTATCATTACATATGTAAGGTTAACATTACATCTGTAGGAATATTATTAAATCTGTAGAGATAACATTAGACCTGTAAGATTATCATTGCATCTGTGCGGGTAATATTACATCAGTCAGGGAACAATAAATCTCTCGGGATAACATTAAACCAGTGAAGATATGATTGGATATGTATGGGTAATATCACATCAGCCCACAACTCAACCATTTCTGTAACTCTACCATCTCTTTCTAGATTAAATAACAAGATATAAAAAAAGCAATAAACCCCCCCCCCCCACACACAAATACAAAACAGAGACAACACCACCAACAACTCCATGAACACCAACAGCAACATCAACAACACCAGCATCAGTACCAATAACACCACCAACAACAAAACCACCAGCAGCAGCACGAACAATATCAGCAGCTCCAACACAAACACCAACATCACCTACAGCAACAACACCGACAACATCATCACCACTAATACCACCATCTTTACCTCCCCCATCACAATCAACACCACCAAACACACCAACAATAACAACAACACCACGACCATCATCACTAACCCCACCATCACCAACAACAATATCATTACCACCATCACCACCACCACCACCACCACCACCATCACAACCACCATCATCATCACCACAAAACACAACAACAATAACAACAAACGTATCAACAGCACCACGACCACCATTACTAACTCCACCATCGCCAACAACATTATCATCACCACCACCACCTGCCACACCACCACCACCACCACCACCACCGCCGCCGCCACCACCAGCAATAAAAGAGTAAATAACTCTAATATGCATATGCAATATAAAAGTTTCTCTCATCATTCTTAAATATATATTGCTCCCTCCCACCGCCACCCCGCCAGAATCTTCAATAATACGAAGTATTTTTAGATCAGATATTGATCTCTGCTCTGTTGTTTCCTTGCAGAAGAAGACATTTCTCTAGCTGTCAAAGAAATATTTGTATTTTTTATATAAATTCGAAACTTTTTTCCCTAAACGTCAAAGTAAGTTATTGATAATGTTATTTGTTTGGCACGTGACTTTTTTGTCTCCGGATCTGTGCGATCTGAGATCAAATCCTGTCGACATCTTTTTGAGGCCGATAAATAAAATAACATCCCAGAAGTGGGGGTTGGGGGTTGGTGGAATTGTTACAGCGTTTGGTGAAATGTTTTGTGTACCCTCAAGATCAACTTTGCCTTTCATATTTTTGAGGTCGATAAATAAAGTGTATTGGTATAGTGAGATGTTTTGTGGTATCTGTTCCGATTCTGTACGTTCTGAGTTCCAGCCACACAAACGTTCTTGTACGCGGATGACAAACGTTCTTGGACGGCGATGTCAAACTTCCTTTCATTGTGATATCAAACTTCCTTGCACTGTAATGTCAAAATTACTTGCTCTGTGATGTCAAATTTCCTTGCACACTGATGTCAAACTTACTTGCACATTGATGTCAAACTTCCTTGGACTGTGATGTCAAACTTTCTTGCAGGCTGATGTCAAACTTTCTTGCACACTGATGTCAAACTTCCTTGCACTGTGATGTCAAACGTTCTGGCACTGTGATGTCAAACAAATATTTTCACATACAATAACGTGCTGACCACACACAAATAGCTTTGCTCTGACTTCTTCATAACTACAAGCATGCTGAATTCTGTACAGATTGCGGAGGGGAATCGCATATATCACAGTAATAATTTCAGCAACTGTTCAATAACATAATGTTGATTTCCAATTTAGACACAAGGCCACCAAATTTTAGGGGAAGGGCAAAGTTAATTAAATTAACCCTAGTAATTTATCGACCCCGGAAGGATGAAAGCTAAAGTTGACCTCAGCGGGATTTGAACTTAGAACGTAAACAGCCTGAACAAATACCACAATGGTATTTTATCTGATGCTCTACCAATTCTGACAAACCAGCACTCTTTAGAAGTGGTATGATATTAAATATACAGCCGAACATTAATAACTCCCCCCCCCCCACACATACATACACACGCACATACAAATGAAAAAATACACATACATGTAAACACGCATAGACACACATATATATATATATATATATATATTCACGCATACACATACACACACATATACACACATACAGATGCATACAAAGACACACTCATGTACACACACACACACACACACACACATATATATATATATATATATATATATATATATATAGGTACAAATGCTTTTAAAGAATTGAATCTATGCCGTAAAAGTAAACCTAAGTCATATACATATTTATATATTTATTTTCCAATGACAGGAAACTCCACATTCCTTATTTTCACAGAAGATATTGCCAATGTATTTGGCAAACATCTAACTGTAATTTGAAACTGCTTCACTAATCTTTATTTAAAGAAAGTATTACAACTAAGACACTTGATATAACGTGTCTGATATATATATATTTCTAATCTTAATATTTTAAGTATGTATCTCTGTTTTTTCGAAAGACAGCCATAGTTTTCTGTCTATTCTTTGTTTTGCTATCGTCTTACATACATCTTACGAACAGAGAAGTTTTCCAATCTGTGCAGTACCACTTTAATGCGCGAAAATGCACGCCAACTGTTTCTGTGTGTGTATTTTCTGTTGATATATATATATATATATATACATATCACCTTGATCACCTTGACCGACCAGTCTGTCGGGCGCCAATCGGCGCCGCTGGTCACAGCCCATCGTGGTGTTTTAACCATAAGATAACGCCATCCCACTGGCTGGGCGGGCAGGACGGTACTCATTTCTACAGCTGAGTAAACTGGAGCAACGTGAAATAAAGTATCTTGCTCAAGGAAACAACAGATCACTCGGTCCGAGAATTGAAGTCACAACCTTTCGATTGCAAGCCCAATGCTCTAACCACTAAGCCATGCGCCTTCACTATATATATATAGTAAGGTGCATTATTGGTTGTGTAAAATTGTCCAATAACTTTATGTTACCAATATTAAGTTCTCCACGCTTTTGTATATCTCCAATTCCATTCGAGGGAACAGCTAGATGATGTAAAACGGAGTATAAGTATCAAGTATCAAAATTTCACATTGCCTTCGGATTTTCATTTTGATATATATATATATATATATATATATATATATATATATATATATATATATAAATAATACAAAAACAGAGATAGTTTAAAGCTAAACTCTGACTGGTAACCATCTCACTCAACAAACATTAGGTTATATTTTAATATAAACCCAATTTAAGTGTTTGGGTGCTAACAATATGTATTATGTGGAAAAGCCAGTTGTATTATTTTATGAGATATAATTAAAGTTAAAATATAACAATTGTTTCATTATAAGTTATCTACAAATTCGGAGAATATTTCCAGTTTATGTAGAAGCCTAATATACATTCATGTAAGAATATATTTAGGTGGGCGTTTATAAATCATCAGTGGAAGCCCATTAAACTTTGATATAAGAAAAAAAATTTTCTTACTGCAGTTAAAATTCGTGTCTGTTAAGTTGCTCCTTCCCGCATCGAATGACCGGCAAATTTGAAATTCCAGCAGTTTTTGACTGAGGAAGTATTATAGCGTCACTAAGCGGGAAGGGGAGACAACTACGATCCACGAGAGGAGGAAAAAAATAATAATATACACGCGGGTTAATCAGTTTTTTCGAAAACATTATCAATCCAACTATATATATATATATATGTGTGTGTGTGTATATGTCCCCTAGAATTCTGCCTTTGTCAAGGCAGAATTCTAGGAGAAGAAAATCTCTGATATAGCACCTGCAACCCAAAGCGGAGTTTCCTGTATACACTTTTTCACTGTATGTAACGGGTTGTAGCACAGTAAAGCAATGCAAATATCGGATAAGTAGCACTCTACAGTTTGTAGGACTGGAGTATAGATAATATAAGATCAAAAGATGGTTAAAAGAGTTCCAATTATTTTATTATGCGCATTTCAAAAATAAATATCATCATGGGATGATATCTGCGATCTCATCAGATAAAATAGGGAGACCTGATATGAAGCTTAAAAAACACTTGTGAATAGTGAAGTTTTAAATAAACATATGAACAATAAATTAAGATTGATGTTTGAGTTTGGGAAAAAGTAAGGAAGAAGAAGTGATGAGAGTAAAGGATGATGGGGGTAGGAGTATAAGAAGGAAGGATGAGAGAGGAGGAGAGATGGTGATAGAGAGAGAGATAGCCTTTACAACTGAGAAAAATATATATATTGTCTCACAGAGAGAAATTAAAAAGCCGTTGGAAGATAATAGATAATTTGAAAGATTTTGAAAATAAAAGTTAATGAGGTTTATGCATGAAGAAAAAGGAATTAAGAATAGTATTAAATTAAGGTTTGTATATTAAAGGGTTTAATAATATGTGCGAGGAAAAGAATTTATTAATATGTATTATTAAAATAAAAATATTAATGTTATTGAGGATATAATGTGAAAAAGAAGGAGAATAATGAATGAGTTAAGAATTTAGAGGAATTAGTTAGGATTTAAGTTTGTTTTTATGTAATGTAATATGTGTACGTAAATAGTTTGTTTAAAATGAGCGCGGAAGGAAAGAAGAAAAAAGAATGTTTAAGGAAGAAAATATCTAACCTCAAAAAGTATATATGTTTACGAAATATTTTCTAATGGTAATAATATAATATATTAAAAGAAATTAGTTAGGGTTTAAGTTTGTTTTTATGTATTGTAATATGTAAAAGTCAAATTAAGTAGTAGTTTAAAACGAGCATGAAAGGATGGAGGAGATAAGAAAAATTTAAGGAAGAAAAAAATCTAACATAAAAAATTATATGTTTACGAAGGACTTCTAATGGTAATACTATAACTAATATTATAAGAAGTCTTAAATTCAAGAGAAACCCTTACAGAGGACAAGAGCACCTTGTAAATCTCAGGAATACGATTTTAAACCTTAGTTCCTCTAAAAATGTCTTAGTCCACTCCGACAAAACTAATAATTTATATGGCCTATCTAGGGATAACTATAATAACCTTATCCTTAAGGAACTAAAGAAGAACTATCGTAAAACTAACCATGACAATTTGGAATATCTATAAACTTTGAAGCTTCTGAGATTATGTCTAAACTTGCCATTGAAAAAAAGACCGAACCATTCCTCCCAAGAACTCCGAGGATAAATCTCAAGGATCATAAAAGTAATTTTCGAACGGAACTGCCTGTTAGACTAATCGCCCCCCTCTAAATCAGATCTGGGGGTTGTTAGTAAAGCCATCTTGGATAGAATTATCCCACAGGTTCGTTCTAATTGTTCTATTTCTAACTTAAATTTATGGTTTGGTACATCTGAAGTAATTGGCTGGTTCAACAACCTGAATAAGAAAAACAAACAAAAATTTATTCAATTTGATATTGCCAGCTACTATTCTTTTATTTCGCCTTCACTCCTCAACAACGCTCTATCTTTCGCATTTAAATATTCTGACATCACCACAGATGAACTTTACATCATTCTCACCGCAAGAAAAAACTATCTTAGAATTCAACAGTGAATACTGGACTAGAGCCGATATTTCCAACAACTTTGATATCACAATGGGTGCTTCCGATTCATCGCAATTGACTGATTTGATTCGTATTTTTATTTTGAATTCTTTAAATCGGAAAATTCCTCAACTTTGCGGTGGAATTTATCGTGACGATGGACTTTTTACTATCTTAAACTACAACTTAGTTAACCTTAATATTATTAAGAACAATATATGTGATCTCTTTAAGCAACATAACCTTAAAATTGAATTTGATAACAACGTCAAACTAGCTAACTTCTTGGATATATCCCTTAATCTTGACAGTGGCCTATATTACCCTTACCATAAAAACAATGAGAATCTAAATTATGTTAATTTTAAATCTAACCACCCCGCTAACATTAAAAATGCTATAGTCAGTAATATTTGAAAAAAAATCTCAAACCTATCCTCTAATAAAGATATCTTCCATGCTAACGCCAATTACTATAATAATGCGCTTTCTAAAGCCGGTTATCCTGATAAAATTAAATACAGTAAAGAAACCAATCCTAGAAGGTCTTACAGTAAAATAATTAATTATGAACATTCCAATAACTTTAATAAAATACCTAGATACAAAAATATAATCTGGTATAATGCTCCTTTCTCTATTTCTATTAATAATAATATTCCTAAACTATTCTTTAGGGCCTTAGATAAATGCTTCCCTCCCTCACATATCTATAGTAAAATCTTTAACAAACATACAATAACATTTTCTTATTCCACCTCTTCCAACATCTCTAACATTATCTCTAAACACAACAATAAAATATTAAATATTAAATAATAAATCACATCTTTCCAATACCGAGCGTCATAATAATAGCAGTAGTACTCCCGACGTCATTGTTAACTCTAGGCTAGATTCTGTAAACTTAAATACGACGTCAAACGTAACTTCGTTGAATGTTCATAATACCTATCTAAATCAGGAAACTATTATTCCTATCGTAAATAACTTCTCCAATCCAATTCCTTCTATAAATAACACTAGGTCACTTGTTAATAACTCTGTTAATTTCTCTAATCGTAACTGTAATTGCCCTGTTAGAACTAAATGTCCTCTTAATAACTTGATAAAAACTTAGTCTATGAATGTAAGGTTATACCTGATACCAATTCCTTTACCTATTTCGCTTCCACCTCCACTTCCTTCAAAGCTAGATTTTATAATCACAATTCGTCTTTTAGATACCAACTTAAAAGAACTAACACGGCACTCCCGGAACTCATATGGTGCTTGAAAGACAAAAATATTAACTATAACATCTCTTGGAGGAAGGTTTATTCTGCCTTTCCTTACTTGAATTCCTCCCTATCCAGAACATGTAATCTCTGCCTAGCAGAGAAATTTAGCATTATATCTAATTTCAATTCTATAATAAATAGACACACGGATTTATTTTCTCTCTGCTTGCATAAATTCCACAGAATATTCCATAAAGTATACAGCTAATATTATAATACCTTAAAATCCTTTTTCTCAAAGGCTTATATATCTTTTACGAATATACCCATCTTTTTACCTTATTTCAATATTATAAATTATATAATACAATTTACTCATTCTATATCATTCCTCTTTATCATTTTCCTTTCTTCCTTTTTTCTTTTTAATTTCTAACCTCTAATCTGTACTTTTTCTTCCCAACTACTTCTCAATTCTTATTATTGCTCACCACAACATTATCCATTCTTCCATCTTTCCTCATATCATTGGCCATAAAAATTATTTTTTTAATACATTATAGTATTACCGTTAGAAGTCCTTCGTAAACATAATTTTTGACGTTAGATATTTTTCTTCCTTAAATTTTTCTTATGTTCTCCATCCTTTCATGCTCGTTTTAAACTACTACTTAATTTGACTTTTACATATTACAATACATAAAAACAAACTTAAACCCTAACTAATTTCTTTTAATATATTATATTATTACCATTAGAAAATATTTCGTAAACATATATACTTTTTGAGGTTAGATATTTTCTTCCTTAAACATTCTTTTTTCTTCTTTCCTTCCGCGCTCATTTTAAACAAACTATTTACGTACACATATTACATTACATAAAAACAAACTTAAACCCTAACTAATTCCTCTAAATTCATAACTCATTCATTTCTCTCCTTCTTTTTCACATTATATCCTCAATAACATTAATATTTTATTTTAATAATACATATTAATAAATTCTTTTCCTCGCACATATTATTAAACCCTTTAATATACAAACCTTAATTTAATACTATTCTTAATTCCTTTTTCTTCATGCATAAACCTCATTAACTTTTAATTTCAAAATCTTTTAAATTATCTATTATCTTCCAACGGCTTTTTAATTTCTCTCTGTGAGACAATATATATTTTTTCTCAGTTGTAAAGGCTATCTCTCTCTATCACCCATCTCTCCTCCTCTCTCATCCTTCCTTCTTATACTCCTACGCCACCATCCTTTACTCTCATCTCTTCCTTACTTTTTCCAACCTCCCTCACTTTTTCCCAATCTCATACGTCAATCTTAATTTATTTTTAATATGTTGATTTAAAACTTCACTATTCACAAGTGTTTTTTAAGCTTCATATCATGTCTCCCTATTTTATCTGATGAGAACGCCAAACTCTTAGAGAGATAGAGAAATACTCCAAAGTACGATGTCCGATGCTTTAACAATTCCGCCACTCTAACATCCTGGACTGGTACTTTAGTTATCAACCCCGGTACTTTAGTTATCAACTCCGAATATATGAAAGGTAAATTTGACCTCTGAGAGATTTCTAGTCAGAGCACAATGCGTGGATCAATACCGCAAGGTATTTAATTTACCGTTAACGGTTGTGACTAAATAGTGTAAGTTCTATTCTACTGCTATTTCAGTCATCTCCTCTGCTCCAAGAGAATAGATATCAAAGAAGTCTGTTATTAAAGCCAGCTATCAAAGAATCTGTTATTAAAATCAGTCATTATCAATAACGAAGTTTGGTTAGGAATAATTGTTCAAATGACAAGGTTACACGCCATTCCGATAGTTGCTCTTACCAAGAACAACCGAAAGGAACAAAGTAACACCTAATTATATTTCGATTTCTTCCTTTTAAGAGAATCGAAAGTGTCCAGATGATTCTATAAGCTTCCAGAAGCTTCCGATGACCGACATTTATTCTTTGCATGTTTGGAATTCTTTACTCTTCGCTGGTTCCTCTGTCGCTAGAGAAGAATTGTGATTACTATAATTTAAAACTTGCTTTATGTCTATAATTTCAAGTCACTTATTTCTAGTAGAAGTAGTAACAGTAGTAGGTGTAGTGTTGGTGGTAGTAGTAGCAATAGTAGCAGTATGGTTACTACTACTAGTAACAATAATAGTAGTAGTAGCAGCAGTAGCAGCAGCAGCAGAAGTAGTAGTAGTGTTGGTGATAGTAGTAACAAGAGCAGCAGCAGCAACAGTAGTAGTAGTAGTAGTAGTAGTACTAGATCCTGAAATTGAAATATACAAGATGTGTGACATGAAGGTAAAAACGGTACTAGTAATATTCAATGCACAAGTTATATAAAGAAAATATTAAAAATAACAGCAACCATACCAGGGTCCCACAATACTACACACTACTGTCCATAAAATAACTCTGCTAGGAACAGCTCACATCATGTACAAGATTCAGTAGAACAATTCAAATAGCTCACCTACATGCATACATACATTGTTAAGCACTCCGTCGGTTACAACGACGACGAGTGTTCCAGTTGTATCCCATCAACGGAACAGCCTGCTCGTGAAATTAACGTGCAAGTGGCTAAGCATTCAACAGAACGCGTACACTTAACGTAGTTCTCAGGGAGATTTAGCGTGGCACAGAATGTGACAAGGCTGGCCATTCGAACTACAGGTACAACTCATTTTTGTCAGCTGAGTGAACTGGAGCAACGTCAAATAAAGTCTCTTGCTCAAGGACACAACGTATCAGATATGATTCATCAAATAAAATCGTAATTGACAATATGCACAAAAATTGAAGAGAGACTGTGTTACACCCTTTTTGTAATCAGTAAAGTAATCCATGATACATTTAAAAAATACGATATTATATATAAACTGCATTACAGTGAAATGTAACGAAAAAGGAGAACATTAGCGACGGAAATATAACCCTTATATAACGATGCAAATATGGGAATGTTTATAAACGTGATATAATATAATTAAAAGAAGTGAATCTTAAAATAAGCAATCAACAATTATATATAAGAATATTTATATTTAATCAAGAGCTACTAAATTTAGTACATACATTACGTAATATTCATTCATCATTTATTCAAAGTAATCCAACTACTAACGGAATAAAAAAATATATTCAAGACACAGTCCTGCTCTCCTCCCTTTATTATATGATGATTAATTAAAATTGAAATGTAGGTAACTTAAGACGTCACTGTTATGATAGAGAATGTGCAACACTTTGACACTGTCAAGATTTGAACCACCACCCCAGGAATTGGTAGCGTATTGTTTCATGTCTTATCCACTAATAACACCATCATTTGCTGGAAATATATTTAGTTTCAATGAATATTTTTCAGCAATCACTTACCTACACATTTATTTTCCAATGTTCTTACCTGACGCTAGTGCAATGACTATAGACTACTCCCTTCTCCTTTATACAAAACAATTCAACTATTGTGAACAGCTTCGTTTAAATATTTTGGTAAATCTCGTGGGAATTTCTGAAATAGATGTATGTATGTATGTTCTTCTGGTTTTATAATTTCACAAATGTTTGCCAATAGAGAGAGAGTCGGTTTCTAACATAGACACAAGACTCTCTCATTGGAATTTATACAACATCAACTAGGTAGATATGTATATATCTCTGCATGCATGGCCTGCATGTGCGTGCAGGTATGGATGTTATTGTACGTGTGGATGTGGATGTTTTGAGTTATATGTGTGCATGTGCATATGCTTTGTATCTGTACAAGTGAATATTCAGTTATTAGATGCAGATTTTTTTTAGGAATGTTTTACATATTTTTACTGTTCCAGTAACGGATTGTACTTGTAATTTCCTAACTAGTTGTGTTCTTTCTGGTTCTGTGAAGCCTAGCTTCTCAAGATTTGTACTGAGGCAATTTCTAACATATCTCAGTGCCCCCAATAATCACAGGTATAAATCTGAAAGTATAGTTAGGGTGTAGTATGTATGTTCTTCTGGTTTTATAATTTCACAAAGTTTTACCAATAGAGAGAGAGTGGGTTTCTAACATAGACACAAGACTCTCTCATTGGAATTTACACAACATCAACTAGGTAGATATGTATGTATGCATGCATGTGTAGATATGGATGTTATTGTATGTGTGGATGTGTATGTTTTGAGTTGTATGTGTGCATGTGTATATGCTTTTTATCTGTACATGTGTATATGCAGTTATTAGATGCAACATTTTTGTAATGTTTTACATATTTTTACTGTTCCATTAATGGATTGTACTTGTAGTTTCCTAACTAGTTGTGTTCTTTCTGTTCCTGTGAAGCCTAGCTTCTCAAGATTTGTATTGAGGCAGTTACTAACATATCCCAGTGCCCCAATAATCACAGGCATAAATCTGAAGGTGTAATCAGGGTGGAGTATCTGCAGATTTCTCATCAGTTCTGCATAACTATTCTCCTTTTCACTAATCTTTGATATTATATTAGCATCTGCTGGGCAGCTAATTTCCACTACTGTGCATGTTTTCTTCTCCCTGTCCCATATCATAATATCTGGTCTGTTATACCTGCATTTTATTGGGGTTTTTACTGGAACATTCCACCAGTACTCTTTCATATTATGTACATGGATGTCTTCCACAGTGTTGTAGCTTTTAATGTGTTTATTATCGGGGCTATCTTTTTTACGAACTGCATTGTACAGTGATTTGGCCACTACATCATGCTTCATAGGTAGATAGTACCGCGATGACATCTTTGGACAGCTGATGATGACATGGGTGATATCCTCGATGTTAGTTCTGCAGAGTCTGCACTTGTTATCACATCTAGGTGTTTTGCCTGCATCCCTATCTCTTTTGTGAATCAGGTATTTCGTGCTAATCTATGTATGTATGTATGTATGTATGTATGTATGTATGTATGTATGTATGTATGTATGTATGTATGTATGTACGTATGAATGTATGTATGTGTATATATGTATGTATGTGTGTGTATATATATATATATATTTTTAAAGTGTGTGTTTATATGTATATTTTTATAAGTCTGTATATATATATATATATATATATATATATATATATATATATAACGATAAATTAACGGAGGCATAGGCCCTCGCTATTCCCTGTAAATAATGTGCTCAAAGGAGAAGAAATCCTGAGCACTTTAAAATACAATATATTGAAAAAGTAACACACCAGAGAGAGAGATATACAGTGCGTTATCAATAATACAGGTAAAAAACCACCAGTGTATGGAATCTATAACCTATGAAAGGCAGACTATAGACACGATAATTAAAAATATAAATTAAAGCGTAAATAAATACCTCTATAACTATATAACATACGTACAAATCCAAAGATATGTTTCACCAAAATTTTGTTGAAAGAAATGGGTTAGTCTCGGTTCATCAGCGTGTGTAAGGCTATACATTTCAGACAACACTAAGAGAATTTTTAAAATTGACTGTCCAGCTACACGTGGGATAGAGAAGTCAGTGAACCAGTGGCCTCTGAGGGACGAACTGCTAGAAAGGTCAGCCCAAAGCCACTCAGAGAAGTGTGCTCAACCAAACAGAGATAGGAAAGACTGTCATTAGGAGCGAAATATCACGATATATGTATAGCCTTACACACGCTGATGAACCGAGACTAACCCATTTCTTTCAACAAAATTTTGGTGAAACATATTTTTGGATTTGTACGTGTGTTATATAGTTATAGAGGTATTTATTTACGCTTTAGTTTATATTTTTAATTATCGTGTCTATAGTCTGCCTTTCATAGGTTATAGATTCCATACACTGGTGGTTTTTTCCCTGTATTATTGATAACGCACTGTATATCTCTCTCTGGTCTGTTACCTTTTCAACATATTGTATTTTATATATATATGTATATATATATGAATGAAAAATGGCGAGCTGTGTTGTTGCAAATATGACATATATATAATAAAGAATATTTGCAAGAACACAGCTCGCCATTTGTCATTCATATATGCTTTCTCCTTCGCTGTGACCTGTCTTTTTCTCTTCCCTTACTGCTATCCTCTTTCTCTCTCCCCCTTCTCTCTCCTTCTCCCTCTTACTTTCACTCACATCCTCTGAGAGTCACCCTCTCTCGGCTAGCCTCTTCCTCACACTTTCCCTCACTCACTCTCTGCTACTGACCCTCTCTCTCACTTCCTCCATCCACACCGTACGAAATTCTTTCCTCGCTCACATTCGCACGGCCAAGATGTGTCTTTTGCCTTCTCGTCAATATTCGCAAGTTCTTATGTTGAAAATGAATCATTGACTTGATTTTCTCATTTTTTCCTCTCTTTACGTTGCCTCACCATTCGTGTTTGTTTACCTGTCTCTCTTTCTCCACCCAACTCTTTTTATCCCAATAACTTAATTTAGTTATTGTATTGCCCTAGCCGGAGGTATATAGTCTGTGATGCGAAGAAATACCTATGATGGCTAGTAGAACACTCATGATGGATAGACCTGGTTTATATATATATATATATATATATATATATATATATATATATATATATATATATATATATATATGTATGTATTTGTATATTTTTCAATGTGTGTGTATGAGTGTATGTATATATATATATTTTCCCATGTGTATGTATGTCTGTAAGTATCTATGCGTATGTGAACATATGTGTATATGCATATTTTTTCATGTGTATGTGTATATATGTGTATTTTTGGTGAAGTAATATGAGAAGAAACAATACAATACCTTTTTAATTACACCTGATCACTAATTAGTCAGCAGAAATGTAATTAAAAGACGCAGAAATAATTGCGAGCCTTGAATTTCTATTTTTTGCAGTGAATCTTTTTTTAGGTGAAATAATTCTCTAAAGAACTGGAATTCTCTATACACAATTTCACATATACACACATACATACACACTCACATACATACACACACACATACACATACACATATACATACATATATATATATATATATATATATATATATATATATATATATATATATACATATACATACACACATACATATACACATACATATATTTATACACACAAATACATAGAAATATACATACTTATATATTCACACACACATATACATATACAAATACACCATACATACATGCATGCATACATAAACACACATAATATACACATGCATGCATACACACATATATACATACATTTATACATACATATATATATATATGCATTCTCCTGCATTGAACCACCTAGGTACTATGACATAACCTGTGTATTTGCTGGCATTAGCGTACATCTGTGCGCTTATGTTAGTAGATATATTAAATTATCTACATATATATATATATAAACATACATACAACCATAAACACATATATATATATACATATATATACACACACTCATATACATACGTATACACATAATAATACATCCATCCATACATACATACATACATACATACATACATACAGTTTCGATGCAAGCAGTCGCACATAGGGCGTAGGAGAGTATTCATAAAATTAAAATGAATAATCTTCAACAGTAATGCTACAACTACCAGCCTTGTTAAATAATTGATTGTTTTTCTGATGATATTTATTGAAGACGAGTACACCTTTTATTTGAAATCGTAGAGATATCCGTTTAAAAATTGAAGTCCACTTACAAGGATTTGCTACAAACAGCATAGCTTGATACAACAACATCAACATCTACAACACGATAGAAGAATCATAGAAAAAATAACGAGAAAGGTAAACAGAATATGTTTAGTTGTAGTTACAGAAGAAACCGAAATTATAAATCACAATTTTCTTGGTGTTACAAAGTCAATAACGATGTATTTAGTTGTTATAAAATGGCAGAGATCCAACAAAGTGTGAAACAAAATAGAAAGGACGTCTAAAGACAATAAAAAAGGAAGTCTTGAATACAAGCTGATCATTATTAAACAAGAATTGAGAGCTGTCAGTGAGAAACCCCGGTATCAGAAGAGAAAAGCTAAAAGATAAATAATTAATAAAAGATTAATAAAAGATTCAGCCAAATTCAAACATCAATTTATAGAGATATGAGAGACAACTCAATAAATGTCATTGAGGCCCCATCATAGAAAGACATGGATTTCTTCTGGAGGAAAATTTGGGGTGAGGAAAAGAAATTCAACCAAGATGTAGAGAGGTTGAAAAAGATCTGAACGAACTATTGCCTCTGCATTACACCAAAATACCAACAGCATCAATGATGAGATTGAGGTAGGAAAACTTCAGGATAAGAAAGCATCACAAAGAGACTTGATTGTTGCTACTGGTACAAGTAATTTATTTTCTATTGGATATATCTTATCAACCTCAATCAGGAGTTTCTCAATGGGGATACACATACCAAGCTGGCTGGTTGGCATTCGTTGAGACAGGATTGGTTAAAACAAAACAAAACAAAACAAAACAAAGAAGTCCACTTGGGCAAAAAACTATCAACCAATTTCATGGCAGAAACTAATTCCTCTAGGAACACTGTGACAATAACAATATCATCACAGATGAGCAGGAAGGTGGGAAGAAAGGAATTTGGGGGTGTAATGAGCAACTCTTAATTGACAAAAGTACAATGTCAGATGTGTGATGATATAGGAGGGACTTGATTACAGTCTAACTGGATTGGAAGAAAGTATTCGATTCTGTTTCCCACTGTTGGATACTAGAGGTCCTTCAACTTGTTGAACTCCCAGATATCATTATCAGAATATTAGACAACCTAACCTCTTATATCACTGTCTTGAATTTAAATACAGAGAAAGGGGACTATATTCTCACTGATAAAATAGAATAGCGCAGAAGTCTCTTTATAGAGTCAGTAAACCCTTTATGCTGAGAAAATAGGAAGGATACGTAATTGTTTATGTAGAAACACTGCCCTCACACTTAGCTTCTTTGTGGACGATATGAAAGTGTCTCTATCATTAAAACAACGAAGAAAGCTCGAAGTGGCCGGCTAAACCTACACAGGTGACAGCTGTAACAATAATTGTTTCTACTTTAGGCACAAGGCCAGCAATTACCCAGTGCATTACTGGTACTTTATTTTATCGGCCCCGTAAGGATGAAAGGCAATGTCAACCTCGCCTTTCATCCTTAACTGTAACAATAATAATAAAAATTCCAGAAGAAATGGTGTTTACTGAATTTAACTAAATGAAAGTCTGTTTTTTCGATGTTGTTCAGTGAGTATATGTGGCATTTTATATTTGTTTTCCAATCTGACAGATTCTTATTGAATTGACTGAATTTTATTTTATCAAGGAAATCAATTGCTTGGATTGACAAGAAAACCTATCGTATGATTGGATTGACAAGAAAACCTATCGTATGATTAGATTGACAAGAAAACCTATCGTATGATTAGATTGACAAGAAAACCTATCGTATGATTAGATTGACAAGAAAACCTATCGTATGGTTAGATTGACAAGAAAATCTATCGTATGATTAGATTGACAAGAAAACCTATAGTATAGTTAGATTGACAAGAAAACCTATCGTATGGTTGGATTGACAAGAAAACCTATTGTATGGTTAGATTGACAATAAAACCGATAGTATAGTTAGATTGACAAGAAAACCTATAGTATGGTTAGATTGACAAGAAAACCTATAGTATGCTTGGATTGACTAGAAAACCTATCGTACGGTTAGATTGACAAGAAAACCAATCGTATGGTTAGATTGACAAGAAAACCTATCGTATGGTTAGATTGACAAGAAAATCTATTGTATGGTTAGATTGACAAGAAAACCTATCGTATGGTTAGATTGACAAGAAAACCTATTGTATGGTTAGATTGACAAGAAAATCTATTGTATGGTTAGATTAACAAGAAAACCTATCGTATGGTTAGATTGACAAGAAAACCGATAGTATAGTTAGATTGACAAGAAAACCTATCCTATGGTTATATTGACAAGAAAACCTATTGAATGGTTAGATTGACAAAAAAACCTATCGTATGGTTAGATTGACAAGAAAACCTATTGAATGGTTAGATTGACAAGAAAACCTATCGTATGGTTAGATTGACTAGAAAAGAATTGAAAATAACCGATACATAAAACTGCCCACCAGAATATTGGAAATGAACAAATTTGACGATATATTGCAATATTAACAATGAAGAGGTGACAGACAGTTTGTTCTTCATGGTTTGAAGCTCCAGACTATAAGAAGTAACCAGAGGAGTTTTAGACAATATGTGTCTGCTTTTTTCTCTGGTTGATATATCTGTTAGTTGGCTCCTAAAATACCCAGCTTAGTTGTAATACTGTAGAATCGTCCACCCTCCGCCTATTAATTTTTCAGACCCCACCCCCGCCTATTAAATCTTGCTAATCTATCTCCGGCGAAACTTTGTTTTAAGTGGTAGCATTCCTGCAACAATTAATTTTCTTTAGACATTAAAACACATTATACATGACAAAAAAAGTACATCATTAGAAATCCCATACGTTATAAAATAAATAGGATGGGTTGGCGTAAACTAAACGACTAATTCTGTTTTTTTTTAAAATCAACGAAGACAGCCTAGAAAAATTACTGATTTTACAACCCCTGCACTTATTCCACTCCACTCTATTATTTAAGACTAGAGAGTAATTGATAGAGAGAATGGCATGCTCATCCATCATCCCTTTTCCAAGAATAATTTGATAATCTATGAAGCAAATAGCCCACAACTTAAAGTTCACTTTAATAATTGTTTCTACTTTAGGCACAAGGACAGCAATTACCCAGTTCATTACTGGTACTTTATTTTATCGACCCCGTAAGGATGAAAGGCAAAGTCAACCTCGGCGGGATTTGAACTCAGATCGTAAAGGGACGTAACTATGCTGGAAAGCATGGCGTCCGACTCTCTACCGATACTGCCAACCCACAATAATACCAAACAGATTTAGCGAGAAAATGAACATGGTTTTTCGACTTAGCAAATTGTGAAACTGTTGACATAATAGAAGTGATTTAGCAGCCAGAGATTCATAGAGACGTTATTTCACCTCGGTAAATTGTGAAACCATTGACATGATTGAGGTGAATATAAAACCGAAGATAGAATTTACAGCTTTATGCAGACCTCCCCTCCACCACACCACGCCAATATTCAAAATAATAGAGAAACTAGAATGTTTACAAGCTTGGAAATAAATATATAAAGAAGGAATATATTCAAAGAATTTATATAAAAAAAAGACTTTTTTTTTAATTCTTACATTTAAACATTAAACTCATTATTATAGCGGTTACTGTATTTTTTAGAAGCAGCTATATTACGTATAACACATGTCAATGACATGGTGAACACACACACACACACGCGCGCGCGCGCACGCACACACTCACTCTCTCACATACACACACGCACATACACATATATATATATATATAGAGAGAGAGAGAGAAAGAAAAATAAATAAATAAATATATCAATATATATATATATTTACAGACACACACACACATATATATATGTATATATATATATATGTGTGTATATATATGCATATATATATACATAAACATATATGTATATATATGTATATATATATATATGTGTGTGTGTGTCTATATGTCTATATATATACACACACACATATATATATATAGAAATACACACGCGCACACATATATATATATGTGTATGTATATATCATAATCTATAAAGCTCACTGTGTGGTCATGCTCCTTCGTTATAGAAATCTACGATATAGAATTTCTTCAATTGAAATTTACAATTCAGTATTCGAAATAGTTTCGACTGCGTCTTGACGCAGATAACTTTTCAATTTCACCCACAATTACGCAAAAAATAGATAAAACTCAATATTTTACGATTTATCTCTCTCAGTTAAACTGCTGAACTCTTTCTACTACCATTCAAAATCTATACAACTTCATACTTTCTGCTACTTTCTCTTTCCAAGCTTGATGGTGATACTGTCCGTTCACGCCACTCCCTACTGTCTTAAATTTAGAAAACACATATCCTCTATGAGGTTACTAAACCTGCTAGAAACAGCAGCTAACTCTGCCCCATATCACACCCCTCGCCACTGTCTTAAATTTAGAAAACATATCTTCTATGAGGTCACTAAACCTGCTAGAAACAGCAGCTAACTCTCCCCCATATCACACCACTCCCTACTGTCTTAAATTTAGAAAACACATATCCTCTATGAGGTCACTAAACCTGCTAGAAACAACAGCTAACTCTCCCTCATATCACAACCCTCTCTACTGTCTTAAATTTAGAAAACACACAGACAACCATGCAGAACAACTCCATCGCAGCTCTGTTGTTCGGCTGGCATCGTCTACGCGCGTGTTGCGCAAGTACTGTGAAACAATAAATTTCAAGACTTTTTTGCACAGAGATAATATCCATAGGCGAAACTACAATTGTCACTGCTGGCGCAGCTCATGCTTCCAGGTCAGCAATTCATTCACCCAGTGCCTGGCAGACAAAAAAGTGCTGCCATAAAATGGGTGGTGCAACCTAACTTTGGTAACTTAATGACCCCAAGCAACGCCGGGCTTTAATGCTAGTATATATATATATATAATGTTATACTTTGGGAGGGTCATGTTGCCAATAAGAAACACACGCACCAGTTGCTTTCACTTCAATTTATTATAATAAATTTATAAATTTAGGAATTTATAAATTTCCGGTTGGTTGGTTCCAAAACCAGATGGTTGTTTATATATTGTCAAAGTTCTTTCGTCACACATTCTGTGACCTCTTCAGTGTCTGGGATTATTTTCTTTGTTTTTTGTGCCTCTCCTTTGTTCTGTACTACGCCATCTTGTTTTTGTGTGTGTGTTGTGTGCTTAGTTTGCGCATGTGTTACATCCGGGTGTCTGTGTGTGCTTATATTCGTTTATTTATTTGTTTATTTACATGTTACTGGTTGGTTGTTTGTTCTATGTGCGTGTGTGTTTTCATTTTGTCCTTAATTGTAAGTTGTGATGTTGCTGTTCCACTCATGTTTTCTATTTAATTTTGGTTGTAATTCATTTATGTTTATTGCCTCTGTGATTTATCTAAACATTGCGTCTTTTCTGTGTGTAGATTCTATTTTTATTTCTATGTTCTCTAATTTACCCTTATGTTCTATTTTAGCATGTTAGTAGAGTACAGATGATTCTTTACTATCTTGATAGTAATAAATATGATAGCAATAAATACCAGAGTGTAATGTTCATCGATACAACCCCTAGAGGTGAATTAGCTTACAAATTTAGAAGGGCCCTAGATAAACATAAACTCAATATTAAGATAGTAGAAAGACCAGGTACCTCCATAAAAACACTTATTAGCAAGACATACCCTTTTCAAAGACCTCCCTGTATAGATAAGAAATATATAACCTGTAAATTAAAACCCCATATTAACTGTAAAACTAGAAATGTAGTATATAGCATAAGATGTACTAGAGATAAAAATATAGTGTACATAGGTGAGACAGCTCGTAGTATAGGGGAACGGATAAATGACCACTGGCGAGACCTTCAAGATAGTAAAGAATCATCTGTACTCTACCAACATGCTAAAATAGAACATAAGGGTAAATTAGAGAACACAGAAATAAAAATAGAATCTACACACAGAAAAGACGCAATGTTTAGACAAATTGCAGAGGCAATAAACATAAATCAATTACAACAAAAATTAAATAGAAAACATGAGTGGACCAGCAACATCACAACTTACAATTAAGGACAAAATGAAAACACACACGCACATAGAACAAACAACCAACCAGTAACATGTAAATAAACAAATAAATAAACGAATATAAACACACACAGACACCCGGATCTAACACATG
Organism: Eledone cirrhosa; assembly: GCA_964016885.1. Classification (NCBI taxonomy): domain Eukaryota; kingdom Metazoa; phylum Mollusca; class Cephalopoda; order Octopoda; family Eledonidae; genus Eledone; species Eledone cirrhosa. The sequence goes on along the minus strand of OZ024742.1, from coordinate 204,225,402 downwards.
CGCAAACTAAGCACACAACACACACACAAAAACAAGACGGCGTAGCACAGAACAAAGGAGAGGCACAAAAAACAAAGAAAAGAATCCCCAGTCACTGAAGAGGTCACAGAATGTGTGACGAAAGAACTTTGACAATATATAAACAACCATCTGGTTGTGGAACCAACCACCCAACCGGAAATTTATAAATTCCTGAATTTATAAATTTATTATAATAAATTGAAGTGAAAGCAACTGGTGCGTGTGTTTCTTATTGGCAACATGACCCTCCCAAAGTATAACAAGATCGGTTTCAACACGCGTTTTCAGATAAAGAATCTTGCTAAACAAATTCAGAAACGATATATATATATATATATATATATATATATATATATATATATATATATATATAAAGAGAGAGAGAGAGAAAATATATATTTATATATATATATAGATGGAGAAAAAAGATGAAATCGAAAATGTAACTGGAGTCTTATTTTAAAAAAAAATATATATATTTTAAAAACCACAGACCCTCCATCTCGAACTCTACTTTTGAAAAGCAGAAGAACTGCGAAACCGGTAAAGGAACCAAATAAATATATATATTTTTTAAAAAATTAGACTCCAATTCATCTTCTTTCTTTATACTTTCACGCGTGTAGGACACCTCGGTTACTTTTCATTTTGTAAAAAAAACCTTACTTTCTAATATATATATATATATATATATATATATATATATATACATATATATTTATATATATATATATATATATACATATATATTATATATATATATATATATATTATATATATATATAAATATATATGTATATATATATATATATATATTGGTAAACGGAATAGAAAATGCTGACAAATTGTTCACAGTGAAAAATAGTTTAATTAGAAATAAGTGAGAATTAGTAATAGTATTGGTTGTTAGTATTCAGTTTTGGTTTTTACCGGTTGCGCATTTCTAATGCTTTTCAAAAATGATTTTGAAATAGAGCGTCCGTGATGTTTGCTCTGATCTGATTAATTTTGGGAATTCTACCTGTTTTTATGTTAAAAAAGTGGCTCCAGCTGTATTAAAATAAGTTTTGCGCCAATTCATGTTGCAAAAATTCTTGTGGTCAAAACAATTTTGATTGGTCGGTAGAGGTCATGTGAATGTAAAAAATTGATTTTGCGCCAAATGTAGGTTTGTGTCGGCTGACTGAGAAATAAGTCTTTCACAACAAATATGTGTGTGTGTGTGTGTGTGTGTAGTAGTAAAGAGGTTCGTTGTTGTGATAATGGTCAGCAGGGATGTGTGTGCGAACCGCAGCATGTTGACAGTTCAAATGCCTATTAAGACAAGTGTGTGTGTGTGTGTGTGTGTGTGTGTGTGTGTGTGTGTGTGTGTGTGTGTGTGTGTGTGTGTGTGTGTGTGTGTGTAGCAGAGTAATTTGTGGTAGAGGGATGGTCAGTAGGAATGTGTCTGTAAGTGTGTGGGAGATATTTTAACATGTTAAAAGATATTTTTCCAAAATTAAAATACGGGAATACAGGAAAATACCACTGAGTGAACACATTGATACCTGTGCCGCCCAAAATCATCCCAACTTCAGAATCTTTCCCCTCTACAAATTTAAAGATAATGCCACCCACACCCAGCGCATCAGGAAGGAATCTTACTTTATTAACAAATACGGACCCCGTCTAAACACTTCTCCCTAATACGAACCCACAACATACACACGTCAACATACATACCTACATCAGCATACATCTCTACCCACGTATAAACACAATGACATACGTAAACACACATGTTCTATGGTGCAACACAAATATACACAAATTTGCATACCTTTTGATGTCTATAGATATAAACGTGCCGACACACACACATACATAAACGCACACATGCATTGCACTCTGATGGGCACATACATATTTCTGCACAGGTATTCCAATACGGCAAGGCCTAATGAATTCCCCTTGCAGTACGTACAATCTGGACACACTCCAGATACATATTTGTGCACATGTATACAATTTCTGGACACACTCCAGATACATGTGTACAATTTGTGCACAAGTATACAATTTGTGCACAGGTATACAATTTCTGGACACACTCCAGATACATATTTGTGCACAGGTATTCCAATACGGCAAGGCCTAATGGATCCCCCTTGCAGTAAGTACGTACAATCTGGACACACTCACACACACCTTGGTATTATGCCAATACTATATATCATTTCACACCTTTTATTATTAAGGTTTTTGATGTTCTATTGAGAGAATCGATTTTACTGAAAATATCGAATAATGTTCACCATTTTACCAGTAATAAATACTGGTCCACCCACACACCCATTCTCTCTCACACACACACACACACATATATACACACACACATACACACGCGTACATTAACATACAAAGAGACATACACACACACACACACACACACTTCTCCGTATAAGACAAGAACTGAAAAAATATCTTTTAACATGTTAAAATATCCCCCACACACTTACAGACATATTCCTAGTGACCATCCCTCTACCACGAATTACTCTGCTACACACACACACACACACATGTCTTAATAGGCATTTGAACTGTCAACAGGCTGCGGTTCGCACACACATCCCTGCTGACCATTATCACAACAACGAACCTCTTTACTACTATACACACACACACACACACACACACATATTTGTTGTGAAAGACTTATTTCTCAGTCAGCCGACACAAACCTACATTTGGCGCAAAATCAATTTTTTACATTCACATGACCTCTACCGACCAATCAAAATTGTTTTGACCACAAGAATTTTTGCAACATGAATTGGCGCAAAACTTATTTTAATACAGCTGGAGCCACTTTTTTAACATAAAAACAGGTAGAATTCCCAAAACTAATCAGATTAGAGCAAACATCACGGACGCTCTATCTTAAAATTATTTTTGAAAAGCATTAGAAATGCGCAACCGGTAAAAACCAAAACTGAATACTAACAACCAATACTATTACTAATTCTCACTTATTCCTAATTAAACTATTTTTCACTGAACAATTTTGTCAACATTTTCTATTCCGTTTACCAATATATCATAACTTGTGTGTTACACCTCTATTCTTTTAAATATATATATATATATATATATATATATATATAAAGAGAGAGAGCGAGCGAGAGAGAGAGAGATAGAGAGAGAGAGAGAGAGAGAGAGAGAGAGAGAGAGAGAGAGAGAGAGAGAGAGAGAGAGAGAGAAATAGAGAGAGAGAGATGTTGTCGTGATGAAAATGTAGCCAAATTGAAGGTGAAGAGAAGCCACAATATTTGGCATACAGAAACAAGTAATTACATGATGAACACTGAAAGGTATTTATCCTATCTAGTGAGCTACCTCTCCATCTTCCTCACCAAATATTATCGCACAGCTTTCTACATTACATCCAACAGCTGAATAGTAATTGTTTCTACGTTTGGCACAAGGCTAGCAATTTGCAGCGAAGGCGAACGTCGAATAAAGCGACCCCAGCGCGTTACTGGTACTTTATTTTACCCACCACGTAATGATGAAAGGCAAACTAAGTAATAATTGTTTCTACTTTTGGCACAAGGCCAGCAATTATCCCAGTGCATTACTGGTACCTTATTTTTATCGACCCCGTAAGGATGAAAGGTAAAGTTAACCTCGGCGGGATTTGAACTCGGACCGTAAAGGGCCGTAACTCTATGCTGCTAAGCATGGCGCCCAACCCTCTACCGATACTGCCAATCCACCGCCTAACTAATAACTGTTTCTACTTTTGGCACAAGGCCAGCAATTACCCAGTATATTACTGGTACTTTATTTTACCGACCCTGTAAGGATGAAAGGCAAAGTTAACCTCGGCGGGAGTTGAACTCAAACCGTAAAGGGCCGTAACTCTTGATGCTAAGCATGGCGTCCAACTCTCTACCGATACTGCGAATCGACCGCCTAACTAATAATTGCTTCTACTTTTTGGCACAAGGTCAGCAATTACCCAGTACATTACTGGTACTTTATTTTATCGACCCCGTATGGATGAAAGGCAAAGTTAACCTCGGCGGGATTTGAACTCGGATCATAAAGGGACGTAACTATGCTGGAAAGCATGTCCGACCCTCTACCGATACTGGCAATTCACCGCCTAACTAATAATTGTTTCTACTTTTGGCACAAGGCCAGCAATTATCCCAGTGAATGACTGGTACTTTATTTTATCGAGCCTGTAAGGATGGAAGGCAAAACTAATCAATAATAACAACAATAATGTAATCAATTTCAAATTCTAGATTCGTATGTTTTAAAAGAGTTAACCCATTTCTGACAGTGTAGTAAAATAACTTCACTACAATAGCAGTATATAATAACATTCTATCTATCTATCAATCTGTCTGTCTGTCTGTCTGTCTGTCTGTCTGTCTGTCTGTCTGTCTGTCTGTCTGTCTGTCTGTCTGTCTATCTATCTATCTATCTATCTATCTATCTATCTATCTATCTATCTATCTACTCTAGAGCAGAATCTAGCTGTCGTCTGTTCTACAGTGTAGATGTAATTCACTTCGCGCAGAAGTTTTGTTCAAATTTATTGCGGAAATTTTGTAAGTTCAATTTTAATTTTGATACTATTGTGTAGTTTGACCCCCGTCTGAACTGTCAGGCGGTGGGTCAACTCATCTTTACCCCTCCTAGGGGTGAAAAACCTGTTTTTAAAAATTTTGTGGCATAAAAAATTTCAATCTGACAGAAATGTTAAACGAAGCTAACGAAAATAGTGGTGGGGGGACAGCGGTAAGAGTTGTAAGCTCGCACGCTTTAGTCTCCCCCTTGCTTCCCAACTAACGTCATAGAGAAGGAAGGAAAAAATAAAATAAAAACAGACGAATCTGCGGAGAAAAATGACGAAAACACAAATCTGGACATGAAAAAAAAAAAATTTGAAAAATTGCATGACAATATTAATACCACAAACAAAGACACGACAAACACAAAAATAACATTTGAAAACAACATCATAACAGAAAGCAAAGCAGACGACAAAGTCAACACCAATAATATTTCATTTGCACAAACAACAAAGAAATCTTTGACATATATACCTGAAAATATTTCAGATGTGGCACAAAGAATTGCAGACGCCAAACAATATATAACTGAAGGAGAGAATGGTATTTTATCGGTAAAAATGCCTCAAGAACTCATCAAAGACATTGAAAGTCGAACGGTCGTTTTCCACACTTCTAAAAAACCTGAACAGCCAACTCAAACAGAAATCAAAACAGTACTTACAGAAGTACTTAATGAAACCACTTTCATAAGAAAAGACAGACTGTATGGAAGCCTAGCGATTATTATGAAGTACGAATCGGCGGCAAAAAATCTGCTTTGTCACCGATTCGTTCGAAAAATTTTACCTTTTATCCATCTTATATGGGTAAAAGAACTCAACGCATATGGCTGGATGCAATGATGCCAGATGTGGACTACTGCTGGCTCATAACTGGCTTCATCGATCCAGTGAATGACAACGTGATTTCCACTGGGAAAACCACAGGCAATGCGTTCAGTGGAACAGGTATAGAACTTGTAGTGCAAATGAAGCCTGAACGCATCGCCCAAATACCCGACAGAATCCTATTAGAGGGCCACGGGTATATAAACATTAGCGTGGAGGGGAGAAGGCCGTCCTGTCATATCTGTGCAGGCAGAGGGCACCTGAAGGCCGCTTGTCCCCAACTCAACAAAAAGAAAACCCTGCTACCAACACCAGCTCCACCACCACCACCACAACAGATAAACAAACAACAAAACTCAGTCCCACCCAACCCGTCCCTCAGTAAAACTACACCACCACCACAACACAAACAGTCACAACACATTACCCCAAAACAAAATACAGGCCCACCCAACCCCTCACTCAATAAAACAACACAACCACCGCAGCCACAACACACAACACAGTCTAACATAGTGACATCCATCTCCCCCACAAAGAAAACCAACACGGAAACATTACCAGCAAACATACCTCTTCCCTCCAACACTGAAGATAACCCAACGAATTCGGAGGAAGAAACGGAGTCCTTCAGACAGATTAAAAGGAAAAAAAGAAAACATGTGCAAAACACACAAGGCCAAACAACCCCCACCCAAATGTCAACACAATCCAACAAAACACAAAACACCCCTCCAGCAACAAACAAAGCCAAACCTGCCCCTCCCCTCTTCGAAACACTCACACCATCCGAAAAAAAGACATTACACTATACTTACATCAACAGAAACAATAATAAATTAAATGAACTCATAAACAATAATCCTTCGGTACAAACCGAAGGTGTAAACTTTGTTTCTTCAGAAAACTACCCACATTTAAAATTAATAAAGATCCCAATGAACCTCTACCAAAAACTAAAAAAGGATTTTAAGGAGGACGTAGGACCACCCTCTGTCAAACCCATAAACCGCGTCCTACTAAAAAGCTTTCCCCCTCCCCTTCCCCTCCCCAACACAACTCCAAACACCCCAACCCCACCACACACTGACGACCCCACACCACCACAAGACACCCCTTCACCCAACACCCCCGACCCCATGGAAGTCGTGCGACCCGAACCCCGGGAAGCAGAAAGGTAGGTCTCTACACTCTCCTTTGGCTCTGCCGCCCACATGGATGTGTTAAGAGTAGGATGTTTGAATGCACGTGGCCTGGGCTCAACTTGGAAGCAAGCAAAGCTTCTAAATGACCTCAGGTCATGTGGTATAAATGTAATGGTTATCTGTGAGACTCGGATCAGCGTCGTGCGGCAGCTGGCCCCTACCTTCGATGACTTTGAGGTGCATGCATCTCTCTGTCAACCTGGAGGTGGGGGTGGGGTTGTCGTACTGCTGCAAAAACATCTGGGTCTTGCCGTACAGGTTGTTCACTCGGACCCGGAGGGTCGTTTGTTGGTGCTAGACGTTGGCAGTAGTGAAGGTGCGGCCTTGAGACTGGTCGCCGTCTACTCCCCTTTCGGAGCTGAACGGCCCGACTTCTTCCAGCGTTTGGAGACTTTTCTGGGAATGTCGCGTTCCCTGCTTCTAGCGGGGGATTGGAATGACATCCTAGATGCACGTTGGGACTATGCAGGAGCATGTCCTAATAGAGGGGGTGTAACAGCCTCAAGGGGTTACTCGACCGTTTTAACTTGGTCGATAGAAATCGACTAGATTTTCCAACTGTGCCTACCTGGACTTGGAGAAACCACAGTGGTCAATCTAGATCGTACTTAGATAGATTCTTAGTTAGAAATAAGGATAGGGACATATTAAGCTGTCCAGAAATGCGCACGGTTGGCTATACGGATCACAAATTAGTGACCTGCGTAGTCAATCTCGAGAAAACACATAAACAGGGTCCCGGTTACTGGAAACTTAATTTGTCTTTACCGGCAAAAGAGACTTACAGAAACTGGATTAGCAGATTAGTTAAGGAGAGGTTGACGGGTGCAATCGTCAACAACCGATGGTGGGCATCTCTCAAAAGAGAGATTAGAACAGAATCAATAAGTTATAGCAAGATGTTAGCTGCCGATAGGAATAGAGACGAGAAAGAATTAACAGGTAAATTAGAAGAGGCAATCAAGAGCGAAGATGTGGCCAGAGTGCTGGCATCGAGGACGGCCTTGAACCAGTTTTTCGATGCAAAGCACGAAGGCTGCGTCATTCGAAGTAAAATACGTGCTCTAGGTAATGAGGGGGCCAAAGCCGTTGGCTGGGCCCGCGCGACAGAAGCTAAGAGTGGAAATCGATCCACCATCCGGTCGTTGCAAGACGAGGATGGACGGGTGATCCGGGAGCCTAAGCAGATGTGCGAGGCCTTTCAAAGGCACTTTGCCCGATTATTCGGGGGAGGCGAGGGTCCGGGCGGGGACGTGGATTTCGGTCCATACCTCGACGGCCTGCCGCGTCTCTCGAGCGAAGAGGCAGAGTCCTGCGAGGGACCAATCTCGGCTGATGAGATCGGAGATGCGCTGAGCCAATGCAGCAGACGCAAATCTCCAGGTCTCGATGGTATACCTTACGAACTTTATTTAGCAATGCCAGTCTTCTTCTCCGAACTCCTCGAAGAGGTCTACTGCAATTGGCAGCAGAACGGGAGAATTCCTTGTTCTGTAGCCAAGGGCGTAGTCTGGCTGGTGAGGAAGGACGAGAACAAGGGGGATAGTATAAATAATTTTCGGCCCATAACCTTGCTAAACACAGAGTTAAAGATTTTGGCCAAGGTGTTAGCAAAGAGGTTGGCGCTTGTCGTGGGTAGCCTGGTGGGAGATGCGCAGACATGTGCTATCCCATCCAGGTCCATTCACGATAACCTCCACCTCATGCGATACATCATAGAGAGGGTTGGCAACAAACCCGGCTTCGGTGGGGCCCTGATCAACTTGGATCAGTCTAAGGCCTTCGATAGGGTCGACCATGGTTACCTGGATGCGGTGCTAGCGGCGGCTGGGTTCGGTCCTGTTTTCAGAGGCTGGATCACTGCCTTACATAGCAACCACATCTGTTCTAGGATCAAGGTGAACGGCTACCTTTCGAAGCCGTTCGAAATCACACGATCCATTCGACAGGGGTGCCCTCTCTCCTCCCTTCTGTACGTATTGACTCTCGAGCCTTTACTGAGGAAGTTAGAGTTGTTGCAGGGTATCCCCCTGGAACCAGGATTGAGCAAAGCGGTGTCGGCCTACGCCGATGACGTAACAGTAATGGTATCGACCGACTCGGAGATCGAGGCGATCGGTACCTTACTGGAGGATTCCGAAAGGTTGTCAGGAGCGAAACTGAACCGGGAAAAATCCATCGGGCTGCAACTCGGAACGTGGAGAGGCAGACCGATGCCTCCCGACGGTGTCGTCGGACACTGGACGGAGGGCCCGGTAAAGTTGCTTGGGGTCTGGTTTGGACCGGACCTCCAGGTGGAAAAGAACTGGGACGAGGTTACGAACAAGGTGTTTGCACTAACCCCGAAATGGGCCAAGTGTAAGCTGTCCCTAAAAGGCCGGGCGGAGGTGGCGAACATTTACATAGCGTCCGTCACTTACTACCGCCTGACTGTCGTGCCTTGCCCTAAGGAAACACTCACCACCATGGAACGCATGCTCTTCCAATTTCTTTGGAAGAAGCGCCCTCCTATGGTGAGAAGATCCATCTGCTGCCAACAACCTTCGAAAGGAGGGCTGGAGATGCCGTGGTTGATGATGCGTAGGCACGCATTAAGGCTACGGCACCTACAGGTATTCCTCACTGGTCAACCGGTGTGGGCTCCGTTCGTAAAACGAGCCTTTCCGAGACTCGTCTCGCTCACCGAGCTGCAGTCCTGGGTCAAGCAAAGATCCGGAAACTGGGAGACTGGCACACTGAGTGTGCTCAGGCGCTCAGGGCTCTCTGGCAAGCGGGCCAGGCCATCGGTGGAGAATCCACCTCATCATTCTATAGAGGGCTGGTGGCTAGCAGGGGCGATGACACCCTTGGAGAGTCGCTGGACATGGAAGAGGACGAACTGGCCAGCCTGTTCGGTAGGACTTTCGGCCCGGGACCAATGGACAACTTCCAGAAGTCACTAGCCTAGCAGTGCTACCGGGGGGCTCTACCCGTTCGAGAGAGGCTCTACAGACACGGGCGCCCGGGCAGGGATCCCTCGAAAAAGATTTGCCCTAGATGCGTGCGTCTCGAAGAAACCGTTGCGCACGCATTGGTGCAATGTCCGGGCGTGGCTGATCTGTGGGGCTACGCCGAACGACTGCTGTCGCGGGTGGCGCCGATTCAATTGACCGCCGAGTCCGTGATGACAATCAAACCGCCTCCCCTCTTCACAAAGGAAGCAAAGGCGGTTTTTCTGTGCGTAATAGCCATGTTGAAAGAGGTTGTTTGGTGGACACGATTGAAAGGTCTGAGGTCAGGCAACTTCCTCTCTGGCCATAGTCTGGTCTACTTCTTCCGATATCACTTCGGAAGAAGGATAAGAATGGAGAGAGAGGTGCTTGGCCACAGGCAGATTTATGAAAGGTGGGTGATAGTGGCGAGAATGGCTCGTGTAAATGGGCCTTCTCTGTATACCATCCTGTAGGTAAAGAAGTGAAGGAGAGGGGAGCACCTTCTCCATGTGCTCCCCGGGCAAAGGATTGCACACTTTTTCGGGGGTGTGTGCAACCCCCATCACGTCCCCTCCCTTTTGAGGTTGTTTTCGATTATTTTCATTTTATACCCTTTTAACTCGATTGTATGTAAACTCCCCCTTTGTATTTGTCCCTTCTTTTTATGCCTTTATGGTAAATAAAGAAATATATCTATCTACTCTAGAGCCATTACTGCGGAAGTTGGAGCTTTTGGAGGGCATCCCTTTAGAACCGGGACTGCGAAAATGTTACGGTAATGGTATCGAAAACCTCGGAAATCGAGGTAATCGGCAACCTACTACAGGAATACGAAAGGTTCACAAGAACAAAACTGAACCCGGACAAGCCTGTCGGTTTGCAACTCGGAACGGTGAAATTGCTCGAGGTCTGGTTCGGTGCAAACCTCCAGGTGGAGAAAAACTGGAACGAGGTCATGGCCAAGGTATTTGCGCTCACCCAGAAGTGGGCAGAGTGCAAACTGTCTTTGAATGGTCGAGCGGAGGTGGCGAACACTTTCATAGCGTCTGTCATCTACTACCGCTTGACTGTCGTGCCTTGTCCTCGTGAATACCTCACCAAGATGTAACGCATGCTCTTCCAGTTCCTGTGGAAGAAGCAGGCTCCACTGAGGCTTCACTGAGGAGATCCGTCACTTGTCAACACCCTTCCAACGGAGAGCTGGGCATGCCATGGCTAATGATGCGCAAACATGCGCTGAGGCTACGGCATCTTCAGGTATTCCTCACCGACCAACCGGTGTGGGCACCGTTTGTGAGACAGGCCTTCCCACAACTTGTCTCGCTGACGGAGCTGCAGTCCTGGGTCAAGCGAAGACTTTGATTGCGCCTAGGCGCTCACAGTCCTCTGTCAAGCGGGCACAGCAATCAGCGGAGACTCCACTTCGACATTCTATAGAGGGTTAGTACTTTACAAGTGCGACGACGTGCTCGGAGAGACTCTAGGCGTCGAAGACGACGAGCTCACCAGTCTGTTCGGTAGGACTTTCCGCCCGGGATCTATGGACAACTTCCAGAGGTCCCTGGCCTGGCAGTGTTACCGAGGAGCTCTACCCGTTCGAGATAAGATCTACAGAAACGGACGCCCCGGCAGGGATCCTTCAAGATGCGAGCAGGACATTGAAACCGTCCTGCACGCAATTGTACACTGTCCGAGCGTAAGCGACCTGTGGAACTACGCAGAACAACTGCTGGCGCGTATGGGACAAATCCAGTTGACTTCCGAGTCTATAGTAAGGATCAAACCGCCAGCCTCTTTCAAAAACGAAAGAGAGGCGGTTTTTCTATGTACGGTGGCTATGGTGAAAGAAGTTATATGCTGGATGAGATTGAAAGGACTGAGGACAGATGCCTTTCTCACCGGACAACAATTGATTCCCTTCTATAAGTATCACTTTAGAAGGAGAATCAGAGTGGAGAGAGAGGTACTGCACCCCAGTAAATTTACTGAAAGGTGGGTGAATGAAGCGAAAATGGCCCGAGTGATTGGGGCCTTCTCTGTTTATAAGCCTGTAGGTTAAAGAAGAGAGCAAAAGGAAGAAAGGGGCACTTGCACAACACGCTCCTGAAGTTGAGGGTTGTTCTATCGACAGGGTGTTAAACAACCCATTTGTGGCGTCTCCCTCCTATTGGGGATTTCGATTGTTATAATTGTTTGTTTTATATTTTTTACACGACTGTATGTAAAATCCCCGGCATGTGTCTTTGTATTGTTCCCTTTTCTTGTGCGCCCTTGTGGTAAATAAAGAAATCTATCTATCTATTTATCTGTCTGTCTATCTATCTGTCTGACTGTTTGTCTGACTGTCTGTCTACCCCTCTCTCTCCCCCTCTCTTGATTTAATCGATCATATCGATCTCTCGTACTTATTTTGTTTTCAAATCTGGTATTTATTTTATCGATCCCCTTTTGGTCGAACCGATATATATATTGTTATATTTGGGGAGGGTCATATTGTTATAATATTGCCAAAAATAATAATAAAACACTCACTGTTTGGTTTGGATTGGTTTTCGCTTCTGTATCCTTTATATCTCCATAATTAATTTATCTGGCAATCAATGTTTATCATTGAAAAAATAGCGTAGACATTACAATACAATGGGAGGAAACATAATAGTACCACTGATGATGTCACAGATGTGTGATCAAAGACCTTTAATAGACTATATGTATATATTTATATCTGTATATTTAACCGTTGGTCAATCAATGATAAACATTGATTGCCAGATAAATTAACTATGGAGATATAAAGGATATTTGTGGCAATATTATAACAATATGACCTTACCCAAATATAACAATATTTGTTTCAACACACGATATCATATCAAAAACCTTGCAAAATAATATATATATATATATATATATATATATATATATATATATATATATATATATATATATATGTGTGTGTGTGTGTGTGTGTGTGTGTGTGTGTGTGTCTGTGAGTGTGTGTGTGTGAAGGCGTGTGGTTGAGTGGGTAGAGAATAGGCTTCATAATCGTGAGGTTGTGAGTTAGATTCGTTATGTCCTTGAACAAGAGAATTTAGTTTGCGTTGCTCCTTCTATCCGGAGTTGCGACCGATAGATAGTATTATCAATAGGAAAGACCAATGGAAACGTTGTATCCCCGGTCCGATTTGAGGAAAGTCAATTGACTTCTATATATAGTTATCTTCCTTTTGTTTACATTGTCCGTAAATTTTTTTTTATTAGCTTGAAAAAGCATATATAAAATATAAAATATGGATTAATAAATAATTGTTTCTACTTTAGGCACAAGGCCAGCAATCCACCAGTACATTACAGGTACTTTATTTTATCGACCCCGTAAGGATGAAAGGCAAAGTTAACCTCGGCGGGATTTGATAAATAATGATTAATAGTTTAATAATACATAGGCTATCATTAAAAGGAAACTATATATATCAGAATAATTAAATACAGAAGTAAATATAATGAAGTAAATATAATGAAATAATATTATAGAGAGTAAATATAACCACAGTTGGTTTCTAAGAAATAAATGAAAATTAAAAAATAACAAAGTTTTCAAAAAATGTGAATTTCTAAATTTTAAATTAATTAAGATAATAAAGGAACAAAATATATTATATACTGTATAATGATGAGGATTGGCAGTATCAGTAGAGGGTCGGACTCCATGCTTTGACGCATAGAGTTACGCCCCCTTTCCATTCTGAGTTCAAATCCCGCTGAGCTTAACTTTGCCTTTGATCCTTACGGGGTCGATAAAATAAAGTACCAGTAATGGACTGAGTAATTGCTGGCCTTGTGCCAAAAGTAGAAACAATTGTATTTTAATACATATTTAATAATTATTTAATTAGGCTTTAAAGATAAATTCTTTTAAGGTTGTAGTATAATATTAATAGAATATCTTACCTTATAATAAAAAAAATATAATAATCTAGAATGAGCTAAATTAAATTAAATTAATTTAAGCATATAAATGTGTAATTAACTTAAATATTTGATTGCTATAGAAAGTAATCTATACCTAATAATCTGGATATAATATAAACGTATAATTAGCTAAAGCGTAATCCAATACAAGTGATATTCACTGGTATATGTAAATTTTTGATTTCTAATTTTGTCTAGCATTTGAATACAACGATTTTTTATCCTCCCCTCTATTTCATCCTTTCCTTTTCCTCTTCTTCGTTTTTCTTTATTCGCCTTCGTTTTTTTCGTTTTTTTCCCCACATCTTCCCTTTCTTTTGTTTTTATTCCCCTTTTTTCTCTTACATCTTTTTTTCTTCTTTTATTCATTTATTTATTTATTTATTTATTGGTTTATTTCTCGCCTTTTCCTTTTCTTTGCATCCCCCTTCTATATTTCTATCTTGCTCTACGTCCCCTTCTTCTCTAAGTTTATCATAATATTTGTGGTATAAAAACGCCACTACCGTAATTGAATAATCAAAACCGTAGCGGTATGTCACATATCAAATCTTATATTTTGTCTGATGAAAACGTACTTAAACACCATTGTACCTTTGAAATATGTATAATAAAATATATATTTTGATTATGAGAATATTTTTCATTATTAATATTTTGAATAATATATATACATATATATATATAATGTGTGTGCGTGGATCTGGGTATGCGTGTGTATTTAAAATTTAAAAATTCCAATGTAAATAACTATAATTGTTTCTACTTTTGGCACAATGCCAGCAATTAACCAGTGTATTACTGGTACTTTATTTTATCGACCCCGTAAGGATGAAAGGCAAAGTTAACCTCGGCGGGATTTGAACTCAGATCGTAAATGCCCGTAACTCCATGCTGCAAAGCATGGCGTCCAACCCTCTACCGATACTGCCAATCCACCACCCTTAATATAAATAACTATAATAATAGCTGATTACTATAAATACAGTTGAGAAAATCGTACCCGAGAACATGAAAAAAGTGGACAGAAGAATCTGTGAGGAATCGAACCGCCCATTTCTGGGATGCGAGTGCGTTATCCATTACCATAAGGCGTCTTTGGCCTCTGATTGCTATATTTTAACCTGTATCTAAAAGTGTGAACATCCGGCTCACTTAAGAAATATTGGGAACATTTGAAATTTAAATTGTAGTGTAGGTGGAGTTAATTACTACAAATCTAGAGGTGGAAAATCGATAATTTTTCTAGGTTGTTTCCGTTGATAGTTTCAAAAGCAACACCAGAATTTGTCGTTTATTTTACATATTGAGACCCCAACCCATCCTATTTATATTATAATGTTTGGGATTTCTAGTAATGTAAATTTTTTGTCATGTATAATGTTTTTCAATGTATAAAGGAAATTAATTGTCGCAGTAATTCTATCACATAAAATAAAATTTCATCGAAGATAGATTAGCAAAATTAAATAAGCGGGGTAGGGGTGGAATAAGAGCGGAGAGAAGTGGTGGACAAAATCTGAAAAATTAATAATCGACGTGGGTGGGTTGGCGGCGATTATTCGAGACCCGAGTGTGTGTGTGTGTGTGAATATATATATATATATACGTAGCAAAATATTGACGCACTTCTACTTCTTAACACTGCCACACCCAGTACCACTACAACCACCAACACCATCACAGTACCACCACTATCTCATAAACATAACTGGCACCATAACCATCATCACCACCATTACAACCACCAACACCACCAACATAATCACTGCCAGCTCCACCACCACCACCTCACCACCACTATCTCACCAACATAACCACTGCCACCACCACCACCACCACCATCACTACCACTACCACCACCAACATAACAACTGCCACCACCATCACTATCACCTCTACCACCACCACCACCATCACAACCAGCAACACCATCATCACCCACCACTATCCCACCAACATAACGACTGCCACCACCACCACCACCACCACCACCACCACCACTACCACTACCACCACTAACATAACCACTGCCACCACCACTACCACCACCACCACCACCATCACCACCATCACAACCACAACCACCACCACGGCGACGACCACCACTAACATTACCGTTGCCAACACCATCACCTCCACCGCCACCTCCACCCACAGCAATCATCACCACCTTTAATCACGCACGCACACACTCACACGCATACAACACACACACACACACACACATATATATATATATATATATATATATATATATATATATATATATATATATTCCACATGCTAGGAGGTTACGGTGTTCCCAGTTTCTTGCATTAAGTAAAAAGTTGTAAAGGATGTCATCTTGATATTTCCTGTGAGTTAGTTATTCACGAGGGAAACTAGGAAATGGTGATGGAAGTTTCTGTTTTAGATTAAATTTCACAACATCAAACTACTTATTGACTTCTTTCAAATGAAAGGGAAGCCTATTCTCTCTTTGAAGTAGGTCAGACATTTTCCAACCACCGTGTTCGGGAATTCTACACTGTCGTACATTCGTTCATTCCATCGAATAGCAGTTCAGTTTATATGTACACACAATCAACATAGATTCGATCGTTCTCTTTATCATGTGTTCTCACCACACACACAGATACACGCACACAGAAACAGACACACACTGACAGACAGACAGACAGACACACAAACACACGTACACACACAGAGGCACATATACACTCACAAACACATACACACACAGGCACTCAGACAGACACACACACACAAGCACTCACACACAGAGGCAGACACAGACATACAAGCACGCACACACAGACAGATACCCACACACACAGAAACAGACTGACACTCACACACAATATTTTTCCGCTTATTCTTGTAGAAATGTCTTAACCTTTTCATCTTGGCTATTCGTCTGTTATATATATATATATAAATGGAAGAAATGAAACGAAATTTGATTTCCCACTCTTAGTACGGCTGTTACTGAAATATAAGTAGTATACGTACATACATATATGTATACAGACGTACAGTAATATGTATATATATACATACATGCACACATATATATATGTACGTATGGATTTACCGAACATTTATTATAATGCTCGGTTTGTTTGTAAACAAACAACCCGAATTAAGCCGTACAGTGTTTAGCAACCATCGTTGGAAAGTATATACTTTTAGACGTTCAATCATCTGGCAGGAAGGTATACGGTGCTGACGATAGCTAATAAGCTTGAAACTAGTACATCGTTCCCTTGTCAGTGTTGAACAAAAGGGCAACGATGGTTGCTAAATACTGTACGGCTTAATTCGGGATGTTTGTTTACAAACAAACCGAGCATTATAATTAATGTTCGGTAAATCCATACGTACATCTATATATATATGTGCGCATGTATGTATATATATACATACTACTGTACGTCTGTATACATATATGTATGTACGTATACATACTTATATATATATATATATATATATATATATATATCTATATATATATATACTAGACCTGAAAAATAATATGGACAAATATACAAGTAAATATGATACAACCAATCGCTACTATAT